>LR749528.1:1583702-2119721 GCA_902729485.2 Mus minutoides
ATTCCTACATCTTAGGCAGACAGATGCATTTGGGCCCCGATGAGCCTTGCTTTCCTCTCTCAACTCCCATTGCTGAGTCACAGGGCTATTTTGCCTTACCTACTCTGTGCTCAGGGCTTCTGAGGGAAACCATGGTTCAGAGGGAAGACCTCTGGCGAGGTTTGTTGAAATGAAGAGAGTCTCCTCCCAGCACCTACCTGAGAGAGCCTGTTGGGCAGCTTGTTCTAGTGGCAGTCTGCACTGTGTAAGGCTGGGCATGTAGGCCTGCTTGGGTGGTCACTGGCATGAGCTGGAGGCCCAACTGACCCTCTCTGTTTCCTGCAGGCTGGCCAACAGCTGTACAGCATCCCACTCTCTGGCTGTAATATAACGGTGCCTGAACCCGAGGAGGGGCTGGAGGCAGGATATGCGTGGAAGCTACGTCAGGGCTCACAGACCTGGTGGCTGAGTGCCCCCTCCACAAGGCTGCAGCAGTGCTGGCTGAAAGCCCTGGGCACTGCTGCCCGTGGGGACACAGCAGGGGACAGACCAGGGGCCTCCCAGCCCCAGGCCCCAGCAGGCATGGACACTCCATGAGCAGAGCCTCCTCCTACTATCTTTCCCACTACTGTGTTTGGCCTATATTCTTTTCTGGGTGACCTTAGAAGTCAAGAGAAGGGATGAAGGACTCCTGTGACTACTGAGGGTGGACCACGTGGCCCAGAGAAAAGTAGCTATGGGTCCAAGATCACTCAGCAAGCCTTAGACAAGAGTTGGGCTTCTGGTTCCAGTGCCGGCGTTGCGGTGAGAGCATGGAGAACGGCCACTACAAAGCAAATGTCACCAGAGCAGACTGAGTGATGACATCAGCCCTCAAAGGCACAAGGGCACTGTCCAGGGGATGATCATGCCCAACCTGGTGTGACGTCATTCTGGGAAAGGCAGAGCTATCTGTGGCCTGATCTGGCCGTTGTCCATCTATTCAATGTGTGACCTGGGCCATGACCCACTCCTCTGGGCTTCCCTTCTACATTGCCCTCTCCGGAAGCACTCCTTGTCTGCTATTCCTGCTGAGCCCATGTAGGGCAGGGAGCAAGGTCCTCCTCCCATCATTCCCAAACAGAGACACTCAGGCTGCAGGGAGGCTGACCCTCACCCTGTGTGGCAGGTTTGTGAGGTTTCAGACTAGCCCCTCTGTGGACAGGTGCCATGCATGTTGGCATTACATAAATGCCAGATGCCTGCAAGTGAGTGCGGCCTGGGCACCTCCAGCCCCACTCTTTACAGGGATCCCCTCAAGGCAGGTGGCTTGTAAAGGAACGTAGACGAAGGTGGCAAGATGGCTCAGAGCACACACTTGTCTTACAGAGCAGTTCAGCATCCCTGATGCTGTAGGTAGTGGGTGAGCAGCTAAGCCAGACAGCAGGGTCGGAGGTGCTGTCACTCAAGATGTGGGGATGGGACAAAGGTCATGGGGCTCAGTAGGAAACCTAGAGACCAGCGATGGAGTTCTGACCCTGGCTCTCTAGCATCAGCATAGTCTCTGTGGGGACAACTGGGCAGGCATAAGGGGTGATTACATGGTGGGGTGAAGAGGTGTAGAGCCAGAAATGGATGCTAGTTATAGGTGACATTGGGTCACACAGATGAGGTGAGGCCTCAAGTGAAATGGGGGCCTGGGTTTGGAGTCCTGGTAAGGTAGGATGATGGGGTAGAATTAAAAGTGGATTGGAGCAGAGGTGAGGTGGATGGGGTAGGGGTGAGGTGAACATGGTAGGGTGAGGTGGACAAGGCAGGGGTGAGGTGGAAGGGGAAGGGGTGAGGTGGATGGGTCAGGGGTGAGGTGGATGGGTCAGGGGTGAAGTGAATGGGTCAGGAGTGAGGTGAATGGGACAGGGGCGAGGTGGATGGGGCAGGGGTGAGGTGGATGGGGCAGGGGTGAGGTGGAAGGGGCAGGGGTGAGGTGGATAAGATACAAGTAAGGTGAAATAAGGTGGACAGGGTGCAGGTGAGGTGTCAGAACACCAGAACACAGCCGAGTCTATGCGAGAGCCCCCTGGACTAGGTGTGCCACAGCTGAGTCTATGCGAGAGCCCCCTGGACTAGGTGTGCTCAGGATTATCTGAGCTGAGTGATCCTTCTTCGCCCTCAAGAAACTGAGCAAAACAAGTGGAATGACTCCACAGCGGGAGGAGCGCGTTGGGAACCTTCTAACTCCTACTCAAGTGAAGCCTTCACCCAGTTCTGACGGGACAAAGCTGAGGGTGGCCCAGGTGGAACAAGGAACGAAGGAGGGCCTTCCTTGGCTAGGCGCACTGTGCGGTAGACACACTGGACAAGCACAAGCCTTCAGCCTCTTGCCACCTTTGCTCCTTCCTCCTGCTCACAGCAGTTCTGGCCCTCGCATTTCAAGGATTCCAAGTGCTCGTCCTCTGAAGAGTCAGAGCCTGAGGAGCTGCTTCTGTGTGTCCTTCCCCCCTGGGGAGTGCCTCTGCCCATTCTGTCCCAGGATTGGGACTAGTCAGTTTGCAGCTTGGGGGCTCCTGATGCTACCTGAGCAGAAAGGTGTGTAAGTGACTCTTCTTGTTGTTGTGACAAAGTCTTAGACAAAATCACCTTATGGAAGAACGAGTTTGTTTGGCAGACAACTTGTGGGTACGATCCATCATGGTGAGGAAACCCATGGATGCTGGAGAGCTGGCTGGATTCTGTCCACGGTCAGGAAGCTGGAGCGCTGGATGCTGGCTCTCCAACCACTTTCTCCGTTTTATTCATTCCGGGACCCTGAGTCACGGGCTGCTGCTGTTCACAGTCAGGGTGGGTTTTCTCTTCTCAATTAAACTTTCCTGGAAACACCCTAATGACACGGCCAGAATTTTGTCTTCTTGTGATTGTGACTCCTACCAGGTTGACAATACCAACCATCTCAAGCCACCCCTTGTCAATTTGACACTCAGGCACGTCACTTTTAAATGGTAACATTCTGACCTTAGAAAGCCTTGTGCTCATTTTATGCAGCAATATGCATTGAATCCATCTCTAAAAACCTGCAAACCCTTCACAGATCCAATTTTCACCCCTAAGACATAATTGCACAACTCTCTGCTGAGTCTCAGGCAATCTTTTAATTGCAAGCCCCTGTGAAATAAAGGGAAAAATACAAGCTACATATTTCTAATACGTAACTTGCACCATAAATGGCACAGAATAAGCGATCCCATTTCAAAGGTGAGGATTTGGACACGGGACAGACTCAACAGTTACTGCTCTTACAGAGGACCACGGTTCAGTTTCCAGCACCATGATACGGAGCAGTTCAGTTTCCAGCACCCATGACACGGAGCTCACAGCTGCCTGTAGTTTCAACTGCAGAGATCTGACACCCTCTTTTGGCCTTTTGTAGGTACCTATGTGCATCTGAACACACACACACACACACACACACATGCACTTGCGTGCACATGCACATACACAAATAAAATGAGTATTAGAGGCACAACACAGTAAGAGTGAACCAAAGCAAAACTGTATCCCAGCCAGATAAACACCCAGTCTAGATGCAGCACCTGAGCTTCAGGGGTACCCATCATCTGGGCTCCACAGTCTTGGGCAGGCCCTCTCCTGCACTTCTGCTTCCTGCAGCACATAGCCTGTCTTCATTCAGGTCCACTCCATACCTGCAGATTTCCCAAAGACACCTCTTACCGTCCTGGCATCTCCAATATCCTGGAGGTGCCAACACTAGGCTCTACCCTCACAGCTCCACATAATGGACTTTTCTTTTTTTTTAAAAAAGATTTATTTTATTTATTATATGTAAGTACACTGTAGCTGTCTTCAGAGACTCCAGAAGAGGGCGCCAGATCTCGTTATGGATGGTTGTGAGCCACCATGTGGATGCTGGGATTTGAACTTAGCACCTTCGGAAGAGCAGTCGGGTGCTGAGCCATCTCACCAGCCCCCACACAATGGACTTTTCAAATCCAACCATATCACACTGTGTCTGGCCTCTGCTGCTTTCTAGGATAATAGTGCAAGCCTCACAAGCTGTGAAACTCTTGCATCTTGCATGCCTATAAAACCCACACTAAGTTCTGCTTCCAGCTCCAGATGTAGTCTGGCTTCCTCATTCTGTCACCGCTGAAGTGTGCCAGGCTGAGGAAACCTGTTCTGGGTGGTTGTTTTCCAGCAGGAAAGCTCAGTAGGATTCACAACCCAGGCCTCAGTGGTAATTACCACCCAGGCTTCCTCCTTTCGAATGGATCTGCAGTCTACAAGTGGGAGCCTTTCATAGGTTTCCAGAATCTTGGGTTGCTGGTACCTTGCCTGTTGTCCTGGTGGTGATCTGAGGTTTCCCTTTAAGGGTGTTAAGTCTTTAACAACAACAGCTGCTTTCCCAGCAAGGCCTCATGGGACTTTACACACCCTTACTCACTGAGCTGCACTCTTCATATCTTGCTGCTCCCGTTTCTGAGAAGAGCCAACAGTGGCAGAGCCACGGGCTGACTGCTATTCTGTCTTGGAATGTCCTCCAACAAACCAGTTAGCCTATTACCTTTGAGTTCAGCCTCACTCAGGCTTTTGGGACATGGACAAAGCATGGCTGAAGATGAGATTCTTTGCCAGAATGTCACAAACATGGCCTGCAGCCTGGTGGCCCATAGAGTCCTTACCTCTCTGATACCTCATGAGCCAGGCCCTCCTCCTCCTCCGTTCTCTCATGGCCCATTAATCTCTACTTTCACGAGTACTCTAGGGCTTTCCTCTTGCCCGCCCACTCCAAAGGTCTAAGAACAGCCTGGTCATGTTTACTCCAGCAATAGCCCTACTCCCGGGTACCAATTTTCTGTATTGGTTACTTTTTTCTTTGTTCTGACAAAAAGAAAAACATGGATGGAAGGGATTTTACAGGTGTGAGGTTATGGTCCTTCACAGGGGGTGGGGGTAAAAGGCATGAAAACAGGAGCTTGAGGCAGCTGGTCACTTTGTATCTAGTGCGGGGTGGGTGGGGGCATGGGGGGGCATGAAGGCAGGAGCTTGAGGCAGTTTGTATCCAGTCAGGCAGCAGATGGTGATAAATGCTGCTTCTAGCTCAGCACCATTTTCCCTTTTTATTCAGTCCAGGACCCCAAGCCCTGAGATTGTGCTCTTCCTGCTAATTAAACCTCTCTGGAAATATCCTCATAGGCGTGAGCACGTTTGTCTTGGTAACTGCAAATCCTGTCAAGGCGACAGTAAAGGGCAGCATCACATCACAAAAGACTTCTACATCCAAGTGCACAGGAAATGGTGTAAAACCAGGGAGAGGAGGGTCCCACACGGGGAAAAACCCAGCTGCTATTGTCAGTACTCAGCCCACTGGCTGATTCACCTGGCACACCATCCCCACTGTGCCCCGAGCACTGGTTTCATCCCCCACAGTCCCAGGGAAGAGAGGTCAGCTTCAGAGACAGCTGGCCACCAACCCGCTCTGCCACCTGTATAGTCTTTGGGGTTTGGCATTAAGCACCAATTACTCCAAGACCTCTCTCGATGCCTTTTAACAACTAGTCCAGCCCTTGGGTGTCCAGGAAAGAAAGGTGCTCACCCATGCACTAGGTAGATCTCAGGGGTACGGCAGGGAGAAGACTGCACCCAACCACTAGTCATAGAGGCTGATGCCTGCGTGGGGATCCCATGACTAGATAGATCCTTCAGTGGCTACCTGGAACTGCCCTCTTTGCAGAGTTCCGCACAGGCATGGGTGAGGCCAGCTGTCCATGGGTGGGGTCTAAGCCTCTCCACCCTTCTCAATATTGCCAGATAGTCCTCCAACAGTGGATAGCTGCCAACCCACGACTCTTCTCCCATGGTTATCCATCATTATAGGTAGAGCATTCCTGGGGAGAAGACTGAGAGAGAAAGAAAGAGAGAGAGAAAGAGAGAGAGAGAGAGAGAGAGAGAACCCGCCCATGGGTTCCCTCTCCCAGACTGGAGCTCCACCTCTGGTTGCTGGGTGTCAGGATTCCAGAGCTACAGGTCTGGGTGAGACAGGTGGGAGGCAGCCAGATCAGGCCAGACTTTAAGAAAGCAGCAGCCTCCACCAACATTCTACACATTCCAGAGCACTAATGCCAGGCCTCTTTGGCCTGCCCAGCCCATGAACGTCTGAGTTGGGTGCCTGCTCCCAGGTAGGAGCTCTGATACCCTCCTGTAATCCCCAGGAAATCTGCCTCTTAGCCACCGATGGTGTGGTCCCACAGCAACACTGAGTCACCTCCCAACCTATCAATTTGTCCTTGGATCTGGAGGATCTAAAGACGTCTCCCTGCTGGTCCATAGGAAACACATACCCACATGTTGCCTTGGGTAGGAGCATCCCCAGATGTCTCAGGATGGTACCCACCTTGTCCGTCATCTTTGTTCCCCCTGTGCTTTATTTCCCTGCTTGCCAAGCCAAGATATGCTGGCCAGGACTGGACTCTGCCATCTCTGACCAGCTGGGGCAAGATGTGGGACAACAGGAGACTGTGTCAACAGGTTACCTGGAACAACAGGAGACTGTCCGGACAGGTCTTAGGAACATGGATCATCTCAGAGAAGAAATGGGGGCTGGGATGTGTCACTGCACCCCTGAGTTCTGGGAAAGTGAAAGGTATGCTAAGAAGTAGGTGCTCTACTCTGTATCCATTACATGGGTAGGAGTAGCAAGAACCCAGTTCCTTCAATCCCAGGGGTTGGCTCAGGGTGGCCATGTGACCCAAGATGGAGGGTCCGATGACCATGAGAGGAGCAAGCTACCCAAGAGTTTAGACCTTTTTGGAACCAGAAGGAAGATGTTCTCATGGAAGCTGATTTCTGATTTCACCTCAGGCAGAGACATCAGAACATTGGTTTCCTATTAGATCAGACCTCCTACAAAGAGCTGACCTGTCCCACACAGCAGCTGCTGACAGGGACTAGCGATGTCTGTTAGAATCTCTTGTCCTGCTCACATTTCCTACATTCACAAATCAGGCTCACAGCACTCCAGTGAAAGATGAGACCCTTTCTTTCCAGCCAGGGCCATACCTGCTCTACAGAAAGCCCTGACAACCCATACAAAAACTATACCCCCTTTCTTCATGAGTCTCCAATCCAAAAGGGAGCCTGGCTTTCCCTTTCTTAATCAAAACTCAAAGATGTAAATCATTGCCCCTTTTGAAGAAATGCAAGTCCTGTCTCCAAAGGACAACAGGAAAACTACTGGCAGCAGCAAAGCCCACCCATTTTTTTTTGTTGTTTTGTTTTGTTTTGTTTTTTTTGTTTTTTCGAGACAGGGTTTCTCTTTATAGCCCTGGCTGTCCTGGAACTCACTCTGTAGACCAGGCTGGCCTCGAACTCAGAAATCCGCCTGCCTCTGCCTCCCGAGTGCTGGGATTAAAGGCGTGCGCCACCATGCCTGGCAAGCCCACCCATTTTTATGGAAGACAGTTTTTTCATCTCAAAGCAGCCCACCTCCCAGGAGCAACATGGCTGTGTGACACTGAGTCCTCTGTCTTCGCAGAGTCTCACTGGAAGCAGCGTCTGTCTTTCCCCTCTTACAGAGGATGACCCGCCACTCTCAGGAACGGACTCTGCAACACAGGTTCAGGCTCAAGGAATTGATTTGGACTGCAGTCAAGGGAGGTGTGAAGCAAGACGATGAGTACAAATGCTGATACAGGGTGTAAAGTATTGATGGTGCCCCAGAACCCTGTCATCCCAGAACCTCAGATGACATCATTGCTGTGATTTGTGAGGGGCTTCAGCGAGATCCAGGACACTTGGGGATACTTTGACCAAAGTGGCAAAAAGATGAAGTTTATTACAGAGCCCAGATCCTAGCATATCTCATGGGACTAGCCGGAAAAAGAGCATTTGGGACCTGTGTCTTTGCTGGGCCTACAGTGCTACTGAAACACTAGCTGGGCTCACCTGAAGGTTACATAGGGCTGAGGGCCAGGGGCTGGAGTTCCACTTGTGCCTTCTTTCACTTCTGAGACAAACGAATGACTGAAGCAACTTAGAAAGGGGAAGGGTTTGCTTTGACACAGGATCTGAGGTATGACCTGTCATAGCAGGGAAGTAATAACAGCAGTGATGAACGCTGGTGCTCAGGCCACATTCTCCTTCTCATTGAGTTCAGCATCCCAGGCCGTGGGCTGGTGTTTTTCTCATTCAGGGTGGGTCTTTCCTGTTCCAAAAACTCATGCACAGACACATTCAGAGGGGTCTCAATGGTGACTCTTTATCTAGGAAATGGACCGTCATAGCTGTCAGGGCCTCAGAGTCAGAGGCCAAAGGCTCAAGGTCTAAAGGAGGAACTGAGGAAGGATGCCTCGAGAGATGCAGGTCCCATTCTATGAGCCAGAGACAGGCATGCATGAGAGACTGGGCTGTAGCACAGCGCTTGCTGCAAAAACCACAAGCCAAGGACTATTGAGGGTTTTTTTGGAATCAACAAAAACTAGGGAGACCCCGGTAGAACGATTCCCCAAAGTTTTCAGAGTGTAGCCAAGCGGAAACCTCTGTTTAGTCAGCAGTTCTCAATCTATCAGTCGCAATGCCTTTGCTAGTCAAACGGCTCGATCGGAGGGGTCACCTAAGACCATCATAAAGCACAGATGTTTACATTATGATTCCCAGCTGTGAGGTAGCAGCAACATGACTTTGTGATTGGGGTAACAACAGCGTGAGGCTCTCGGCATTAGGAATGTTGAGAAGCACTGTCATTAAGTCTCTAACATGTTGTTCTGTTATGGTGACAAAACACCCTGACCAGGGCAACTTATAAAAGAAAGCGTCTCCTTGGGCTTGTGGTTGAGTCCATGATGGTGGCACAAAGGCAGAAGTGGCAGCAACAACTGAGAGCTCACATCTCGATCCACGAGCAGGAGGGGGACAGCTGGAATGGCACGAGTCTTTAGAAGTCTCAAAGTGGCCGGGCGTGGGGGAGCACGCCTTTAATCCCAGCACTTGGGAGGCAGAAGCAGGTGGATTTCTGAGTTCGAGGCCAGCCTGGTCTACAAAGTGAGTTCCAGGATAGCCAGGGCTATACAGAGAAACCCTGTCTCAAAAAACCAAAAAAAAAAAAAAAAAGAAAGAAAGAAAGAAAAGAAATCTCAAAGTGACATACTTCCAGCAGCAAGGCTACACACACCACCTCTGCCAGAGGACTGGCACTATTAGGAGGTGTTGCCTTGTTGAAAGAAGTGTGTCATTGTGGGGCTGGACTTTGAGAGAGCGTCCTCCTAGCTGCCTCAGGATACCAGTATTCTCCTGTTTGCTTTTGGAACTTAATGACAGTGTTAACAGTGTCGAGGCGATACCTTAAATTCTACTATTCAGGAGGCAGAGTTGAAGTAAGCCCCTCCCCCTTCTGCTGTGTGATTTCTTAACTACTTTTCAAAGCAAGCAGAAGGCCCCCGTCAGATCCAAGCATCTGAGTATGTTCTAGCTCTGGAATCATGAGAATGTCATCACTGTTTATAAATTACCTGGCTTGTGTTATTCTGTTATAGTAACACTAAATGGATTAAGACTCATACAAATTGCCAAAATTACTTTTGAAAGTGTTCAGTATCCCTAAGCCATCAGGAAAATTAACTACTCCGAGATACCTCCTCACACTAATTAGAATGGTCATCATCAATAAATCTGACACAAATGTTGGAGAGGATCTGGAGAGAAATTAATTTTTATTTACTGCTGGTAAGGTGCTAATTAGTACATCTATGGTGTTAATCAGTTTGGAGAGTTCTCAAAAAATTAAAAAGTGAACTACCATAAAACCCATCACTTCTGAGCATATACTCAGGAAACTCCATACCTTATCATAGGGATATTTGCACCTCATGTGTATTGCAAACAATTGGAATCAATCTGTCTGTCCATCAAAAGATTAAACATATAATGATAATCTGTTAATGAATGAAAAGAAGAAATAAAATGGATAGCAAGGACATGACTGCTCCTAGGTATGGTGGAGGGGAAAGGTTATTGTAGATATATGGTTGAGCACAGCCAGAGGCAGGCACATCTGGGAGAGTCCAGAGTGGTCATGACCAGACTGAGCAAGGCCATATGTGGAGGCGGGGAGGGGAAGGGAGACGGGAACCAGCAGCCAGGCATTCCAAAGATATCAAAAGAATAGAGGGAAAGGACCAAGTAACCAAAAAGGCTGATTATATAGGGAAGAGAAGCTAGGGGGAAAACTGCCCAGACCCTGGGCTGGAGAGTTTCAGGGGAGAGGCAGGGGATGCCAGCCAGGAGGGCCCAGGAACAAGGACTGAGGGGTGTAGGAAGAACCAGGTAGCAGGGTTCACTTTGAGATGTTAAATAGGGACCTCAGCCATTTATCCTGGATTTGAAAGTAGTTAAGGCACTACTTATATAACGGTGGAATCCTATTCAGCTGTAATAAAAACAAAATCACAATTTTTTTTTCAGGAAAAGGTGCTGGTGTATTAACCATGGTTACACAATTTCAGATAGAAAAACATGTGTTCTCCTTCATATGCAGAAGCTAGCCAATATGAGCGTATGTAAACAAATATATATACATGTAGGTCCTGTACAACATGAAGAAAAGAACAAGAAAGGCTAGGCATTTAAGGCGAGGAGGGACTACTGTGGATAGGAGAAATGACATTTGCGTTCATGGTAGATAGGTATATAAAATATATTCGATACTGAAAGTCTAAAATCCAGTGCAATGCTACAGAGCTTCAGAATCGGCTGGTCTAACTGTATAGAAATTTGTTGAGTCTTTGAGTCTAGGTAATTTTAAGGTGGGCTTTTTCCTCCTTTTTAATAATTATGTTTAAAGTTTTTTTTAAGGCTTAAAAAGTGATCCTGGTAGAAATGTGGGCATTTATTTTAAGGTTTTGCCGATGAGGCCTCAGAAAAGAGAAGTAGAGAAAGCTCTTGGCTACACTGGCCTTGAAGAGGACGTTGGCAGAAATGCTGAGATGCACCGCGCCTGCAGCGTCCTAGCAGGGATGTAGCAGGCACAGATTACAGCCAAAGGGCTTTTCTAGAGTGGTGGAAAGCTGGGATGAGCTGTCTTACAGTGTAGGTGGAAGGGAGGACCCATCAGCAGTGATGTTGGACATGAACCAAGGAAAGCTTGCTTCAGGCAGGGTGTGGATGATTCGGCCTAGGTTCTCCTGGGTGCTTGCAGTAATCACTGAGCAGTGATGTGTTGGCAAAACTTCATGGGTAGACACAACACGTACATCTACTCACCCCAGATAGCGAACCTGTGACAGACCAAAAAATATGGATACCACTAAAGGCCAACCTAGTGAACCAATGAATTTTATTGGGGTGAGGGGTTACTTACAGGAGCAGAAATGACTCAAAGTCAGCTGCATCACTAAAGACCACCCCAGCATGGGTGACAGCTCACAAAAGCTGGGAACCTGTAGCTCACTGCAGGGGCTTCAATAGGTTGGAGAGGGTCCTTTCCAAGTAACACTGATCTAAACTTCTTCCAAGCCTCTCTCTGCTGGTGTCTGCTTCTTCCAGGCAGCTGGTCTCCTCCCAGAGACTTCTTTACAGCTCACCTTCCTCTCATCTGAGAGGGACTCTCAACTTTCATTGCTTACTCTGGGAGGGAGGGACCTAGTGAATCTGGTCAGTTTCACGGACTTCCTGAAGCTATTTTGAGTTGTTTACCCACTTGAAGAGCTTCCCTCTAAGGATGAAATGAGTCAATCTTAGAAGAAATTGTTATGCAAGAGAAGAGAGAGGCTTTGAAGTAAGGGGTGGTTGGGCATGACTGTATCCTGTCCAGTTTGCTATTAGGAAATTCATTGTTGAGAGTGTTTGACTGGGCAGTAGTGGCTCCTCACTTTAATCCCAGCACGCAGGAGACAGAGGCAGATGGATCTCTGTGAGTTTGAGGCCAGCCTAGTCTACAGAGTGAGTTCCAGGTCAGCCAGGGATACAGAGAAAAACACTTGGGGGTTGGGGGGGGGGAAACAAAGAAAAGTGAAAAAACACAATGTTTAAAATGTTGCTGGGCATTATTTATTGAAGAAATTGGGATGTGGTTCTTGGGTAATGGTTCATCTCAGATCTGAGAACAGAGAGGGGATCCAGAAATATCTGGGGTTGGAAGCTCTTCCCAGATGGTATCCACAAGCTACTCAGGATGCTGACAGGTTTCCTGAGACATCGCACCAGGAGAAACATGGATAGTGTGGACTGGAAGGCATAGATGGGTGAAGTGAGAGATCCAGACCCTGGAGGGCTGCAGAGGCAAGCTGAAGAAAGCAGGCTCATGGCTGCTACTGAGGCCCCAATGAGCAGGGTCTTACTGTGGGCTCAGGAGACAGAGCATCAAGCCACAGGTTCCTAATGGAATTTGCTGCTGGGGTTCAGACTTGCTTTGGACCAAATCACCTCTCTGAACACCCAAGATAATTAATGTAGGAAGAGTAAAAAGTTATTTTGGAGGATCTGAAATGAACTGTGTTGTTCATGGCTGACTCTTACCTGTGTTTCAGGCCTCTGTACAGTGGGAAATCTTTAAGCAACTTTCAGGGGGCAGAGCCTCACCACTTAGAGGATAGTGGGACACTTTCCTCCCACAGGACCTAGCCGGGAGGAGTCAAGAATCCCTCCCCTAGAGGGCCCCTCCTCTCACTGAGATACAGTCTTTTCTGTGATGTTACTATTACTAGCCCTGTGCCTGTGCTCCTCTTATGAACTCACTGGTCCGCACAAAGAAAACAAAAAAAGAATCCCTACACTAAGTTGGCTAGCCACAAACTATCCTTTTCACTGAGACTTGGAGAAAGAGACGGGAGCCCCCAAAGGAGTGGAGCCTTACCCAGGGCCCCAAAAGGCCAGGCCCAGCCCAGAGAGAGTCAGAATTGAAACACAGGAACCCCACAGTTGCTAAGAACCAAGCAGCTGCTGCCGGTCTAGCATGCGTGAGGGCATCATGGGGGAGGGAGGGCAGGACTGTCACGCTTGTCTGGAGACAACCAGGCCCTAGAGGCCAGCCCTTCTCAGTACGTGGGTGCTAGGTATCAAAGAAGCTTAACTGGCCCCTGAGTATTAAGCCTCTGGTGACCCTTGAGCTACCAGGTCACCTTCTTACCTCCCAGCTTATCTGGGAGCAGCCTCCAGCAAATGAAAACACAAGGCTGCCTCTGGAAAGCTGTGCTTAGGGGGGAACTCTTCAGATCACTATAATGAGGCTAATCCTTACAGCCAAGTGACCTTAGACCAGACAGACCCCTCTTTCAGCCTTGGTTTCCCTGTTTGTAGAGTGAGTGTCATTTCATAGCTTCCTTCCTTCCTTCCTTCCTTCCTTCCTTCCTTCCTTCCTTCCTTCCTTCCTTCCTTCCTTCCCTCCTTCCCAGTTTTTATTTTGTTTTGTTTCTAGCTTTAGTGTTGGTTTTGGTTTTTGAGACAAGGTCTCCTGTACAGGCTGGTCTAGATAGAACTCCTGATGTTCTTGGCTCCACCTCCCAAGTGTTGGTCCCTGGCACGGATCACCATGATCGACTAGCCTAAGTCTTCTCTGACAAGCAACAGAGCGCAGTGGCTTTGGGGACATTTGAGATTGCTTCCGAGTATGATGACGCTTTGAGAAATATCTGTTATGGAGAACTGGAGAGGTGGGTCAGCAATTAAGTACACGCCTTGCTCTCTTGCAGAGAACCTGAGTCTGGTTCCCAACATGCACATCAGACAGCTCACAACTGCCAGTAATGCCAGCTTTCCGAGGGTCTGCTGCTGCCTTCTGGTGTTTCTACAGACATTCTCACTTCCTCCCACCTCCTCCTTCTCCTCCTTCTCCTCTTCCTCCTCCTCACATATTTGTTTCTTGGTTTTAAAATTTTAATTTAGCATGTGTACATATGCGTGCACATGTGTGTGTCTGTGTGTGTGTGTGTGTGTGTGTGTGTGTGTGAAGGCAGAGGATTACTCCGTGGTTCTCTTTCCACCCTTAGTGCATTCTGGGGACTGAATACAAGTTGCCAGGCCTACAGAGCAAGCACCTTTACCTACTAGGCCATCCTGCTGGCCCTATTTTCTGTTTTCTGATTAGACAATAAGCTCACTCATTGTAGCAAAGTCAGAAAATCCAGGAAAGAGAGTAGAAAGTCAGAATAAAGAATGCCTGTAACCTCACTGCCCAGTGGCAGTCAGGTGTGAGGAGGAGGAGCCAGCTTCCTGACAGACAGTCTTCCCTGTGCCCTGGTGTATCCTTGGCTCTTGAACTGGCCTGGCAGGTGGCAGGTGCTCAGTAGTCACTCCCCCCCCCCCCCCGCGCGCGCGCGCGCGCACACACACACACACACACACACACACACACACACACCCTCAAAGTCTCCCCAAGCTCTCCTTTCTGAACCTGATGTGGCTGAGGTGGCTGAGGTGGCTGAGGTGGCTGAGGTGGCTGAGGTGGCTGAAGCGGTTGAGGTGGCTGAAGCGGTTGAGGTGGCTGAGGTAGCTGAGGTGGCTGAGGTAGCTGAGGTGGCTGAGATGGCTGAGGTGGCTGAGGTGGCTGAGGTGGCTGAGGTGGCTGAGGTGGCTGGGGTGGCTGAGGTGGCTGAGGTGGCTGAGGTGGCTGAGGTGGGTGCTAGTTGTTGATGAGCTGCCTCACCCTGGGAGGTAGGACTGCAAAATGGTCAAAACCCAGGCATATAATAACCAACTCCTCTCCTCCCCTCTAACCTACCATCAGGAAGTTAATCCTTGTGCTTTCCCATGGACAGCTCTTATCTGAACCTTTTACCCATCAACAATGGAATGTTAAGGCTTGAGTCATTGTGAAAGGTTTTGGGGGTGAAATTCTCATTTTTTTTTCTATTGAGTAGAGACTAAAGAACCAAGAAAAAAAAAAAAAGCTGGAAGGCTAGCTCAGCAGTTAAGAGCACCTGCTTTTCTTGAAATGTGATCTGAGTTTGGTTCCCAGCACCCACATGGTGACACACAGCCAACTATTGGCATGCAGAAGGTGCACATACATGCAGGCCAACCGTTCATGCATAAAAGTAAAATAAATCTAAAGGAAAAAAAAAAGGATGCTCCCTGGAGACTTTGAAGAGCTCTGGCCCCACCTCCTGTATGACGAGATAACGTGGATCTGTTGTTCTGTTGTTCTGTGGAGTTCTATCTGGAGTGCTTTGGTCTGTAAGCCTAGGAAACATCCCCACCTTAAATAACCTGTCGGTCAGCGCTGATGAACACCAAGGGGAAGGGGAACACTTTAGATCCCTCTAAGTACCATCCCTGAGCCTCTGGGCAGCTGCTCTCCACTGGCAGACAGGGATCTCTGCCTATGTGGCCAGGAATACTGATATCTCAGAGTATGGTGAGGGTGGGGTGGGAAAGGGGTTGGTATCACAGTGGGGGTCTATGGACGGACTTGCCTTTCACGATGCGGCAGACCGGACATAAGCTTGATTTCAACTTTAGGACATTAAAGAAAGTCACATCACGTGTGATTCTCAAGTTCAAATGAAAAGGAGACATTAGTGGGTGTAACCAGCCCTGACTCCAGAAGAGAATGCGGAGGCTAGAGATGGGTGATCTACCAGGACATGCACTCTCCAAGGTCACCTGCCTGGCCCTGGAGTCCAGAGGTGAGGAAAAGTGTGCAGGCAGACGGCTCTAGCTTAAGGGCTGACTTCGGGGCGATCAGCCTGGATGCGCCCCATTCTCTGACCCTCCAGGTGTCCAGTTCCCACTTTTGCCAGGCCGGCCCACTGCAAGGGGTAGGCGGGACCAGACTAAAGTTCAACACTAGCTTCTTGGAGGGCGTGCCCCGGGTGTGGCTAGAGAAAACCACGCCTTCCAGAGACCCGCCCCTCAATTAGGCTCCGCCCCCACCTCGGCAGGCTCCACTGACCGCTGCGAAGCACTCAGGATGCGCCGAACGTCTGCAGCCCTTCGGGGCCGAGCGAGGCCGCGGGGGCGTGCTGGGACCACAACGCCGGTTCCAGGGAACCAGACAGGTGAGGGCTGGGGCCACAGGTCTCAGCGTCCTTTTCACTAACGGAGAAGTAAGTGGAGGGGCTGCTGTGCTGGGGACCCTGTCCAGGAAGGGGGCGTGCATCGCACCGCCAGGGCCTTCTCGAGAACGAACTTTCTTCTTGACTTCCTGACGATCCAGCGGGCGACCCCAACTGAGCCGAAACGGGGCGGCGAGCCGCCCGAAACCAGGCGGCGGGCACCACTTAGCGTTTGCACAGATTAGGGGACGGTCGCCCCGCGCAGTCCCAGGCGCCTGCGGAAGTCGAAGCCGGCTTCACCTGGCGGGGTGTGCGGCCCGGGGTTGGAGGGAGTCATCGAAGTGTCTTCTGGGTTGCGGAGAGTTGTTATCTTTGTTGATTACTCCAGCCACACTTTACAAAAGGGAAAGTGAGCCCGTGAGAGAGGAGATGCGATGTTATCCAGCAACCAGGACCCGGTTTGCATCTAGGCTGTCAAAAGTCAGAGGTCTCCGGGAGGGAGGGAAAGTGGTTAAGTGTGCCGAAGAGGGTTCAACACTTGATCTTAGCCAAAAGGGCGAGAAGCGATGCTGATGTCAGCTTTGCTAACTCTTAGAAACACCAACCAAAACCGCATTCCTCTCAAGAGCTCAGTCCTGCGCATCCAAGAGGTTTCCTGCCTCTGTGGAGGGCTTAGCTGCATTGCACTGGAGGAAGCTGAGATCTGGAGGCACATTGCCCTCACCCTAGCGCAGTGCTCCTCAACCTTTGTAATAACCCCTAACCATAAATTAATTTTTGTTGCTGCTTCATAACTGTAACCTTGCTGGTTATGAATCCTATTGCAAATAACTGTGTTTTCTAACAGTCTTAAGGAGAGTCCTGTGAAAGAGTCGACTGGCCCCCAGGTTGAGAAACCTTTAGTGGGTTTAATTCGTTTGAACCATCCCATCGAGCCAGCCTATTGCTGGCCCCACAGGTGTGGCTAGTTTTGGCTTTCCAATTGTTACTCCACAGGAGTGCCTTTGTGTTAGAAGAGGCTAACTCTGGGGAAAGGGGGAACATTCTTGTGAGTACCTTCAGCATTGTAGTCTGGACGAGTAGCTGTCACTAGCTAGAAGTGGATGGCCTTGCCTAAGGTTATCCCATGGGGTGGCCTTGGGGCTCTGCTGAATTTGCAAACAAAAAGCAATTTGCATAGGAATCTCTAGAGAAAGTCTCAGAGTTCAGTGTCTCAGTTGTCCCTTGCCCTACCTAGCTTGAGGAGGATTTCCACATCCTCACAGTGTGTCATTGGCAACCAGCTTCTAAGCATGTCCCAGGCTCCTTGTTGGAGTTCTGGTTGTAGTCCTCTCTTACTGGGGATGAGTTCCTACCCCTGTACCTCAGTTCCCTTATGAGATACTAGGTGAGTGCCCCAGGCTGTGGACAGGATTCTCAGAGTATAGGAGAGCCCTGGCTCTTGAATAATAGAGTCTGTGGGGCTTCCTTAGCCTGTGGCCTACTTGTTTGTTTAACAGGCCAGGAAGGGAAGGGAAAAGAAGGCCTGAAGCCATGTGGAGATAGTTTGGTGTTGTCAGAAGATAATTGAGAGATAAGATAATAGGGATGTGTGGTTCCCACAGTCTGTAGAATGGGCCCATTAGTGACCAGGCCAGAGGTATTCTGGAGGTCGGTGTTCTCCTGTGGGTAGGACTCCCGGCAGGACTAAGTGTGTTGTCATCTTTACCCCCACCCCTCACTCAGCCTGGGTCTCTATCTAGACTGGATAGAGGGTTTGGCTCTGCTCCCAGGGCAGCTCCTGAACTCCTTAGTCCGGGAGGTTTTCCAGGAACACAGGGTTCCAGTGGCTGGAGGCCACCTCCTGCTAACCCCAGAAGGGACCTTGAAAAGTACAAGAAGAGAGGCTCAGTGGATAAGTGCAGGTGGGCCTTTTGAACATGTTCTCAGCTTCATCCCTGCAGCCTGCTGTGCCCATTTCTACATAAGAGCAACTGAGGCCTCCTGCTAGCCAGTGTGAATCAGCATGGCACTCCTCTCCCCTATGCCTTATGCACCCCCAGAAGATTCAGAGATACATTTTTCTTGGCTGGAGTAGCCTCTGTTCTGCCACGGAAAGAAAACACATAGTCTATGGTCTGGAGCCCAGCCTAGATGGCCCATGGTTTCAGGTGCATAGGAAGATGGGCTCAGAGAGAACAGATGACTTCTGTGAGGACACGAAGCCAGGCTACGGGCCTTATATACTCAGTATTAGGACCACAGGTTGTCCTCGCTGCTGGTGTCCAGGGGTCCTGCTGTATGCATAACTCAGTTATCTTTAAGAAATTTGAATCCCCTCCACTCCACTCCCTCCTCCCCAGCTTCCCATGATTCACATTTGGCGTTTGGAGAGATGCAGACCCAGAGCAAGAATTATGTAAGGACCCCCTGGCAGATGAGAACACCAGCCTGGCTACCAAAGTCCCGGGAAGGCTCCGCCCACAGGCCTGCCTTCCCTTTCTCTGAACCCACACCCTCTGCCAGCGTAAAAGGGAACAAGGGTTAAAAAGGTCAGGGTGAGGGGCCC
This sequence comes from Mus minutoides, assembly GCA_902729485.2. NCBI lineage: Eukaryota > Metazoa > Chordata > Mammalia > Rodentia > Muridae > Mus > Mus minutoides. Next base: position 1,602,207 of record LR749528.1, read on the forward strand.
ATGGGCCTCAGAAAGGACAGAAGATGCTGTCCCTGCCTGTGGTCCAAGGTTCCAGATAAAAGATTAACAAACAAGACTCTTTCCCAAGGCATCCAGCTGGCCTCAAGGACTGGGGGAGGAGGATGGTGCCCCTCCCAGATCTAGCCAAATGCACCTCAGGGTGGAGGACCTGGGAACAGAGCTTCCTACTGCAGGTGGGCTGGGATAAGTCTGTGAGGTGCCCAGGAGGAATAGCTGTGGGTCTGTAGCTCGAGTTGGGGAGGGAGGCTCTCTCTGAGAAGTACCTGTTTGTTCGTTCCTTTATTTTTTGAAACAGGGTTTCTCTGTGAGGTCCTGGCTGTCCTGGAACTCACTCTGTAGACCAGGCTAGCCTCTAACTCAGAGATTCACCTGCCTCTGCCTCCCGGGTGCTGGGTTTAAAGTTGTGCGCCTTGAAGAGGGCTCCTTGTGTGGCTCATGTTGGCCTTGAACTCAGTACCTTGCTTCACCCTCCTGAGGATCTGCTCCGGTAAACCCAGGGGTTGCAGGCTTCATAGACTTGGACAGCATGGCTCTGCCTGTCCAGTGCTTTCTGTATATTTATTAACAGGCCATCTGAGGCTGAGGAAGCCTGGGGGCCCACCGTAGTGTTTGCCTTAACCAGGACTGTGGACCTCAAGCCTCCTCCTCTAGAAGATGTGTTCATCCCAGAGTAGAATTTACTGGCCTTGCAGGCCCAGGGATAGACATGGTTGGAGTCTGGGGATGGAAGTTCCTTATGCTGTGAACTTGGAGGGGAGAGAGAGAGAGAGAGAGAGAGAGAGAGAGAGAGAAAGGGAGAGAGACTGAGTATGTGAATGTATGTGTGTGTATACATATGCATGCATGTGTGTATATGTGTATGCATGCATGTGTGTGCATATGTAAAGTAGTGCCAGCCTGGCCTGGAGTATTTGAGATACTGCTTAAAGCTCTACCTGAAGGATGTAGTTCAGTTAGTGGAGTACTTGCCTGGCATGCATGACCCTAGATTCCGTCCCTGGCATGGTATAGACCTACTGTGGTGGTACACAGTATTCCTCTCACTGAGAAGGTGGAAACAGGAGGATTAGGAGTTGATTCAAAGTAGTCTAGAGTACATGAGACACTGGTTCAAGGTCTACCAAGGGACTAATTCTGTGAACCACCCTGGCCTCTGTATCTCTACCACACAGTCCCACCCTCCCTGTGATCCAGTAAGACAGAATACCCATTTTGCAGATGGGGAAGTATGAGGTCAGTGTGAAATGTGGGCTGAAACTTGCTGCTGGATCCAATCCAGAAGCCCATGTGTTTATCTTAGCTCTCATATGGGGTGGGGGAGTCTGGGGTCTTGGGTTGGAAAGACCAGGCCACTCCTAGCCAAGGCCACTCTCTCCATGCTTCCTTCAGCTCGGGTTAAAGGAAGTTGGGCCTCCCTGGCCACAAGTCCCCTTGAGTAACACAAGGAGGAAGGGCTCGCCCCCATTGTCTACCTCTGTCCTTGTAATGGAAGAACAAGGCTTGGCAGCTGGGGCTCTACACCCTGTGAGTCTTCTAGAGAGCTGGCTAGAAATGCCATGTTTGTGACCAGGATGGCAATTGAAGCCCCTTGGTCCCAAGTCTCTCCCAGTCTACCTAACCAGGCCTGCTTTCCACCCTGATGTCCTCCATATCTGCTCAGGGGCTGCCACTGCTCTGTTGGGCTTGCACTAGAAGTAAACCATGCATTTATTTAGCTCTTTAAGAAAAGCTCCTGGCCTTCTGACACCCAGTGTGGCAGGGCTGGCTGGTCCACTTTCCTTGGTGATTGTCGGTGGCTTCAACCTTCATTCCCCCCCCCCCCACACACACACACACAATTAGGAGGCCCAATGACAGGGCAGGAAATCTGCCTTTTAAGATTCGTGACTGGCTGCCTGTGAGGTACACCAAGGCCTTACAGTCTCTAGCTGAGGACAAAGCACCCCCCCCCTCCCAGCAGAACCCTCCCCAAAGCACCGGATGTGGCTGTTGACAGACATGGCGTGAACCAAGTGGGGACGTCGCGGTGCCCCACCCACTCTGCAGCTAAGATGTATTTAGGGGAAGTGGACGACGGTGGTTTCCTTGATGAACCACAGACGCTTCATCCAGTCCTCTCGAAACGCTGCCTGGTGTTCCATTTGCAGGAGATGAGACAAGCTCAGGGTAAGAAGTCCCCAGGTGATAAGGGCAACTGTCAATCTAGGTTCTCTGGTTCCACAGCCTTGGGCTGGCCCAACTTGGGTGCACAGAGGCTTCGGTGTGCCACAGCCATTCTGTGTGGCACATACTTATGCTGCTGGCCGCCCCTACCAGCCAGGATGACCCTTCGTGATGATGTGCTAGTTTAGTAAAGCGCTGTGCAGGTGGACCACGGTGGGTGTTGCTGTCCCCTGCCTTCTCCCTGTCTATCTGCTACCAGACTGGTAGCAGGTGGTGAGGGTGAGCCTTCACTCTGCTAGCTCAGCTGTAGAAGAATGCAGAAGTTGTCGCTCTAAATTGAGGACTGGGAAGTGTGTTGGCTGCCTGGCATCCTGGGGAAGAGCCCCAAGGCTGGCCCGTGTCTGCCCAGCCATGTCTACCGCAGCTCTAAGGTCCCATCCACTTCCCTGGCCAGGAGGATAGAGTATTTCCATAGTCCAGAATACTGCAAAGGCAAGGGGGAATGTAGAGTCTGATTGATCTGTAAGGTCAGCCTCCTTCCTCCGTCCAATCCTGAGGTTTATGGAGACAGAGCTGGTGCTCCATGAACAGAGATGAGACTCTGGAATCAAGAGTCCAAGTTATGGCCAGAGGTGGTGTGGCATATGGCTTTAGACCTAGCACTTGGGAGTTTGAGGCCAGTCTGGTCTTCAGAGTGAGTTCCAGGACAGCCAGAGCTCCACAGAGAAACCCTGTCTTGAAAAAAAAACAAACAGACTTCAAAATATGGCTGTCAGCTAGTGACCCACAGCCAGCGAGTCTTCATGCTGTCATGACAAGCATCTTACTGACTGCCAGCATCTCCCTGGCCCTTCTGCATCTCATCTCTGTTTAAGGACAACATTGCTGTCCCTGCCTCCTAGTGTTTTGCTACAATTTGGGGCTGTGTACATTAGCACTTGGGGGGGGGTACCTTGATGGGTGAATCTCTGCTTCTTGCTGGAGATGTGTTTTCCAGATTCTGGCCCTTCTCCCAGGCTCTAAGATGAGCATCCTGTTACAGGAACGGAGGTAGTGGCATCATGGTGTGCTCTGCTCCGAGTAGCCCTCACACTCGCAGGACTTTATCCAAGAAGGCTTGGCTGTCACCACAACCTGGGGAGTCACTTTTCTTTTTTTTTTTTTTTTTTTTTTCCCTTGTTCCGGTCAATCCTGCTCACTCTGGTCGACCCCGCTCACTCTGGCCTCCCCCGTACGGCCCCACTCACTCCAGCCGGCCTCGTTCAGCCTCACTGGCTCCGGCCAGCCCCTCTCGCTCCGGTTGGCCAGCTCGCTCAGGTCCAAGGATTCGTTCACTATTATTATTCATAAGTACGCTGTAGCTGACTTCAGACGCACCAGAGGAGGGGGTCGGATCTCATTACGGGTGGTTGTAAGCCACCATGTGGTTGCTGGGATTTGAACTCATCACCTTCGGAAGAGCAGTCGGGTGCTCTTACCCGCTGAGCCATCCCACCAGCCCCCGGAGAGTCACTTTTCTACCCCAAGGGATACTGGCTCTCATCATTATCAGAAGTTGTTGTACCATGTTAGGATGAAACCCAGAGCCTTAGTACATGTTAGGCAAGTGCTGTAGGGATACCCCCATCTCATTTTTTTTTTTTTATTTTAATCTCAGCCACCTTGGGGCTGGAGAGATGACTCCAGGGTTGCCGGCACTTGCAGGTGGGACACACTTTCAGTCCCAGCGCTTGGGAGGCAGGTGCAGCTGGTTTCTGTGAGTACCAGCAACAAAAGAGCACTGGCTACTCTTGGTACAGCACCTAGCTTGTTTCCCAGAATCCTTCAGGTGGTTCACCACAGCCTATAACCTAGCTCTAGGGAATCAACCACTTTTGGCCTCTGAGAGTGCCTGCATCCATGCACGCAGACACAGGTACACATGCATATACTCATTATTTAAGAAATAAAGCTCTTAGGCAGCTTGCTGAGGGGAAGATCAGCTGTCATTCAGGTCTCTTGGCTTGCCGTGTGGCAAGCATGTTTTCCTGGCTACTGGCCACTGTGTCTCTTGTATTCCTTGCTTACACAGGAGCTCAATTTTTAAAAAGTAAATTATATGTTTAACTCGCATTGGTAAGATCTCTTTGCAAATCAAAGAGATCGGAGGTTTGTTTACTTTCTAGATACCTTTTCCTAATTTTGTCCATCTGAGTTAGTGTTTATCTTTCAGTTATTAAGAGGTAACAAATGATCAATTTTCAAGTTTCTCCCTCCCTCCCTCCCTCCCTCCCTCCCTCCCTCCCACCTCTCTGCTGCCTTTGGAATGATGCTTAGCTAATCTTTGTATAGTGCCATTTGCTGTTTAACACAATCCTCAGACCATGTAGAGCTGGTCAGCGCCCACCTCTGGCGGGCTTCCTGGGAGCGGGGGGGGGGGGGCTGCGGCAGTGGCCTCACTGCCCTCTGCTGACCACACCCCAGCCTCACAGCCTCTTCTCTGTCCAGGCACCTGTGCTCAGCTCCATCCTCCACCTCAAGGCACCTTGCAAGTCGTCCGTGGAGATGGCACTTCACTGGGGACCGTACTCATATTCCACTGCCCCTCTGGCCACCAGATGGTGGGGTCTGGCCTCCTCACTTGCGCCTGGAATGGGAGCACCGCTGACTGGTCTTCAGGAAGCCCTGTGTGCAAAGGTATGCCCCTCCCCCTTCCTGAGCTGCCCCAGCTCAGCTGCTGGTGGGGTGGGATTGGGGGCCTTCACATGCTGTCACATCAAAGGTCGTTGGTCCAGTCATAGGCTAGCCCACATTGACAGTTTTCTTCCCACTGTAGCCTGCTGTCACATCGGAGTACAGATGCAGTCAGTGCTGGCTTCAACCCCTTGCTGCTGCCCTGGCCCCTGACTGCTCACTAGTACCATCTAAGCTGGTGCTTTGCCATCTGTGAAATGGGGAAACAAACCTACTTACTTCCTTACCCGCCCTCTTTTCCTTCATGAAACCCTAACCAGTGTTCTAGGTGCCAAGAATTCTAGGAATTAGGAGTACAGAGGCTAGGGTTGTGCCAGCCCTGGTTCCCCTGTCTCAGGGAAGACTCATATTCTAGTTGTCTGGTTATATGTATAGAACCTGTCTTGACTATCCAGGGCCTCATGCGGCCTTTTCCAAGCGAAGGCTGGTATATTACATTAGTGCATAGATTCAAAATAGCTTGGTGCTTGCATGTGTATATACTGCACATGTGCATGTGTACTTCCCAGAGCCTGTGTCAGCTCAGTCTCTTGAGATGAGAGTGTCTGTAAGACTAGGTTCTGAGAGACTGAAAACCCAAAATGGCAGGGCCAACCTGTCAAGGACACAACCCAAGTGATGGTCGGGTATCCCAGGAATGAGCCTTATAGGGTTAGGAGTCCCCTGAGGGCAAAGGGTGCACCCTTACATCATGTGGATGATTCTTAGCTGCCCCCCATCTCACAGCCTGTCATCCACCATTGGCTGGAGCGTGTCTTGGCTCTGGGAGCTGGAGTCTAAGCTCTAGATGGTCTGCATGCAGTCGGGGGCTGAAAATAGCCCAGGGACCTGGACTGTATAGCCTGTGGGAATATTTTGTATATCCATGTTTGTTCGAATTGCACTCTTGGTGGCTGGAGAGATGGCTCAGTGGTTAAGAGCATTGGCTGCTCTTCTAGAGGTCCTGAGTTCAATTCCCAGCAACCACACGGTGGCTCATAACCATCTGTAATAGGGATCTGATGCCCTCTTCTGGTGTGTCTGAAGACAGCAACAGTATACTCGCATGCATGAAATAAATAAATAAGTAGCCGGGCATGGTGGCGCACGCCTTTAATCCCAGCACTCGGGAGGCAGTGGAAGGCAGATTTCTGAGTTCGAGGCCAGCCTGGTCTACAGAGTGAGTTCCAGGACAGCCAGGGCTATACAGAGAAACCCTGTCTCGAAAAACCAAAATAAATAAATAAATAAATAAGTAAATCTTGAATTACAAACTTGGGATCTTTTTCAAAGAATATTCCCGAGAATCTAATGGAACATGTTCGCAGTGATAGCTGAGGTCACACAGCTGACCCTGTGCGAGGTTAGCCCTGTCCATCATTCTGGCTTCTTTCAGGAAGGTGGGCTGAGAAGGGTTTGCCTGCACGAGCCTTGGGAGAACTGATGGCACCTCTGCTAGCACACCCTGTCAAAACTGCCGACACGTTCCCTTCTTGACAATATCTTCCCGGATAAATCCCTTTAAATATATTCTTTCCAAATCATTACTTTAGCCACGAGAGCCTGAGTGACTTCCCCCCAAAATGGACCTTCCTGTGGGCCCCACCCTAATGACCTGGGCCTAGCAGGTCAGGATCAACTGTGCCAGGAGCTGTGGGTTTTCCCTTGCAGCTGTGCCACCGCATGAGACCTTCGGCTTCAAGGTGGCAGTGATCGCCTCCATTGTGAGCTGTGCCATCATCGTGCTCATGTCCATGGCCTTCCTCACCTGCTGCCTCCTCAAGTGCGTGCAGAAGAGTGAGCAGCGGCGCGCTGACAGGTACAGTGACCTTGTGTCCTTCCAGGAGCTGTGCCTGGCTGTGAGCTTGCTCATCACATCTGCCAGGTACCCCGGGGCAGCATCTGAGCGTCCCACTGGTCCATCTCTCATCATGGATATATGGTTCCTGGGATTCTGAGGCATATAGCTAGGCTGGGAAGGCATGGTGTATGCGGGTATGCGTGTGCATGCGTGAATGCATGCAAGTATGACTGTGGAAGTCACAGAACAACCTTGGGTGTCCATCAGGAATTCTGTCTCCACATCTTGTCTGCCTGTGAGAGTGCTGGGATCGCGCTCACATTGCGTGTCCAGATTTTTACACGAGTTCTGGAAATTGAAATTCATGCTCTCATGTTGCACAGCAAATGTTCCCCCCCCACACTCCACCATGTCCTGGTCTATGTACAGGGAACACTTAGCGGACCTGCATACGCATATGCCAGTCTGTTGTGTTGGTGGCATTCTGAGCTGCAACAGATGGGTGACCCTACACATCCTGTGGGCATCACTGCCCTCAGAGACGTGGATCACCACATCTGTGCACCCCAACACCTGTGTGGCACCACACCCGTGCACCTCCATACCTGTGTACCACCACACCTGTGCACCCCTACACCTGTATACCACACATTTGGCAGTAATTGACTCATCTTTCTTACTGTTTTATTGTGTTAAACACACATATAAATTCACCATGTTATTCACTGTTAAGGGAAATGAGACAGGTGAGAAGGCTCAGTGGGTAAAAAGGTCCCTCTGTCAACTCTGATCACTCGAGTTTTGTTCCTGGAACCCACACAGTGGAAGGAGACAACTGACTCCTACAAGTTGTCCTCTGACCTCCACATGCATCCTGTGATGCATGTGCCCCCACCATAGAATAAAAGTGTAATTAAAAAATTAAAACCCCGTATTTTCTGTTCAGCACTACAAAAATAAATGAATAAGCAAACTCTTTTTTTTTTTTTTTTTTTTTTTAAGGAGTGCCATTTGTTCTGTGGCACTCACAGCAAGCAGAGTTCAGCAGTCAGCTGCTTGTGCTAGTAGAACCTTCCACGTTTGTCTGCTAAGTTGCTTTTCATTGGCGGTGACACGCTTTTCCCTGTCCCTGTCTGCTAACATCAGGACAGCACAGGTGTCCCGTTCTCACGCCTATAGTGTCCTGCTGCTGGTCAGTGGGCCACCGCCACCCAAAGCCAAGACGGCTGTGTAGAGGTGTTTCTGCATGTCCACAACTGTTGGGAGACCTGGGGTCTATCGAGTCCTTCATCCTGAGCTCTCTCCTTCAGGACGGCACAGCTGTGGTACCAGCTGAGAGGCGAGGACCTGGAGACAGTACAAGCTGCCTACTTGGGCCTCAAGGGTTACAACCACAATAACAGCAGCAGCGTCGGTGGTGGCAATGGCGGCCCCAGTGGTGGTGGCAGCAAGCCAGGGATTCAGCACAGCCAGGCCCATGACAACCACAGCTTCACCACGTAGGTTACCCAAGTCCTAGGGTGGGGGTGAGCCAGGGGTACAGAGGCCCAGGGACCCTTTTCCAGACCAAGCTCTGCCAGGTCCTGGGACACTGGCCACCTCACATTCTTGGGATCCTGGTGCACCTACTTCTCAGGTACCTCAGCTCCCAACCCCAAAGCTGTTCCGGTACTTTAGCCCTCCCGTTTGCCTAATCTAGTTTAAACTCAGTGGGATGGGAACTGGCAGAGACCCTGTGCCTCTTACTGTGCTGTCTGCTATGCCAGAGTTCCCTCCCTCTCCCTCTCCCTCTCCTTCCCCACCTCCCCCTTCCCCTCCCCCTCCCCCTCCCCCTCCCCCTCTGAGGAAGCATGAGACCCGCTTCACTAGAGTCACAGACTGCCAGAGACAAGTCTCTGGTCTCTGAGCTTAGGATGAGTCCCATAGGTCCCTTTACTTATCAGGGTATGAGGGGGCTCTCACCATGGGCTAAGAGTCCAAAGAGATCCTCCTGGATCTGCTGCAACTCGGGGGTTACCAGGCGGCGTATTGACTTGAGATTCTGGTGTCTTGCAGAGTGGCCACAGTATTCTCTCTAGGTCTTCTTTCTCTGTTCATTTCATTGCTATTGGTTTACAATGAGCTCATGTTATTTTTGAGAGAAAAAGAATAGTCCTTTGAGTCAGGACCTCATGTAGCCTAAGCTATCCTCAGAAAAACTGCGTGGCTGATTATATACTCGAACTCAGGATTCATCGGTTTCTACCTCCCAAGTGCAGGGATTATAGACATTTGGCACTATGCCCAGCAAGAAAGTGTTGTCAATGTCCTGGAGGGCTGCCCTCTGCCCCTCCTCAGCCCTTCGCTTTCTTTGGCTCTGGTGGCTTATTTGGCAGTAGGAGCCCTGCATGGCTGCACTCAGCCCCTTCTGAGGTACTTTGAACTTGGGCTTATGTGCATTCCGGCCAGTTTGATGCTGTTCTTAGTCCTTCTCGCTCACCTCAGGCAGCAGAGCCCCCGCTCTTCCCTGTGGGATCTCAGCTGCTCCATACCTCACCTGCCTTGACTGCAGAAATCAAGAGGGACTTGTACCCACTACTGTTTAGATATCCTGAGGCCAGGCCTGTGGCTCTAACCTGGGCTCATTTGGGAACTCAGTGAATGCTGACCATCATTGTTACAACTGCATCTGTCCTTGTGTAGGAGAGGAAACTGAGGCATGGAGATGACCACCTGTATGGCTCCTTGTCACATATGATGTAACAGGTCTGATGGTTTCAAAGAAAGCGTCCATTTTCCTGTGTCATCGAATCCTGTAGAGGAAAGTGGCTCTGCCTTCAGCGTTCTGCCTGATGACTAGTCCTGTTTACCATGGTAGCCTGAGGGCTTGAAGTCTTATCCTTGATTGTTTCTGTTTGACTGGCTTCAGGTTTTGCTTTGTTTCTCAGGCTGTTTTAGAATTCCTGAGCTTAAGGAATCCTCCTGCTTCAGCTTCCTGAGTTACTGGAGCTACAGATGTGTACCTGGCTGTTTTTTCTTTATTAGGTAGCATCTTTGGGCTAATTCTAGGAATGGATTGTTTAAGTCAAGAAGTTTGATTCTATGTCCCTCGGTTCCTCGAAAGTTCTGCCAGTTCTTATGAGGAACGTCCTTTCCAGGGGAGGCCACAGAACTGTGTATGGAATTGTGTTTACCTCCCTGTTGTGTGAAAGAACTTTTCCTTGGGAGACACAATGCACATGTCTCATCCCAGATCGGGATTCTCACAAAAAAACGAAGTACAGATAGCACCAAAGTCCAGCTTGGTGAACCAACCAATGCACCAAGGCCCACATGGTGACAGCTCGCAAAAGTTGGGAACTTGGAGCACATCGCACAGCCAGCAGGCAGCTCAGCAGGTTGTAGAATGTCCCTTCCAAGTGACTCAAGTTGATCTAAACCTCTTCCAGGCAAGCTGGTCTGGGCTCAGCATCATCTTTGCAGCTTTTCTTGCCTGATGAGGAACCTTTAAGCTTTGGTTGTTTACATTGGCAGGGGCGGGCCTAGTGGATCTGTCAGTTTCAGGGACTTCCTGAAGCTCTTTTGAATTGTTTGCCTTCCTGCTTAAGGAGCTAACCTGCAGAATAGAATGTTTCCGTTTCAGAGGAGACTGTTACAGAACACTCTCCTGGGGAGTGGGAGGGCTCTAGGTGACTTGGATGCCCTAGGTGACTTGGATGCCCTAGGTGACTTGGACGCTCTGCTCCGAGGGGACTACCACAAGAAAGGGGGTGATGGTTTGATGGCCACTCTGAGAGTCAGCTCTAGTTGGTACGGCTCAAAAGGCAGGAAGTAGGGAATGACGAGGAGCCGGGTGGGCTCAGAAGGGGGTCTTTCTGCCCAGGTCTGACTAGCCCAGGTGGAGGTGCATAGCCCTGAGCTTCAAAGCCCCTGGCCTTGGGTTCCCAGGAAGAAGGGTGCTCTAAACCTGGGGGACATCTGCCACTCTAGCAAGGGCCACACTGCCTGGTTATTGAGCCTGCCCTCTGATCTTGCTATTAGTACATGATACTAACCTAAATTCTTCCAGGTGCTTGTTGTCTTCCTAAGTTGAAGGTGCTGAGTTGGTCCCATTTATTGTAAGGTTAAAAAACTTGTACTAGCTGGCGATGGTGGCACACACCTGTTGTCCCAGCACTCTAGAGGCCAAGAGGATTTCTGTGGTTTGAAGCCATCCTGGTTTACTTAATCTAGCCGCAGGTCAGCCAGAGTAACAGAGACTCTGTCTCAAAACAAAACATGTGCTGAGAACTGGGTCTATGTTCCATAATGGCTCAGGCAGCAGAGGGCTTGGCTAGCATACTTGAAGCCCTGGGTTCAATTCCCAATACTGTGGAAACTTCTTGGTGCCCCATGCCTGTAATCCTAGCACTTACTCAATATTTCATTCTCATGTTCACAAAAACCACTATGCCATCACTTAATTTCTGCTACCTGTAGTTTTTCTCATAGGGGAGGGGTGGAGGGGGCATTGGTCTGGGAGTGGTCCAGGAGGTAATGCTGGAAGTGACTGCTAAGGAGAGTCCACCTGCAGGAGGAGAGAGGGACAGCACCTCAGGAGAGGGGCATATGTGTGAAGAGGCAGGTAGCCAGGCAATCTGAAGAGAGCAGAGGCCTGGAGTCTAGAAGCCAGAGATTGGACCAGGGTCAGCAGGTAGTCAGGGCCAGCTCATCAGACTGGAGAATTGGTTTGTGAGGGAGCTGAAGGGAATTGGGAGTATAGAAGAGAAGGTAGGTGACCGAGCCTCCAAAGGGGACATATCTAGGAGAGGAGGTAACATCTTTTCCTGGCTGGGACATCCCCAGGCCCTGGCCAGGCAGCTGGGTTCTTACGGTTCTCACAGACACTGAACCATCCCTAGCAAGTTCCTTTTCTCTGGGAGCTGGTGTGAGATCCAGGAAGATCCTGGGGCAGGGTTTGGGAGTGTGGCACTTCTCACAGGAGATAGCTGCTTCGGCAGTGGTCTAGCCTGAGTCCATTAAGGCCTTTGGTGAGCCCAGAAAGACCCATCACTCTCTTTCCCCCAGCTCATGCCTCTTCTTCCCACAGAGACCCTGGTGACATCAGAGAGCAGATTGGTGTGACCCACAGTGTGGACAAAGACCCTTGGACTTTCAGGATGGGAACTCCGGGCCTTGCTGGCTGCTCTCGCTCGTCATGCACCTACGCGATGGTCCACGCGATGAACTCTGCAGGGCTGGCCCCTGGAAATCCCGGGAGGCCCAAAGTGTACCTTCCAGGGTGACCCCATTAGCCAGAGGTCTGCAACTCAACGTTTGCCCAGCTGGACATGGGCCAGAACAGTAACCTCCAGGTATAGGGGGCCGTTGGGAGCCTAGCTGACATTAAAGGCTGGAGCCCCAGTGGGGAACAGTCTTTCCTTGAGGAGACCTCTGTGGCTGTTACAGGACCTGCTCATTGAACTGTTACTGGGGTGAGGTCCTGAAGAAGTCACCACAACCTGGGTTCTTTTAGAGAGACTGACACATTTTAAACAGATATAGTTTTGCATAGTAGACTATGAAAATATTAATAAAGTACTTTCAGCAAAACAGGTAGCCACCTTATCATCTTCTGGGGCATGGACTTACCACCTGGAAGCCGGGGCCCCCAGGACTTCATCTGTAAACTGTGGTGGGAGAAATAGATGTGTTTTCTTTGCATAAAAACATAAAGTGGGGTTGGAAGTGCAACTCGGTTAGCAGAATGCTTGTGTATCATGCAGAACAAGGCTTCAATCCCCAGCACCGTACAAACCTATAACCCCAGTGTTGGGAGGTGGCAGGAGGAGGATATGAATTTCAGGGTCATCATCAACCACATAGTAAGTTCAAGGCTACCCTGGGCTATGGGAAACCCTGTCTAAATAAATAAATTATAAACTCACTCTAAGGTAGAAACCACTGTCCCAGTTGGCCATCCCATCAAATCCTCGAATCCAGTTGTTATAAAACCAGTCACCTATTATCACCCCATGGAGCCCTGAGCTTGTTGGAGACATGGGAGTCATTGAGCTCTGGTTACTCACAAGTCTGTGTTTGCTGCTGGCAGTCAGTGGGGACCTTCTGAAGCCTTAGTGGGAATAGTCTGCCTTCCACAGCCCCCATCCCACCCCAGTATCTGCATAGCCTGGAGGCTGATTTCCAAGGTGAGATGTGCTGTGAGTTCCAGGTCGGGCTGTTGCTTTACAGTCTTTTGCCTTGAAAGTCTCTTTTTTTCCCCCATATTCTATTCATCAGGAAACCCCCTAATCAGCTGGGCTTCACTGGTGTGGAAAAGCAGAAGAAGTGGCAGACATATTTTAAAGCCATCTACTGGGTTTACAATCATAGTCCTAGCCATTCGGGAGGCTGAGGTAGAAAGATCACTTTTGAACTGGAGGCTAGCATGTACTACATAGCAAGACACCCCTCCCCCCCATCTCAAACAAACAAAAAAAAAACCTAAACCCCACCACAGCTCAGTGGTAGAGACCTTACATCATGTGGTTGGGAGTTCAATCTCTGAGTCAAAACGATCACAGTCATCTAGAAGCCAGAAACTTGTCAAATCAGATCTATAAAAGCTAGCCCTGCCAGGCATGATGACACATTCCATTAATCCCAGCACTCAGGAGGCAGACCAGCCTACTCTACATAGTTCAAGGATAGCCAGAGCTATGTAGAAAGAAACTGAGGTCCCAAAAGGCCATGCCACGACCAGGGTTCTTTTAAAGAGACTCTGAGACATTTTAAGCAGATACAGTTTTGCACACTAGAATATGAAAATATTTTTTAATAATTATTTATGTATGTGTGTACACAGTTGCTTTCTTCAGACACACTAGAGGAAGGCATCGGATCTCATTACAGATGGTTGTGAGTCACCATGTAGTTGCTGGGAATTGAACTCAGGACCTCTGGAAGAAGAGCCAGTGCTCTTAACCACTGAGCCATCTCTCCAGCCCAGAATATGAAATTATTAAAAGTACTTTCAGCAATACAGGTAGCCACCTCACCATCCTCTGGGGCTGTAATCCCAGCAACTCGCCACAAGTCAGGCAAGGAAGAACATAGCAAGTTCAAGCCTAGCGTGATTTACATAGTAAGACTGTCTTTTAAAATATAAAAATGAAAACTAAAAACAGACCCTAACTTGCTGGCCTCAGATCTCACTCTGAAGGGAATGATTGGTTACACCAAGCTATATATGTGTGCACACAATGCATACCTGGTTGGAGATGCCTCATAATTTACATCATTTAAGATGAATTTTGAGTTCACTGTATCTCAGGCTCTGGGGTTCTCTCTCACTTCAGAGCCCCAAGTTTGTCTTGGCCAATGAAGAGTATATCTCCTGCAGTGCGGTGAGATATTTCAGTGTTTGACACAGAGCCTGGTAGCTCAATCCTCTAGAGCCACATAGTGGAAGGCAAAATCAACTCCTGCAGGTTACCTTCTGACTTTACATGTACACCATAGCACATGCGTATCCCTTCCATCCCTTAGAAGGAGGGCTAGAGACAGGCCAGCAATTAAGAGTGAACACTGCTCTCAGAGAGAATCCCTGCTGGGTACCTGCCTCATAACCCTCTGTAGGTCCAGCTTCATGGAATCCAAAGTCCTTTTCTGGTTTCAGTGGGTACTTGAACTCATGTGTACACACACATGATTTTTAAAAAATTGCACACACGTGTAGCTCCCACAATTTGGGATATGGCCTGTCTCTGACCATTGAGAAAAGTTAACTTTTCTCCTCCTGGAGGTATGAAAGACATGTTGAGCCATGAGTAAGAGCCCGAAGAAGTAGGCAAGAGAAAGCTGGCACAGCTGCCATTAGACCCAGATGTTCCTTGCCTGCTGATGCCATGGTTATAATTTTTTTACATAAACAACCATATACCTGATAGAATGAATGCATATGCATGAATGCATATGCATGAATGCATATATATGTATGTATGTCTATATGTCTATGTATGTATGTATGTATGTATGTATGTATGTCTATGTGTATACACCTACACATACACATGTATATACACGCCCACACCAGCTAAAAAGACACTGGGTATTTTACATTCTCAAGTATTACATTTGTGGACACCTTTGTCCCGATGCCCTTGTGTTCTTCCAATTTCCAGGGTCAGAGGTCAAAAGGCAGTGGCATGTAAGCAGGCAGGCTCAGAGCAATATTCTGTGGGTCTGTCCTATGGCTTCAGCTCCAGGTCAGGTCTGCTTTGCCACGGTGGATCTGGATACTAGTCTGAAACAGCTCAATTTCCCCCAGAACTTCAGTCTACCAACCAGGGTTTGGATGGACAGCAAAAGGCTCTGGGCTCTTCTAAGGAATCACTGGTTCCTGACCTCTGGTGGTAATCAAGATGGCAGAGGCTAGACACACCACAATTTGGTGAATAAAATGGTTTTTTTTTAATATTTAGTTATTTTTATCTGTATGAGTGTTTTGTGTGAATACCATACATGTGCCTGGTGCCCACAGAAATCCAACAGGGGCACTGGATCTCCTGGAGTGGAGCTTACAGACAGTTGTGAACCACTCCAGGAACTAAGGAAAGTTCTCTGCAAGAACTTTCAGGTAGGTACTTTAACTGACAAGCTGTCCCTCTGGCCCCAGCCTCTTTTAACGTTCAGTTTGAGACACTCATTAAGTGGTTGGCTAGTCTTGTATTCATAGCCTCCTGCCTCAGTTTCCCTAATAGCTGAGATGATCATTGCAAGTCACCAGGGACCCTGTACTGTATTGGTCTTTAGTAAGTGAGATGGGGGGGCTTACTGCCTTGCCCAGGCTAGCCTCCAGTTTGTGGGCTCAAGAGATTGCCCTACTTCAGTCTTTTTTTTTTTTTTCCTACTTCAGTCTTAAAAAGTGGCAGGGACCACCTTCACTTGTGCACCACACCAACCCAGCTTGCACAGCTCCTATGTCTCTGTCTTAGTCAGGGGTTCTATTCCTGCACAAAACATCATGACCAAGAAGCAAGTTGGGGAGGAAAAGATTTATTCAGCTTACACTTCCATACTGCTGTTCATCACCAAAGGAAGTCAGGACTGGAACTCAAGCAGGTCAGGAAGCAGGAGCTGATGCAGAGGCCATGGAAGGATGTTTCTTTCTTGCTTGCTTCCCCTGGCTTGCTCAGCTTGCTCTCTTATAGAACCCAAGACTACCAGCCCAGGGATGGCACCACCTATAATGGGCCCTCCTTCCCTTGATCACTAACTGAGAAGATGCCTTACAGCTGGATCTCAGGGAGGCATTTCCTCAAGGGAGGCTCTTTTCTCAGTGATAACTCCAGCTTGTGTCAAGTTGGCACACAAAACCAGCCAGCACAAACCCTAACCCTCTTTTTGAGACTTTTGTTTTCTTGAAGCCCAGCTATTCCCTAAATTGAAGATTACCCTGAACTTCCAATCTTCCTGTCTCTACATTCCAAGTGCTATAATTTATAGGCACACTATCACATCCAGTTTATGTACTGCTAGGGATCAGAACCAGGGTCTCTTCTAGGACGATGCTCTCTAATGAACCACATCCTGGGTTCTCTGGTTCCCTATCGAGGCTGAACAGTATTCCAGCATTTCATGTGCCACATTCAGCTGCTGCTTTCATCCACTAGCAGACCTGTGAATGGATTCAGCCTCTCTGTTACTATCTGTGACGCGGCTACACGCAAATGCAGCCATGTGGCTTTTGAGACTCAGCTTTCTGTTCTTTTGTTTACATAGGGAACTGACAAACCAGAACAGATCACTGTAAGCCCACCCTGACCCCAAGACATTGTCCCTCAGACTTTGAGTTCACAACTGCGTGGCCATTGCACACCCTTACGTGATCTTTGAGTGGCTTTCCTGATATGACTCCTATTGCTGGTCCCCTCACTTCACTCCAGCGACACTGGACACCTCACAGATGCAGAGAGGCCACTCATGGATCCAGCATGTACTGGAGAACACCTTCCCAGTTATCCTATAGCACCTCACTTCAGCCAGCTCTGTGTTCTGACATAGCCCAGTGGGGGAGCACTTGTGAGATTGCACAAGGCCCGTGTTGTAAGCTCGGTACAGTGTATGCATGCATGGACAAGAATCACTTATCTCTGTTGTTTTGTGGGTGTATAAACTGAGGATAGGACCGATCTCTGGTACAGTTAATGGGAAGAAGGATGCTATTGTAGACTTGTGAGAGAACAGCCAGAGGCCTCTGGAAGAGTCCAGAGCAGAAGAGAAATAAGTAGACTTTACATGACCAGCAGACTGGACCTGGCCAGGGCTATCTGTGAGAGAGAGGAGAACACCAGTGAGAGAGAATAGAGAGAGCATAGTGAGAGAAACAGGAGCTGAGCAAAGAGAGAGAGGGTGGGGAGAGAGAAGCCTGTGAGCTGAAAGGAGTTGAGTAGGGTAGGTCATAGGATGCTAGCCTGGACTTTGAAATGTGTAAAAGGTGCGGTGTGATACTCAGCCTGGCAGCCAGCAGGAGTTTTGATATGCTAATAGGTACCACAGATAGCCCTCTGTTCCTTTTGCCAGAGGTAAGGGAAGTGGCTCCTTTTGGTAGATAGGGACCAGGTTCACAAAGTTCCTCCATCAGAAATCTTCCCATAGTCCAGGTGGAGCCCGCTGGACTGCCTTTTGGAGTTTGGGGAATTGGAGTTTCTATATGTGATATATAGATATATAGCTATATGACAGACGTTTTCAGCACCATGAGAAGTACTGAGCCTGTGATTATGATAATGGTAGCCAGAGTTTTATTAAGGCTAGATTAATAGCTTACCAGGACTACATTAATACATTAAACTCTGAACTTTTGAAGGCTTAATACCATGAATCATCTTTAAGTCTCTTTTAAAAACATACCTTAAATCACTTTCTCGGACCTTTACAACTTGCATTTACATACCGTAAATCACTTCCTTAGACATTCACAACTTATATTTACATGCCTGTTTCACTTCCTTAGACTCTCATAACTTACAGAAACTTTAAACCCCCTTTTTTTCCATTCATTTAACCACAAGACACGGGTAGTTGATGATCGACAGTAGTCACTGAAAAGCAAGTTCCTTTAAATAAAGGAATTGTAAAAAATAAAATTTTAGTAATAGTAGAATGGTAGCTTGAGTTTGGTTTTACACTGAAACCTGTTTTTCTATGTGACACCCGTCAGCAAGGTAAACCTGTCCATGAGCCCACCACTCTCAGGAGACCTAGTAGTAGCTCTAGAAAAAGCAAGGCCTGAATTTTACATATGAGAGTTTTACAGATAGACAAGGCAGCTGCAGTGTGGGGCGTTGGGCTGTGCACTGACAGTCTGATCTCCAGTTGAACAAAGGTCTGGAACCCTGGTGACCCAGTGGGTGGTGATTTCCACCTACATGGGATGGCAGGAGATCGGCCACACCTCCTGGGTCCCTGGCTCCCATCTTGTAGCTACAGCTTCCCACAGCCCCCCACAGAGAGGTATGTGGCCATCAGTCACATAGAAGCAGAACCAAGCCCTCCCACTTGCAAGTAAGATTTCCCCAAAGCTCTCAGACCAAACCAATCAGAAGTACCTGTTGTCAGGCCCTTACCCACCCCAAAACTGTATATAAGAATCCTATCCAGAAGGATTAAAGGTGTGTGAGAACTACTCTGTCATCCAAGCCTTTAGTCCTAAGAGCTGTCACTTGGGAAGAGATCTGCTCTCCCAAAGTGCTCCCTGAAGCTCCACTGCAGTCCTCACTAGCTCTCTCTCATCAGCCCAGCCCATCCCAACTCAGTGCAGGGCAGCTCGGAGTAACTGAGGAACCTGGAAGGCACGGCAGAGACAGAGCTGGAGCCAACTGCAGCAGCAGAAGTGTTGGAAGACTTCCCCTTCCTGCCCGTACTTGCTTGGCTTCGCTGGAACTCTCGCGCCAAGCCGGGCCAGAGATCTCTATGGAAGCCTCTGGTACACAGGCCCACACTGCAGCCTTGGCATGAGGAGCAGTCTGGCAGAGGTCTGCTAAGCTGATGAAGCTACTACAGCTTGCTATCAACACCATCATAGAGATGTGAGAAGGATAAATTTGACTATAATCCAAACAGCCTCTGTATCATTTAAAATGACAGAGACCTACCCTCTACCTAGGCAGCCAGCCATGGATTGTCCAGGGTGATCTTGATGGCGCTGTCCGGGGCAGAGGCCATCAGTCTTGAACTGTTACACAGGATAGCATTAAGTCCTTTGATTACACACAGGCCAGCATCAGCCTTCAGCTGCCAGACCTAGAAGAGTTGAGAGATTTTTCTCTGGAGGAGGAACTTGGGAAAACTGACTTACTTTGGTAAGGCAGGGTTGAACAATCAACCCAACATGTCCACAGTTGGTCTAGGGCTCTTGAAGCAGAGTAGACATAGGGCTGACCCAATGGTCAGCATCAGCACCTCTGAAGTAAGCTCCAGGTGGAGTCCATTGTTGCCCATCTTCTTTAGAGATAGTCTCAGCTCCTGCTACCAGAAGTTGGTATTTCTACCTATCAGGGGAAGCATTTTTCATTAAACACCTTGAAGGCCATTTTCAGCAGATCTCTCTGGGGAGCTTGAGGGACATTCGTCTAATGGATTAAGCATACCTGGTTTTAAACAAACACTTATTTGTTTTTAGTTACCTTCTTCAAGCTTAACCTTGGTAGTATATACATACAGAAGGCTAAAACTTTCCCCTGTAAATGAATTCATCACGTCTGTACTTAGCATGACTACAAGCATAGTTCTGAGCACCTTAAAGAATTTCATCATTTGTAAGGTGAATGACCATCAACTTGCATATCTTATTATCTTTAACAGTTTACAGCACGCTAGTAGCTTTTTATAAGAATTTTACAGTTTTATTTCTGTTAAGTTTGAATCTTCAAATTTTGAAGATCCTTTAGCATAAAAATAAATCTTTAAACCATCTATAGTCCACCAGCAGGCTGGGAATCTGACTTCCTGATCCTTTAGAAGTGTAACCATTACAGAACATTGTAGGCGCTGTCCCCCGCCCAGCAGGGAATAAGACGCAAGACAACAAGGTTTCTTCTCAGGATAGTTTACTCAGGAAAACATAAAGTAGCAAAATGGTGGAATGGCCCCACCGGGAGCAGCCAATTTAAACCCTGTCCTGGCCAATCACCGAACTGCCCCATGGCTCTCGCTCATACACCAGGTGGTCTCGGGCGTAAGATCAAACAACAGCTGACACAGCCTAATGCCAATTAGGAGTTGTTTATGCCAGTACAGCTGAGGCGGTCGGTGCCCTCTTTAAGGAGCGGTTGAATGGCTCCCTACAGAACATCACATATTCTTGTATGACTCACTTTATCCAAATAGCCAAAGCCTAACATAGTTAGCAAAGTCAGTGAGGTCAGACGCCTCCTCAGCTCGGTTTCTGCTTGAATAGACCTTAGGAATTCTTAAACCTTATCAAACATATCATTCATCAAACATATGTTGTTCCTTATCTGAAATTTTCTAGAAGCCTGGTGTTGGACACAGTTAGCAGAGACATGAGGTGGATAGACATCCATCTCTGTCTGAGTCGGTTTCTGTTCACCTGAGGAGATATTTAGAACCTGAGGAATTCATAAACCTTAATCAAACACTTGTAGCTAGGAAGTTCTATTTTCCAAATACAAGAATTGAATCTAAGTTACATATGCAGTATGCTGTAGCAAATTAAGATTACCTATGTATAGAATTAAAAAAAAATCTATCCACACTTTTTGTTATAAGTTTTAAGCTGACTTGTTATGGATTTTACAGATTTTTAAATCCACACTCAGTCAATTTACAAATCCTGATACAAAGAGAATATGCACTATAGTCTTACAAATCTTGAGATAAAGTTTATACTTTAGCAAAAATTTTGAGAGCTATAAAAAGGGAGTGTTTAGAGAATTAGACAAAACCAAGAGTCAGAGCATGAGTTAAGAGGCTGGGGTCTCTATTGGGAATACTTTACTCTTTAACTATTTTAAATACTCTTTTTTTATGCCGTCGTGTTTTGTTCTCTTCCCTGCCGCAGAGTTAGGTGGCCCACCTTACCCAGGACAGATATTTTGGATAAAACTTTTAAACAAGTATGTTTAGGTCTGGAGAGGAAGGACCAAAACTCAACTCCAGAACCAGCCTTCTCATAGAATAGAACAACATAAAAAAAGTTAATATTACCCATACCCTAAAGACATTTGAATCGCTGAAAAACTGAATTTAACAGAGGAAGAAATGACCAAGCACAAGAAGGCTTAGAAATAAAAAATATTTGAGAAGGGAGAGCAGAAAAATAAAAGTTTAGAAATAAGAGACTTTGGGATCATTTGTTTTGCACAGAAGTTCTAACAATCTGTGAGAACTGGGAAATCTTGTGTGCCATCCTTGGCCATTGAATTGTAACCAGGCCAAGTCATTTGCAGCAAGACAACAAGGCTTAATGGAATCTCTGAGTCCTAGGAGGGGAAAAAAAAAGTTAGAGAAGGCAGGTGGGGACCATTCTGGCTGGGAAGAGCTTGTGGAATAGGGAGCGCTCGCTCATGGCTAGAGACAGGAGCCAGCTGAGAAATAGAGCAAGCAGGAAAGAAAGAAGACATCTTTTAGAAGAAGATGAAGAGGGGGTGGGCGAGGCCTAGGGAAAAGGATCAGAAACAGGAACTCTGCCAGAGGAAGGATTCCAACATCTTAGAGACCCAGGAGGGCATAAAGAAGCTACACCATGTATCTGTGGGACTTAAAACAGCAGGCTCCAGCGAGCCAGGGAGAGGGACAGAGAGAGACAGAACAGTTGGCTCCTAGAAGGATGTGGAGAGAAACAAGTGGCTAGCCATGGCTAGAGATAGAGTAAGTTCCTGGAGGGAGGAGAGAGACAGAGAGAGAGAGACAGAGAGACACAGAGAGAGAGAGAGACAGAGAGAGACACACACACACAGAGACAGACAGACAGACAGAGAGCGCTGGCAAGACAGCAACAAAGCAGAATGCGGGGAGGATTGGCAAAACAGACAAGAACAAGCTCCAGGAGTGACCTGAGATTATGTAGGGAGGGGGCTCAAGGATAGGGAAGAGATGAGTAAGTGACAAGAATTCCTATCTGGAGCGTCCTCAACCAGACCTAGAGTCTTTTCAGAGAGGAATGTCCCAAATCACAAAGGAGAGGCAACCCTTTCCGTAGGATGGATGCTCAGTGGGATGAAAGAGGCTGCCTGGTGCATCTGTTACCTCTGTAGCACTGGGAAGCTCCAGAAGCTGACAGAGACAGAGCAGGCAACTCTAAAGCGACACCAGGAGAGAGAGGGCAGAGAGAAGCAGCAGCTGAAGAGGTGGACTCTAAAATCTGGAGTTCAGTATGGCGGGCAGAAGAAGCCAGCAGAGCAAACGACCTGTACCTTAGGAGGGCCTTTGAGAAAGAACAGCCAGAGGCATCTGGGAGAATCCAGAGCAGAGAGAAAGAAGTAGACTGAATGTGATCAGCACACTGGACCTGGCCAGGGAGAGAGGTAGGAGCTGAAGAGGGGGAGGGGGTGAGGGAGGGAGAGAGAGAGACAGGGAGAGACACACAGAGAGAAACACAGAGAGAGAACATAGAGAGAGAACATAATGAAAGATAGCAGTTATAAGGTAAATGAAGGGCTGGAGAGATGGCTCAGCGGGTAAGAGCACTGACCGCTCTTCCAGAGGTCCTGAGTTCAATTCCCAGCAACCACATGGTGGCTCACAACCATCTGTAATGGAGATTTGATGCCTTCTTCTGGTGCGTCTGAAGACAGCGACAGTATACACCCACATACATCAAATGAATAAATCTTAAAAAAAAAAAAAACATAAGGTGAATGAGTAGCAGTGGGTAGAGAAGTTGTGAGCTGAAGCAAGTTGAGAAGGGTAGGTCATGGGAAAGATGCTAGCTAAGATGCTAGTGTGGACGCTGAAATGTGTAAGAGGTACTTAGGATACTTGGGAAGCCTGGATGCCGGCAGGGGCTTTGATATGCTAATAGGCAGCACAGAGGTAAGAGAAAGGACTGCTTGTGGTAGATAGGAACCAGCTTCTCAAGTTAATCCTGTAGTCCAGACTGAGCCTTCTGGGGTGCCTTTTGGAGTTTGAAGAAAAGGAGTTGCCTTGGGGGAGCTGGAGAAATGGCTCAGAAAGTTAAGAACCCTGACTGGTCTTCCAGAGGTCATGAGTTCAATTCCCAGCACGCACGTGGTGGCTCACAACTATTTATAAATGAGATCTGGTATCCTCTTCTGGTCTGCAGGTTTACTTGCAGGCAGACCGATGTATACATTAAATAATAGATAGATAGATAGATAAAAAAAAAAAAGTTCCCTTTGGACCTAACAGGGTGGATCCAAAGTTCAGGCCCAAGGTTTCATGATGCCATAGTCAAATGTCAGTTGGCTAGATAGTCTCATCTGAAGCCTCAATTGGGGCTAAAGATCCACTTCCAAGCTGATTCCTTCCAAGCTGACTCCCTCACCAGAGTTGGTACTGGCTGGTGGCTGGGACCCAAGGACTTCTTGTTCAACCTTACAACTGCAACTACTTCTCCAAAGAATATACCTCCAAAATGACCCAGCCTGAAAAGTCAATCTCCCTCAAGCTACACATGTGTCACATGGACGATCCTGGTTCCCTGTGGGAGAAAGCCACACCTTATTATGACCACACCAGGAGGCTCTGCAGAGCCATCTTGCATGCTGACAACCTCCTGAAGCATTTTCTGCCTCAACATCATAGCACTCATTAGCACCTACACAGAGGTGTGTCTATGGCCTTGCGTGTGTGTGTGTGTGTGTGTGTGTGTGTGTGTGTGTATGGGGGAAGAGTGGTCTTCCTTGTGATGTGGTTCTGGCTTGAGGATTTAGGAGATATTTATTGAATAGATTAACAGATAAATGAATGGATGGTGTCCTTTGGTCGCATAGAGGCCCCTCTCCAGCCACCATTGCCTGTTCATATGGTCATGTTCGCCTTCAGCCGTGCAGACCTCCCATACCTGAGGACCATGTACCCTACCTCCAGCTTGGGGACACTTTGTCTAGCTTCATCCTCTCAGAAAGGCCCAATAGCCCCATCATACAGTATGTGTTCTTATCTTTCTGTCCCAAACCTCTGTCATACACTGTATTGTTCGTACACATTCATTAAATGTCTCCTGAACAAATGCTAGCCATGTGGTGTGTATGCTACAGCACAGATGGTGGCCAATAGGGAGTCATCCTCAGGAGGTGACAGTGCTCTGGAGTTGGGAGCACGGTGTCATGTGAGATGGCCTCAGAGATCACATGAGGTGGTAGTATTGGAGCTGAGACCAAGCCCCAGGTAGAGAGGACATCCAGTGGGGATCTCAGAGGAACAGTATGGGTAGGAGGACCAGACACCTGAAGGCCTGGAAAAGACAGGAACCACTGGAGAAACAGGAAGGACATAACCCCCAGGGAGCAGTCCACCTTACAGTCATAGCTCCTGTGGCTGCTGTGTAGAGTGCAGCTGTGGGGACAGGAGAGGAAAAGAAGCCAGTAAGGAAGTAGCTGCCACCATCCAGGTTAGAAACGAAACGGTGACCACAGAGGTGGGAAATGGTCTGGATATCTGGGTTATCTGAAAGAGAGAGCTAACAGATGGGGAAGGGGCAGGGAAGTGGCTAGGGATAAGGAGGGAGTGGTGAAAAGTAGGGGCTGGCCTCACCTTTCTGGTACAAATTACCCTGAAAGAGAATGAGTTTCTCTGTGCAACTTTTAAAGTTTCTTGCTCTCATACAACAGACTCTCCTCAAAATCAACCTTCCTGCCCCAAGCTTCCCGGATTCTGGGACCATGCTTATTTTCTGATATTTGTCACGGTTACAGAAGGGGATTGCCAGGATGAGATCTTGATAATGACTCTTGCTTGAGCAAACTCGAGTTGGGCACCTAGGCTAAATACATCTCCTTGTTAAGTTTAGGTTGAACAAACGCCCCCTGTGTCAGATTACCACCCTTCCTCTATAGATGATGGGGTTCCTCATCTGCACTGTCTTCCTATGCGTCCGATCACCTGCTCCTCATCTGCACTGTCTTCCTATGCGTCCGATCACCTGGGCCTGCCCTCAGCAAGACGACGGAAGGTCACGGTCTCAGCCTGCTTTCTCTTGCTGTAACCATTTACCGCAGATGGGATAGCTGGTGTTCATGTCTGGGTGGCTTAGTTTACATATCGGGAGCGTGGGGCCAGTGTCTTCAGGACATCTGACGAGGGTCTTCCTGCTGGACAGCTCAGTGGAGGACGTAGTGAGAGGCAGCAAGCTTTCCTCCATTACGAGGCCAGTCCTCATACCCCACTAATCCCCTAATCCATTAGCTCACAGATGGATGAATCCATTTGTGAGGGCAGAGCCTTAATCACCTTCTACCAGTCCAACCTGGTCACACCTCATTTGTGGATTAAACTGAATGCCTTTGAGCCCTGAAACTCAAAACCCTCACAGTTAGGTTAGCCAGAATCTCTCTTACACTTTGTGTGTTTGTGTGTGTGTGTGTGTGTGTGTGTGTGTGTGTGTGCATACTTGAGTGGGCACAAGATGTGGCTGGTGCGTGTAGAGACCAGAATTTGCAGTTCAGATTTTTATATGGGTATGGTGGATTTGAACTCAGTTCTTCAAGGCTTGTGGAGCAGGCAGACTTATCCCATCTCCCCAGTCCCATCACTCCAGATGTTGCCTTCCTTTTTATTTTTTGATACAGTCTCATCGCTCCCAGCCAAACTTAAACAATGTAGCCAAGGAAAACTTTGAATTTCTCCTCTACTTGCCTCTGCCTCCTGAGTACTGGGATCACAGGTTTGCGCTGCTGCCATGACTAGTTTATTTGGTGTTGGAGTTCTATCTAACCCAGAGCTTCATATACGTTAGGCAAGCAAGCACTCCACCAACTAATCTACAGCCCTCTGGGAGTCTCTCAATTTTGTATCTGCCAGGACTCCATACACCTACTCCTTGGCTATAAACCCCATACTGCTCTTACTATAGTCAGAACAGAGCCTGGTTATCTTCTGAGTCTAGCTTTTAGTCTTTCCCTCTTCTGCAATGGTCCTAAGTACTGGTCTCACAGACTGTGACTTCTGACCAGCTCAGTTGACTATGTCAGTGAAGGCTCCCAGCTGCTTTGCCTTTCCATATTCAAATATCAACAGGTCCTGCCAGCAGGCAAGCAGCAACCTGTGCCCCTTAGGGAAGAGGAGGAATACCCAGGGCCTATCCCTAGACCTGGGGTCTACCTTGCACCTCTTGTAGATCCTGGAGTGGACATTGTGTGTTTTGTAGCCCCGTGTGTCCCTGTAGCTGTCCTGTCTCAGACTAAGGTCTTCTCTCCCTGCAGGCTTGAGGTAGGAAGAGGGGGACTCCTATATGGTCTAGGATGTAGAATCTCTGTGAACTGGAGTGGTGTCCTTGGATCAAATGTTGTACAAACTCTGGAGTGCCAAGAAGCAGGCAGCCTGCAGTTGGGAGGCCACCTCAGACTGCTAAAGGGGGTGAGGGACTCTGTTCTAGACCTCAGTTTCCCTCATGGGACCAAGAAAGGTCCTCAGGTTCAGAAGAAGCTATAAAGGTGGAATGCTGGCCTTCCTGATGATGAGTCTGGCAAGGGATGCCTAAAAATGGGTGATTCAGGAAGCCCTCAGTCTCACCCCACTGCTAGAACACAGTGATGGGTGTGCAGTAATTGGGGCCCTTCAGAATGGTCCCAATGGGGTCCGTGCAGGATTCCTGCAAGATGTAGCCCTTGGATCTATCCCAGACTGGCACAGGCACACATGTAGGTCAGGTACATACTATCTATCCTCTGCTCTGGAACAAAGTCTGTCCATACTGTCTGTCCCTCTGCAGGCACAGACTGGTGCTGAGGACAGCTGCCTGCTGACTCTGCATTTGCCTGGCCGGTGGGGAACCTGAGCAAACCTTGCTTTCTGCAGTGTTTAGCAAGGGGCAGGAATGTATTGATCACTACCACCGGATCCAAGAGTTTGGAGCTCTAAATGACCTTGTAAGCCAATCTCCAGATGCCTTTCAAGTCTCTCACTCCCAAGATGAGAGGTTGCAGCACTGGGGAGGACTGAGACAGACACGGAGGGCTCAGGGACCCAGGGGGTTCCTGGACCGTCTGGGAAGTGCATCCAGACCTGGGGCCTCCATTCCTGGTCTTGGTCCTGGTCTGGTTCCAATATCTCAAGTTACAGCTCTAAAGTGTGCCAGACTAGCTGCACCAGCAGAGAAGCAAAATCTGGTGCCTGCTGCCATTGCTGGCTGTGAGGGTCCTGCCTCCCTGATCCTCACAGATCTCCATTTTCTATCTGGGCCTGGGCTTGGGGCCTTCGTGTGGTGGGTACCAGAGCTTGAAGGGCCAGGCCTACCTACAACAGAAGGGAAACAAGTTGGGAGGCAGAAAGATTTATCGCCTGAGGCCACACATTTTACAGTTAGGAAAATTGAGGCTCGGTCAGACTACATGACTTCCTTAACTAGGCGGCAATGCCAGCCATTTGTCCTCTGTGTAAATAGGAGACTTGATAGAACGAGGACCCACTTTTCTCTGTTAAGTCTCAATTCATCACTGTCCGGTCGAGGCCCTGTCGACTTCATTCGGTCCCTGGTTGCCAATGAACTCCCACCAGCCTTTTGTGCCAGACTTGATCTCCTATGGGTAATTCTCGTCTCTTTTAAGACTCGGTTTCTTCATCCAAGAGATGGGAGTGGGGTGGCCAGAGCGTAGCAGCAGAAAATTGAACTGAGAAGATCACGACTACCTCCGAACCTCCGCAAACAGCAGGCACAAGACCGGGAGGAGGGGCGGGGCATAGGCGAGGGGACGCCGACCCGGGTAGCTATTGGAGAGGCTGTGAATGGGGCGAGCCTTGAGCCGGGACGTGGCTTGAGTTCTCTGGTCCAGACAAGGACTTGGGTAACTGAGTTTCTCCGCTAGGTCACTTATGCTGGCTGGAGAGGGACTCCCGGCGTCGCTACAGGCGAAGCTCCTCAGGGGCCGGGTTCTATGCTGCGCGTAGTATAGAGTTAGGGAAGTTGTTTAGAGCCCGGGCCGCCCCACGGCTGACGCGTCCCCAGAGCGAAGTACAGAAAGGGGCGTGGCTAATCAGAGGGAGGGGCTGGAGGCTAAGATGTCGTCGCTGGGCGGGACCTATAGGGAAGAGGCGGGGCTTAGGGCCAGGCCTGCGGGCGGCGGTCACCGGAGCCCTCGCGCCGGGCGGCGGACAGCCGAGGAAGCCGGGGCGGCGCCGTGTCCTCCGCCATGACAGGTGGGCGCAGGTCCAGGAGGGCGACGGGAGCCGAGTGACCTTGGCGTCAGCTGGCGCCGGCGACGCGGGCGTAAGAGGCGCGCGGCGGCGGGGTGTCCCGGGCTCTGCGCGGCGGGCCAGGGGCGCCAGGGGTCTCGGGTGCGGAGTGGGGGGCCGTCGCGGGCCGAGGAGGCAGAGCAGCAGGTGAGCGCTCACCCGGTGCACTGCACGGGCTGCGCCTGCGGAGCGGGGCGGTTTCCCGGGACGGGATGGATCTGAGAGAGGGAAATGGTGCTCATCGCCAGTCGGCTGAGACTTTAGAGCGCCGCTTGCACACAACCCCCTTGGAGGCGGGAGCGGCGCTGCAAACCTGGGCAGCTTGTAGTACCAGGGAGACGCCCCTGTTTCCCGCTCTAGATGGGTCTAGAGAATTCGGACCCAACAACTGGATCCCTCTTCTCCAGGATGGCATGGTTGCCCCAGCCCAACCCTTTGCTCTGAGGACTCACCCGCTTTATTCCTGATCCCAGAGGGACACAGTGACATTGCTGTGCTAAGTTCTCTCTGTAAAAGATCCGCTGAGAGGATGAGTCAGCGAGGGACCCCTACTGCCATAGAGTCTAGGGAACGTGATAGCTACCAGATGCCCTTTTTTCCCCCCTGGGAATCTCTTATGCTTCATATGGCAGAGTTCACCTGGGATAGCGCAGAGAGTTGAGGTAACCCCAGAAATCCCAGGGGTCTCTAAACTGGAGTCAGTGTTGGTCATGCACAAAAATAAGACCTCACAGGTTGCAACCTGGTGACTTCTAGAACAGGTTAGAGGAGACCCCATCTTCCAAGCCCTGCTTGTTTGGGGCTGCAATTTCTGAGCATTATGTGTAGAGCCCCTAATATACACTCTTGTTCCGAATGGCCATTTGGAGGCAGAAGGAATATTATCACGTCTGTGTAGGAATAGGAAGATAAAATCTCAGGTTGGGTAAGTGCCCCCAGACCACCCTGCTGGTCAGTGGTAGGAGCAGAATGGGAGCCTTGGCCTCAGCCTCTGGTTTCCCAGATCCTCCAGTAAGTTCATCAGGGTGTGTGGGACAGATCTCGCCTGTGCTGGCCTCCAAGGGCCCACTGCAGAGACAGGATGCCCATGGAAAATGAGACATCCCACCTGCAGGAGAACAGGCAGTGGTGGAGGTGGAGGACTTTGAGCTGGAAGGACACAGCCAGGCCCTGATTGTGGCAATAATACGCTTTCCTCTCCGCAGTCTACTTGCTGGCGTTTTAACACTTCTAAGCATCCCGCCTTTTTCTAGTGGGAGATGGAGACTGAAAAGCATTAGCCTGAGAGGGTTGGATGGGCAGCCCTGGGGCCACAGATCCCTTGTTCATTCTTGGCTTGGTGCCCTGGTGCACCAGCTGAGGGTCTGCCATACACATTAGTCTTTGCTCCCTCTGAGTGTGTGTGTGTGTGTGTGTGTGTGTGTGTGTGTGTGTGAAGAGAAAGTGTGTGTTTGGTGGTTATAGATACTGAGAGTTGTGACTTCAACAGAATAGGTAGTATCGTATGGAGTAAGTGATCTAAGCCAAACCAAGTACTATGACAGGAACTTCTGGGAGTGGTTCAGAGGGGAGTCGATGCCCAAGTTCTGGACCCCAGGAGAATTGTGAATTCTTGGAAGGGGGCTAAATAAACTGGGCATAAGCCAACCACATCTTCCCAGCCTGCATCATGGGTCCTGGCTCTAGTGAGCTGCAGACAGAAGGCTCTGGGACCCTAGGAGCAGAGTAAAGGCAGGTGGGACCAGCTGCTTCAGGGTCCCAAATGCCAGAGTGAGGACTTGGTGGGCTGCCGGAGTTGAAGATGGGGTGACAGAGCCAGGTTTCTGGTGCGAGCTGGCAGGGAGGGAAGTTACAGGCAAAGGCCCATGGATTCTGCACAGAATCATCTCTTTCTTTATCTAGTAAAGGCATTCCTGGCCTTGTTTACCGGAACCTGGTATCCAGGCAGAGCCTTGCCCGAGTCTCCATTATACCCAGTGGCTGCCTCTATGTGGTTGCATGAACAGCTTATAAAAGCCACAGGAAGCACAGGAAGTACATTGCCCTAAAGCTGCTGGCTTAGCCCTGGGCTGGGCCACCCAAGGCAGGTGACTCAGGGCTCCTGTGACTCATGGCTTGTGGGCAGCAGAGGTCCATCTTGGCTAGTGGCTCTCAGAATAGGAGGAGGCCGCTATGAGACATTGGCCACTATCCACCAGCAGACCTCTCCTTGCCTTTGGACCTTGGACTGGAGCCCACTCATTCTAGAATTCTTCAGTGAATGCCTACTGTGTGTGCAACCTTGTACACCCTGGCACGATGTGGAGTTAGACAGCCTTGGCCTGCTCCTGTTTGGAAGAGAGCAGACCCCAGAATTCACGGTGATTCATACTTAAATGACAGAAGGAGAATGTCAACTGGCAGCCCCAGCATGGCTGTTACCTCCAGGCTGATGGCAGGCTTATAACCTTACTGTGCCTTCATTTTCCTCTCTGAAAGTGGGGCAGTTGCAGAGCCGGTAGGAGGATGGAGGTTTAGGTAGGTATAAATAGAACCACAAAATGTCTGCCCTATGGACTGTTCTGTGAGTTAGTTCAGTGAACTCTTCAATGAGATGCTGCAGGCACTGGAACACCTGGCAATGTGGCAAGTAACTGGGTATCCCTGAGCTGTTGGTAAGTCTGTCTCCTGTACATACTCTCAGAGGGCTGGGCCAGTATTCCGAGTCCCCAGCTGCCAAGGTGAGGAGGTGCGGATGGCCTCAGATAGGGATGGAATGGCCAATGAGCCAGAGTGTGGGCCTTGGGGGAGAAATGGCTTTCAACCAGGACAGCCCTATCCTTATTCTCTTGGGAGTAGCTTCCTGGGCTAAGGATGTGCTTTTGGGGTCTCTGATGAATGCAGCTCCCACTGTCACACCGTGAACTCCTGGAAGACACCCCCAAGTTCCTACCACAGGGTAGGCATGTTGATAGGTCATGCCCACCTGGGTTGGGCAGGACCTCACAAAGCCACCTTCAGAGGTGGGATGCTGCAGGAGTCAGAAGTCAGACCAGCCAGGAGGAAGTCACAGGGAAACAGAGATGTGAGAGAGGCAGCCTGTTGATTCCATACCCTGGGATGAAGCCAGTGACAGGTCTCACCTTTCCTGGCATGGTGACCCTGTTTGTAAAAACCCAATCTACTTTATAGAGGTCTAATCTAAATGGAAGCAGATACATACACTTGCTTTTAGATTTATTTTTCTGCCATGAGTATTTTGCATACTTGCGTGTATGTGTACCATGTGTGTGCCTGGTGCCAAGAAGGTCAGAAGAAGCCATCAGATACCCTGGAACTGGAGCTGTAGACCATGGTCTGTCCAAGAGCAGCACATGCTCTTAACCACTGAGCCTTCCCTCCAGTCCCTGATCTTGCTTTTAAAGAATGGTTTAATATATTTACACACACACACACACACAGGCCTACAGATGTGTAAGCATTAGCCAGGCAGCATCCAGATGGTTCTGTGACTCAGGAAGATCCTTTTGGACTCCTTCACAGCTCCGGCTCTGCCTTCTATGACTCCCTCCTCCTGCCCCACTTTTCCCACGAACATCAACAATGGAGTTTTCCAAATAAGTTTTCTTAATAGACTTATTTGTCTCGTTTTTGGAGTCAAAGTCTTTCTTTGTTGTCCAGGCTGCCTCAGCTTCTCTAGTAACTAGGACTGCAGCCATTCACTGCCTGGCTCTGGGCTTTATTTTGGGGACTGTTGACTGAAGATTGAGGAAATAGACTCCCCGACCCTCCCTCAGATCCACTTATTATTATTAGCTGAAGCCCAGAACCTGCACTAGTGTTCCCTGCTTGTGTTGGACATTCCGTGGGCTTTGAAAAATAGTGTATGCCATCATACAGAATAGTTTCACTGCCTAACACTCTGTGTGGCCTGCTTATCCCTCCCCCCCCCTCTCTTTCCTCATGCCTGGCAACCTCTGATTTCATTGTCTCCTTGGTATTGCCTTTTCTGCAGCCTGGTGTAATTGGAACCATAAGGTCTGGGGCCTTCTCAGACAAGCTCTTTCTCTGAGCAAAATGTACTTAAGGCTCCTCCACATCATTCCATGTTGCTAATTTATTTATCCCTCGCAGTGCTGAGGACTGAACTGAGGACCTTGTGCGTGCTAGGCAAGCGCTCTACCACTGAATCATATCTTTAATTTTTAAATTTTATTTGACATAGAGCCTCACTAAGTTGCCTAAGCAGGCCTTAGTTGGGGGTCCTCTGTCTCAGCCTAGCTCGTCTTTCCTCCCCACATCCTGTGATGTGATATGTGTGCATGGGTGTGCACGCATGTGTGTATGGGTGTGTGTATATGTGTGCATGTGTGTGTATGCATGTGTGTGTATGCATGTGTGTGCATGTGTGTGTGTGTGTATATATATATGTGTGTGCATGTGTGTGCACGCATGTGTGCATGCATGTGTGTGTATGTGTGTGTGTGTGTGTGTGTGTAAGTCAGAGGACAACCTGAGGCAGTCCTCACCTTCTACCTTGTTTGAGTTGGTCTCTCTTCTGTTGCTCACTGATATGTATGCCAGCCTAGATGGCCCAGGAGCTGCTGGGCATTCTCCAGTCTCCAGCTTCACTTTCGAGGCAAGGTCCTAGAGTTCACCAGTTCAGCTAGCCTCCCTGTCTAGTAAGATCTAGGGATCTGCCTGTGTTAACCTCCTCAGTGCTGGAATTACAGGTAAACGCCAACACTCCTGAGGTTCTGGGTTCTGAAGAAATAAACTCTGGTCCCCACATCTGTGTATAGCTCCAAGCCCAGCAGAGCCATCTTCTTCCTGGCCTCTTATTTGCTTGTCTTGACTTTTGTTGTTGTTGTTGTTGTTATGTTTTTTGGTCTCACATTATTTAGCCTAGACTGGCTTTGAACTCATAATCCTCCTGCCTCAGCATTCTGTAATGCCAAAACTACAGGTGTCCATCACCATACCTGGCCACCCTCTGTCATCTGTGATGTTAGCAGTTTGAGTCATTTTTGCCACTCTAGCTAAACTCTGTTGGCCTTTTCAATGAATAAACTTTGGTTTTGTTGCTCTTTCTCTTTTACAGACATGATTCTCCCCAGTGTAGTCGGTGCTATTCTCTTCTCCCGTTAGCTTTGTGTTTGGCTTTTCTAGTGTTCTCGCTCCTTCCCTTACTGTTTGGCTGAGGTGTAATGCTAGGCTATTTTTTTTTTTAACACTAGGTTTCACTATGCACCACTAGGCAAATCCAGCTAGCTCAGACGCGATCTAGCTTAAGGTGGCCTCAAACCCATAGCAATCTCTCTCCTTCTGTCTCCAGAGTGGTAGGGTTGAAGCATGTGCCAGCCTGGCCCAAGCTCTCTCATTTGAAATGCACGTATTTATGGCTGGTGTTTCTCCCTCTCGGAGGCACAATTGCTGTCCCTTAGGTTTGGTGAGTTTGTTTCTTATTTGTCCCAATGTTGTTTTCAATTTATTTTGTGGTTTCATTTCGACCTATTAGTAATTGAATCCCCACAGATTTGTGAACTCTGATGGTATTGATCGTTCACTTCATGTCACAGGATCAGAAAACAGCATTTGATTTAAATGCTTTTAAATATACAAGGACTTATTTTTTTTTATTATTATTAATCATTCCATTCGTTTATATCTCAAATGATATCCCACTTCCTGGTTACTCCTCCACAAACTGCCCCATCCCACATCCACCCTTTTCCCCTTCCCATTTGCCTCTATGAGGGTGCTCCCCCACCCAGCTCTCCCACCCCACTGCTCCAGTATCCCCCTACACTGGGGCATCAAACATCCACAGGACCAAGGCCTTCCCTCCTGTTGTTATCAAGCAAGGGCATTCTCTGTTACAGATGTATTTGGAGTCCTGGATCCCTCCCTGTACACTCCTTGGTTGGTGGTCTGGTTTCTGGGAGCACTGGGTGGTCTGGCCAGCTGATGTTGTTCTTCTATGGGCTTGCAACCCCCCACCCCTCCAGTCCTTCTGTCAGCTCCCCAAGGGGGCCTCTGAGCTCAGTCTGATGGTTGGCTCCAAGCATCCACATCTGCATTGGTCAGTTGCTGGCTGGACATCCCAAGGAGCCACCACAACAGGTTGCTGTCGGTAAAAGCGCCTCTTGACCACAGCAACCGGGAAGGGTTTGGTGTCTGCAGACAGGATGGATCCCCAGGGGGGGCAGTCCCCGATGACCCTTCCTTCAGTCTCTGCTCCATTTCTTTGGTCCCTTTCCTTCTTTTGGACAGGAGCATTTCTGGGTTAAAACATTGAGATGGGTGGGTGTCCCCATCCCTATGAGGACTTATTTGTGGCCCGGGATCCGCTTGTTTTGTGATCTAGAGTGTGTTTGGTACGTACTTGGGAAAAGTGTGGCTTTTGTATTACTGGGTCGTTTGTTTTGTGTGTGACTTTTAGGTACAGCTAATATGATTGTGTAAGTCTTTTATTTCCTTATTGATCCTGTCTGGTTACTGATGTTTAAAGTGGTATATTAACATCTCTAAATATGATAGAGCTGTCTGCTTCTCCCTCCACTTCCACCAATACCTCCTCATATTTGGGGCTCTGAAACTTGATGCATATATGTTTATAATTGTTACATATTCCTGAGGAGTTAACCTTTTATTAACTTATGCTGGGCTTTTTTGATCTCTTGTACCAGTTTTGACTTAAAATCTATTTTGTTTAATACTAATACAGCTACACCTACTGTTTTGGTTTCTGTTTACATTCAAGTGTGTCCAACTTGACACCTGGGGGCCACCTGTGGCTGGGGGCCACTTGTGTCTCTGGACAACTGTGAATATAGCCCAATACAAAATCAGAAACTTGCTTATAGCATTATGAGTTTGTTTTTTTGTGTTTTTTTTTTGGGGGGGGGTGGTTTTTTTCAGACAGGGTTTCTCTGTATAGCCCTGGCTGTCCTGGAACTCACTCTGTAGACCAGGCTGGCCTCGAACTCAGAAATCTGCCTGCCTCTGCCTCCCGAGTGCTGGGATTAAAGGTGTGCGCCACCACGCCCAGCCATGAGGTTGTTTTTTTAACCTAACGTTTGGAGGTGACAACTTCCTATGTTGAATGTCAAAAGGTAGGACTTGCCCATGTGGAATGTCTTTTTAATTCCTTTCACTTTCAACTGACTTGTGTGTTTAGCTCTATAAAGAGCATCTTGTCAGTGTTTAAGGCCATTCTGCTAATCTTTGCCCTTTGATTAAAGAGTTCAGTCTATTCACATTTAAAGAAGTAACTGTTGATAATGAAAGATTTATCTCTCTACTATTTGTGTTTTGTGGGTCTTTTAGCTTTTTCAACCCTCGCTTCTACCTTTACTGATTTCCTTTGTATTTTTTTTTTGTGGTAACATTTTGATTCTCTTATTGATTTTGTGTATATTCTATAGATATCTTCTTTGTAGTTAACATGAAAATTATAGATGCACCCTCCAGAGAGACCACTGCCCTTCCAGCAGGTGTGGGCTTCCTGTGGTCAGCACTGAGGGTGCCATCTTTGGTCCCTCTGGAGGCTCTGCTGGCTCTCCTCATGCTGTCCACATGTGTTCCAGATCAGACCTACTGTGACCGGCTGGTACAGGACACTCCTTTCCTGACAGGACAGGGTCGCCTGAGCGAGCAGCAAGTGGACAGGATCATCCTCCAGCTGAACCGTTACTACCCACAGATCCTTACCAACAAGGAGGCCGAAAAGGTGCTGAGGGGCGAGCGGGCCCAGGGGACCTCTTGGGAGTCTCAGGAGATGCCCCGGGAGCTTGTGGGAGTCACACCTGGGCTGGGGCCAGTCCACGTGGTCTCACATCATCAGATCTTTATGCCTCAGTCTCAGATGTCCTTGTGGCGGCTGGTCCCTTCCAGAGTTAAGAGAAGGTTTCAGGAGGTGATCCACAGAGTCTTAGTTAGGGTTTCCACTGCTGTGATAAAACACCATGACCAAAAGCAGTTTGGGGAGAAAAGGTTTTATTTGGCATATGTTTCCATATCCATAGCCTATCGATGAAGGAAGTCAGGACAAGAACTCAAACAAGACAGGAAACTGGAGGCAGGAGCTGATGCACAGATCATGGAGGGTGCTGCTTACTGGCTTTCTCATCATGACTGCTCAGTCGGTTTTCTTCTCTTTTCTTTCTTTCTTCCTTTCTTTCTTTCTTCCTTCTTTCCTTCCTTCCTTCCTTCCTTCCTTCCTTCCTTCCTTCCTTCCTTCCTTCCTTCCTTTTTTTTTCCCTTGGTTTTTGGAGACAGGGTTTCTCTGTGTAGCCCTGCCTCTCCTGGAACTCACTCTGTAGACCAGGCTGGCCTCGAACTCAGAAATACACCTGCCTCTGCCTCCCAAGTGCTGGGATTAAAGTCGTGCACCACCACTGCCCGTTTTTTTTTTTTTTTTCAAAGCTTTATTTATTCCCTTCTCAGCAATGATGACAGGAAAATGGAAAGTGGCAAGTTTTCCTTTTAGTATCTGAAGAATCTGAGCCTTTAATGTTAAAGATTTATTTATTATTATATGTAAGTACACTGTAGCTGTCTTTAGACACAACAGAAGAGGAGGTCAGAGCTCATTACAGATGGTTGTGAGCCACCATGTGGTTGCTGGGATTTGAACTCAGGACCTTTGGAAGAGCAGTCAGTGCTCTTAACTGCTGAGCCTTCTCTCCAGCCCATCAGTCTGCTTTCTTACAGAACCCAGGACCACCAGCCCGGGGCTGTCACCACCCACAGTGGCCTGGGCCCTCCCCCGTCAATACCCTACAGGCTTGCCTACAGCCTAATCTTATAGAGGCATTTTCTCAGTTGGGGTTCCCTCCTCTCAGATGACTCTAGCCCGTGTCAAGTTGATATAAAATTATCCATCACACATGACAACACACAACAACATAAGAACAGGAGGGAGCCGAGAGAGGAGGGATCACAAGTCTGGACCTGGAGCTGGGCATGCGGTCCAGTTGGTAAAATGATTTCTGTGTGAATACGAGGACTCGAGTTTGCATCCCTGAACCTGTAACCCTAGCAGACAGAGACAGGTAGAGCCCCGGGGTTTGCTAGACAAACAGTTTAGCCAAAATGGTGAACTCCAGGTTCAGTGAGAGACTCTAACTCAAAAAAGTAAGGTATAGAGCCATTGAAGAAAGCATCCTTATACAACCTTTGGCCTCTGCATGCACCAACATGGGCAAGCATCCATTACACACACACACACACACACACACACACACACACACACACACACTCATTCTTCCTTGTGTTTGGAAGGCCAAGAAGCCCAGCCTATATTAGGTGGGCAGTGGAGGCTGACCCCACGCACAGCCAAGCTTGAGGGAGGTTGGTCCCACTGAGAGCTTCAGGACCTCATCTGTGACACACAAGCATGCTATTCCACTTGGCTCAGAGACTGGGGCCTGGCCTGGCCCACCTGAGCCAGGTGAACAGCTACGCATTCTTTCTGGACCATTCCCGGCTCTCACCTACAGCCCTACAAATAGCTGAAGTCATCACCCCATTTTACAGAGGGGGCAACCAAGGCCTCAGGTGTCACAGCTACAGATACCAAAATGGTTCTGCCAGAGATGGCATTTCAGATGCCATCCCTGGGCTTTGTGTCACAGAGCTAATCCTACCTTGGCTCTCCAGGCCTGAAAAGGGGACCCTGAGAAGCCCTAGGTTTGGGGACAAGGGATGAAATTTAGGCCTGCCCCCCCCACAAGTTTCAGTACATGTCCCTGGCATCTTACCAAGACTGGAGGAACCGAATAGGACAGTGAATGGCAGAGACCCACTAGCCCTTTGGGGGTCATCCCTTCTGGGTAAACACCAGTGCTCCCCTTTCTGGGAGGTTGTCTCAAAGCAGGCAGAGTTAGGCTGGACAGAAGCAGGGTCAACTCAGACACTTACAGTGTGAGCCATACAGTGGTTTTAAAAAGTGACAGGCTCAAATTCATCTCGTTGTGGCACAAAAGCTTCAGAGGTTCTTACGCAAAAGTGGGGAAGTCCCTTCTCACAGGCCCAGCAGGCAGGCTTCTGTTATCGGTGGTCAGTTTTCAGCTGCAGCCACCAGGGGGCAGCACCAGACCACAACCTCCTGGTTCTGGGCTTGGTGCCAAGTGGTCTGTCCACTGACCTTCACAACCACATCAGGAGAAAGTGTTCTTGTCTCAGTTGGCCTTTGAAATACTAGACTCACGTCCCTACAGTCTGAGAAATAATAGCAACTGTCACGTACGCCATCATCCGTGCTCTGTAACAACCCCACCACGTGGGATTGTCTCCCTTTTACAAGAACTGACTCCCAGAGGGATGCCGTGATTCACTGAGGCTGCATGGGGAGAAACTACATTGAGTCTCATTACTTAGGGTGATGTTCCCCACACCCTGCTTTCTCCGTGACCTCTCCCAGCCTGTTGCCCTGGAGACACAGCATTAGCCAAGACTCAGCCTGCAACTGACTGCTGCAGTGTTGGGTGGTATGAGGGGTTGGGAGGGTTCTGAGGTCTGTGGCTCTAAAGCTGGAGTCCTGAGTGCTCTGCCTCACAGCTGTCCCCACCAGCCTAGCCTTTCTTCTGCCCCCAGTTCCGGAACCCCAAGGCGTCCCTGCGCGTACGGCTCTGTGACCTCCTGAGCCATCTACAGCAGCGTGGGGAACGGCACTGTCAGGAATTTTACAGAGCTCTCTACATCCATGCCCAGCCCCTGCACAGCCACCTGCCCAGCCGCTACACTCCTCGTAAGTCCTGCCCCTTATCCCTACCTACAGCGTCCTACACTCACCAAGGACGGCACCAAGTCAACTGTTGGCAGCGTGGAGGTCCTCAGTGCCTCAGATGCCCAGGTTGGGCATCTCTTTCCTTCTCTGTCCTTCCTCCAAGATCACCCAGGGAGAATAGCACAGGCTGGCATATAGGCCTGCCTCTCCCTCTGTCCTCCTCCCTCTCTGACACTCCTCTCCCCATGCCAGCTTTCACATAGAAGCCACCGTCCCACGTATCCAGTCTGCCTCCCATCCGTTGTGTGCTGTGGCTGTCTTCATTTCAAAGGTCATAGCAACTTCATTCTTACGTCCCCGCGCTCCTTGGCCATCTCAGTGGAGCATGACCAAGCCCACAGCAGATCCCCAAGTCCATCTGTCTTTTGTATTCTCCAGTTTGTCCGTGTGGGGATTTTGTAAAGCATCTTTGGGTATAGATGTGGATGGTAGGTAGGAGAGATTGTGATCTCAGAGCCCTAGGTGATATGTAGGTCCCAAAGGTCTGGGGGTGGGGGGGTCACTGGAGTTGCTAGGGACCTGGATTTCAGCAGGGCTGGTGTGGTGGCTCAATTCCAAGGTTCTCTGCTTGGGAAACTGGGAGGAAGTACTGCTGTACCAGACAAGATGATGAGGTGACTCTGCCCGTGAGCTCCGCTAGGACTCTAGGCTGGGGTCTCTGACCTCACAGGACACTGAAGGACAAAGTGAATAGGCCCTCCCTCTCCCCTCCACTGAAAGCATTTCATTGGGTTCTTTAGAACCCTGCTGGGGCCCAGCCACATCCCCACTGGAACCTTCTAGGGTTCCTAGGTGCCCTAGGGCCTGTGTGGCACATCATCTGCCTGCTAGCCCCATGGGGACATCTAGGGAAAAGTTCTTGATAGTGGATATTTGTCCTGCCTTTGACGACTTATGGCAAACAAGACACACTGGCCTACTCCACACCTGTGACGTCATAGAAACTGGACCAAAGGAAATCCAAATCTATGCAGAGTCCCCTGAAGCGTTGACCTCACTCTACCACCAACTGGGCCTGCCCATGGCACCCAGTGCAGTGGCCACGAGTGAGCCAGCACCTTCAGGAGTCAGAGACTGCATTGGGTTTCCCTGGGGACAACCCCACTCTCAGCTCAACCCTCTGCTAACCACACTCTGTAATTTTGTTTCCAGAAAACTCAGATTGCAGAGAGCTGGACTGGGGCATCGAGAGCCGTGAGCTGAGTGACAGGGGTAACGCCCCCACCACCTCCTTTCTTTTTCCCTTTTCCCTCAGGGCTCTGTCTGTGTCCCAAGGGCTTTCTGTTAGGGGACAAGCCCCCTGTAGTGCTCACCTACTGGTCCAGGCCACTCACACTCCTTTCTCCCCAGGACCCATGAGCTTCCTGGCAGGCCTGGGCCTGGCAGCGGGCCTGGCCCTCCTCCTCTACTGCTGCCCGCCAGGTGAGTGCCGGCTACCTCCAAGCCCATAAGCAAATGATGGGGAACAGAGAGTGACAGCTTCTCAGCACAGCGCACCCCCAGCAGAGTTAAGAGCCAGCCCTGCCATGTCTGCCATCTTGGGGTTATCTCTCCTCATGAGGCTTCATCTTCCGACCTGTAGTATCACAGCACTTACAAGCCCAACGCCACTGAGGCCTGAAGCTTGCAGCCAGCCTTGCCACCTCTACCTCCCCTATTCTATGATGGTTGAGTTTGCCATCTGGGAAGGCCTTTGGGGAGAGGGAGGTGGGGGCTTGTATACTGAAGGCCTGAGGATCACTCAGGCAATCTTATGGGCTCTGAGGTCAGAGCCCTCCCCCATCCCTCTGCTTCAGGCCAGAGGTATCCAGGACAAAGCCCCTTCATGGCTGCCCCATGGATTACCACTCCTCCCCTTTGTCTTCCAGACCCCAAAGTGCTGCCCGGGACCCGGCGCGTCCTTGCCTTCTCACCCGTCATCATTGACCGGCATGTCAGCCGCTACCTGCTGGCTTTCCTGGCAGACGACCTCGGAGGACTCTGATGAACCCAGACCCAGCCTTACCTGCTGCTTAACCAAAGAATCCCCTGGCTGCCCACTGTGGGGCCCGTACTTCTTTTTCTAAATACTTATTTTTCATTATTTATAATTTCTACGAGAACACATCACCTTCACTCTATAAGGTGCTTAATATTAAATGTTCCAGCTGCATCTGCCTATTGCATGTCTTCTCCTTGGGGTATCTGTCAGTCTGTCTGGGTCCCTGCCCTCTACCTGGTGGTCACTGTCCCGTCACCAAGTCTCAGCTCCTCCGTACTCTGTTGGGCCACCACGCTCTGAAAAGTAAAGTCCTAATGGAGCTGAGCCCTTGAACCCAGATCCTCGCTAGCATCAAGTGTGGAAATGGGATCAGGGCTGTCACAGATGGGCTGGGCATGGCTGGGCACCAGGCCTCAGCTGTGTGCAGCATGGTAAGAAACACAGTCCTCATCGCTGACCCACAAGGGCCACCCTGCCCAGGTGGGAGCGCATCTAGACAGAACAAGCAGTTCATAGGCCCGTCTAGACCCTTTAGAGATGGAAAAGTCGTGGTACATTGGAGGTTCTCTGTCCTGGTTCTTCACACATCTTTCTGGGACCTCATCCAGCTGTTCCTGGGTCCTAGATTCAGGGTCTCTCCTGTGTCAGGCTCTGTGCTGGGAAGGTGATCACACAAAGCTGACAGCCGGTGCTCTGCTTTTGGTTTCCATCGCTGACTCCTCCTCTCCAGGGTCCCCCTGCCTTAGGCTGTAAGCATTACACTGACCAGAGCTAAGATGGAGGAGGGAGGACCCTCTAGCCCTCCACTGCTACTCCATGCCTTAGATTCCATAACTACCCTCATCTTATAGATGAGAAAATGAGTTGGAGCCAAGGCCAACATGAAGGTATCCCATGATCCCTTGGGGGCACAACACAATGAGCTGTTCTCAATACATTAGGGCACACGCACCTTTATCCACATATTCACTAGGATTCCATCCCTGAGGGGGATGTAAGCAATATCAGTTCCTTCTCCTGAGCTTCCCCAAACAGGGTTCTACGTTGGAGTTCACTTTGGAGAGCTAATGAGTTGATCAGACTGATTTATAGGGAAAGGGTGAGGAGTTGTGGGCAGGAGCATGGGGTGGGGTGGAGGTATTAAATCAGCCACACTGGGGCTGGTGAGATGGCTCAGCGGGTAAGAGCACCCGACTGCTCTTCCGAAGGTGATGAGTTCAAATCCCAGCAACCACATGGTGGCTCACAACCATCTGTAACAAGATCTGGCTCCCTCTTCTGGAGTGTCTGAGGACAGCTACAATGTACTTACATATAATTAAAAAAAAAAAAAAATCAGCCACACTGTGGGAGGAGGAAGGATTGTAGGAACCAGAGAGGTCAAGGACACAAGAAAACCTACAAAATCAACTAACCTGGGCCCATAAGGGCTCACAGAGACTGAACTGCCAACCAGATAGCATACATGGGACTGTCCTAGGCCCTCTGCACCTATGTAACAGCCATGTAGCTTGGTCTTCAGGTGGTGGGACTCCTCACAGCAGAAACAGCGGCTGTCTCTGACTCTGTCGCCTGCCTTTGGAGCCCTTTCCCCCTATTGGGCAGCCTCATCTAGCCTCAGTAGGAGAAGATGCACCTAGACTCACTGCAACTTTATATTCAAGGCTGCTTGATATCCATGAGAGACCTGCCCTTT
The DNA here is from genome assembly GCA_902729485.2 of Mus minutoides. Taxonomy (NCBI): domain Eukaryota; kingdom Metazoa; phylum Chordata; class Mammalia; order Rodentia; family Muridae; genus Mus; species Mus minutoides. The sequence continues at coordinate 1,644,688 of LR749528.1, forward strand.
TTTCTGGAGAGAAAGGAAGTGGATGGGTCAAGAGGGAGGAAAGACTGGGAGGAGAGGGGGGAATGGAAACCAGTCAGGATATAAAGTAAGTAAATTTAATTTTTTAAAAATTAAAAGAGAATTTATTCTTCACTTTAAAAAATAAAATAAATCAGCCACACTGGAAGAAGGTCTGTACCCAGCATGGATGACACCCCCCCTCCCCGTGGACACTTAGATGGTACCCCTTTCTAGAACTCCATCTATATACTCAAGCTCCTCTCCTAGATCCTGTGACCATCTGCAGTTAGGCAGAGTTGCACATATCTGGTTGGCAAGGGTGGCTGTTTACTCAAGGGAGGGCACAGTGACCCCTCCACCCCTTCCTTTGTTGAGGAAAGTCAGTCAACAAGCCCAGCTGTGCGATCTTTTGTGAGCTGACCCAGCCAAATTACCAAAGATGGTCGGTTTGGCTTAGAAAGTCATCCTGTAGGGCAGCATACATACAAAACGTCCACATGTGTGCACAGTACTCTGGATGTACGTCCATGCCCATGCTGTGTACATGTACATATTCACTCACGTGTATGCTGCATGTGCGGGTACACAGGTCCATTTACCCGCACACTCACATGGACAAGACACCAGACACAGGATATACGTCAGGACACCTGATGGGCTTGGGTCAGGGTGTCTGTTAAGATCTGGCCAGGGTGCCTGAGGAGTGTCTCTCCCCCACCAGTTCCTCCACGCCAGCCTTTTTTTTTTTTTTTTTTTTTTTTTTTTTTGAGGAAACGCAACATCGTGAACTTGCGAAGTCATCATGAGTCTGTTTCTCCACCGAGTTTCCGGAGTCACGCGTGCTTTAGCTTGGAAAGTACCAGGGCAGGCTCAAACTAAGATGACCCAAACATGAGAGGAGGTGGGCACTGTATTGGGCCCCGAGAGAGGAATTCCATTCAAGTTGTGGGCTCACAGAACACGTGAGAGCAGCAAACACAAAGAGAGGGTTCTGGTTACCACCCTGCCTAGTGGCTGACCCAGACCCTTAGACTGGGGCCCTGAATGTATAGTGCGCATGCTCCATTCTGCGCCATTGGCGAACCGCAGGCAAAGGTGAAGGGAGGTTGCTTCTTTCTTTCTTGTTTTGTCTTTTTGAGACAGGGTTTCTCTGTGGAGCCCTGGCTGTCCTAGAGCTCACCCTGCAGACCAGGCTGGTCTCGAACTCAGAGATCCACTTGCCTCCTCTGCCTCCTGAGTGCTGGGATTAAACTCGTATGGCACCACCGCCGCTGAAGGCTGTTTCTTCAATGCCTTCCTATCTGACAGGACATACCACACCCAGTGAGAGCAGGTGGCTTTGGCCTCTCAGTATCCCCATCAGACCCTGCCCTTCCTTCCAGCCATTCTGTCACCTGATGTTTGTGACCTGAATGAGTTAAGTCCACAAGAAGCAAGGGGCACCCCTGGCCACTTGCTCACTGATGCCCCTTGTAAAACAGGTCAGTTGGGGTCTCCTGCCAGCACACCACAGCGCCAGAGGTTCCTGTAAGGAATAAGCCACTCCCTCGGTGGGCATCCTTTGTCATCTATCCTCCACACGTCCTTCTGGTCCTGGGTAAGATGTCCCCGATTCCTTGAGGCTGTCTTGGACTCTCAAGTGAAAACAGGGTCTGCTCTTGGGGTGGTTTTTGCAGAAGGCAAGAGGATGGTAGGGGTAGTGCAGAAGGGAGAAGCCCTCCCACCACAAGGAGTCTGAGGTGAAGGGGACCAGTGGAGGGGACTCTGGAGTAGAATGGATACAGTGTGGTGGCGGGCTGAGCAAGCACATGGGTCAGGGGGGAACACAGGGACACACCAGGGTGGAGCCCCGAAATGCATCCGCATCTTGCACAACCCAAGCTGATGATTTGGGGGTGTTCTGGCTATGATCCTGTGTGCTGTCAGTTTTCCAGTTACTGTTGGGTCAGCATCTGCGGCCTGGGCCACCGTCCCTTTGCAGATGGCTTGAGGGACCCCACCAAGGGTTCCCTAGCCATAAGCCCAATCAGCCACAGGCCATGGCTCTCTCTGGTGGATCCTGGGCATGTGTCCTCTTTCAGACCAGATGAGGATCTGGGACAAGTGGACCTGTTGTGCTTTCTATGGACGTTGGCACCTGAAAGGTCCCTGGGGAGATGAAGCCGGGGGACACTGTTCTGTTCCCTTGCTGCTCCGTTCTCAGGCTCTCATCTATACAGGGGATGAGAGAATGAGAGCCCAGTTTAGACAGTGTTGGGGGGTATGCATGGGCTGGCGTAGCTTGGAGAGGCACTAATTAAATCACTACAGGACCCACCCCTCCCCATTTTTGTTTGTTTTTGTATTTTGAGACATGGTCTGGTCTCACTCGGTAGTCCAGGCTGGCCTTGAACTCACAGAGATCTGCCTGCCTCTGCCTCCCAAGCACTAGGATTAAAGGTGTGCACCACAGTGCCCAGCTTCTCATCAATCTTAATCTGGTAACAAATCAAGATCCTGGTACTATCTCGCTGAGGGTCCAGGGCACCAGGGCACTGAGCAAGGTTTCCCTTCAAGGATCCTCGAATCCCACTTTGCAGTTGACCCGGCAGGTGCCATGGGTGTGAGGGAGGGGTTACCACGGCTGGAGAGTGGGTGGTGGCAGAAGGCAGTGAGCTGGGGTGCAGAGAGCAGCAGCTAGGGGTCCTTCCTGGAGCCCCTCCCAGATTAGTGGCACCGAAGTCAATGTTTTCCCTAAATTAAGTATCTGGGAAGGGACAATAGAAAGTCATGAAAAACAGGAAATGGAGTTGTCTCCCAATGAAATCAGGAGGGAGGAGAGAAGGCATGTGGGAAACTGGAGAGGGGGTAGGCTGAGCGTGACAGGTGTGGGGAGCAGGAAGCACCTGTTGTCCAGCTCTCCTGGAACACCTCAGCATGTCAAATAGGTCCTCCCCCCAGCCGAGCCCCGCTGCCCACAGAGGATCTTAAAGGACACACGTGGAGAGGACAGAAATACTGCAGGTTCATCCTATAAAATTAGCAACGCTCAGACACAGCCAGTGTTTGCCACAGTCTGGATGAGGCAGTAGTGGGTACAGGGCTGGGCCAGACCAAAGCTTCATCCCCAAGAGAAGCAAGGGAGCTGGGGAGATGCTCAGCTGTGCAAACACGAGGACCTGGTCCCCAGCACCTCCAGCAAAAGCTTGGCATGGCAGTGTGGGGAGGTGGAGGCAGGAGGGTCACACACACACACACACACACACACACACACACACACACACTCACACACACAGACACACACTCACACACACAGACACACAGACACACACAGACACACACAGACACACAGACACACACACACACACACACAGGGTATACCCATTTCTCCCCCTCCAGCAGAGGCCCCTGGCCCTCAGGAGATACTGCAGGTATAACTCACTCCGCATATCAGTGTTGGCCTTGCATGGGGGCTGATGGGGGGACGTGGCATGGGTCTCTGAGTGTCTGGGAGTCATAGAGGACAGGGCTGAGAACAGGGACACACCCACCAGGTGATGGGTGTTGGGGGACAGGGGCACACACAAGAGATCAGGTCACAAGGGGTCCTCATCTCACCATGGGTGGCAAATGTCAGAGGTCAGGTCTGAGCACAGGTCCCTGGTGGAGAAAGCTACATGCTCGCTCGGAGCCACCCTGCCCAGGGAATTGGGTGACAAGTTGCTCTCACTGAAGCCACTTCAGAGCCCCTCTAGTCCCATCTGGGGTTTCCTCTTTTGATGAAGAAGGAACTAAGCCATGCATTGGCCAACATCCGGCTGCTGAGTCCAGGCAAGCAGGTGGCTGCTGGCCAGCCCACACTGGGGGACACACTAGGGACACAGTGCCAAGAGTTATGTCCCCAAGTCAGATCTTGTCAGACCCAGGCCATCTGCATAGAATTCTTGTCACTACATCTCTTTCTCCACCTCTTTTCATTCAGCCCCTTATTTCCTGTGTCCCGCAGTTTTGAGTTTATGAGTTCTGGGCTCAGTCAGTCCTCTTGCCCCAGCTTCTTGAGCAGCTGGGACTACAGACATGTACTCCTGCCCTCAGCTTTTCCCCTGGAACTTTTCTTTTTAAAGACAGGGTTTCCCATAGCCAAAGATAACCTCAAACTTACTAGGTAGCTGAGGATAACCTTGAACTTCTGACCTTTCTGCTTCTGCTTCCTGTGTGGAATTACAGGAATTGCATCACAACACAGATTTCTCCCATAGGAGTTTTCTCTCTTCCACCACTCAGGTATCCATGGTTGCAGAAGCTTCTGTGATATCTTAGGGCCCCAGTTTCTAGAGGGGCTTACTGCTCATATGACTGAGGGAGAGATAGGGAGTCAGGGTTTTGAGGAACTAAACCCTGGCCCCACACTCTATGGCTTGGGAAGAATGTTTAGAGGGGGCAGAGGCTGGCTGGAGGGGATCAGGGATGGGTGGATCTTATACCCCTGCAGGGAGGGACTGTCTGGGAGTGGAGGATGGTGTCCTGAGAGTATAGGGTGGCACATGGAACCCAGCAGGGAAACACATAAGCTTTATTGTCATTCCTGATTAGAAAAGTGGGGCCTGAACCCCTGAGTTGAGGGCTGGGGCTCTACCCAGGTCACTACTGGTAGGAAGTACCAGCACGACCTGCAGCCCCCATAGGCATGGCTGCCTCTTGACAGCTGCCAAGCCCAGGCACTGAGGCTGGAGCCAGCAGATACTGATGGCTGTCCAAGGTCCCTGGGTCAAGAAACAACAAAGGCAACGGTCTCCAGGGTGACCTGGGCAGGCTCCATGAGAAGTAGGGTCACTGGTGTATCAGCAAAGGGAGGGGCATATCCTGGTCCTTCTGGAACGTCCTGAGACAGCCGCCAGTGCTGGCCCCTCGTCGAGTCCAATCATGGATTTGCTGCATGTCCTTGGGTGGGCAGTGACCATTCTCTGGACTTGGGTTTTTGTGGAGCTGTCCAGTTCCGATCTTCATGGCCCTGCATCCGGTTCCCACATGTCTCGCTCGGGTGGCCACCCACACAGCAGTCACAGTTGGACGGAAGTCTGTCCCTGACCTTGGTCTAGCAGTGGCCACCTTGGGCTCCGCACACAGGCGAGGGATGCCTTGGGGGTACAGCAGTTGCAGGGGTCTGGTCAGCTGGGCTGCAGGTCAGGTACCCTTAAGGTCTCTGGAAGGATGAAAAGAGAGGCAGGCATGAGTGCTGCTGGGGCAGCTAACAGTGCCCCATGCTGGAGGGGTGCTGAGTTCATGCTCGTGACTAGCTTGTGGGCATCAGGGCTACTCAGCCTTGGGTGTAAGGATCTGTCCACCATGGACCAGGTGCTGTGACCCTTTCTACACCAAATACAGTATTCCTGGGTGTCTGTCAGGACTTAAAAGACATGCTCATAATGGTGACAAGAACCACAAGTGACCATGGCCACTCGCCTGGCAAATCCCATTACTCCAGCTGTTGACAGCTCTGGAGACACCCATGAAGAAGACAGGCCAGGGGGACAGGGACTATGTTCCCACAGGCCCTAGTACCCTCGTCCTGGCCAGATGACCTACATCCTCAGGGAGCATCAAGGACAGCATCCAGGTGATTAGTAAGTGGCCTGGTTGTGCCACATGTAAGGAACAGCCAGCCCAGAACCCACCACACACCGTGGGTCTCAGCCTCCCCTGCTGACTGACTCACCTGGGCATTCTACTGCCGGGGTGCCACGTCCATTACAGGCTTCTGGACCCCGAAGGCCGTAATGAAGATGTTGACCACGACGATGATGAAAACCAGTCCTGTGGCCAGGTTGTTAAGAAAGTCCAGCTTGGCGTGCTTGGCTGGGTTGTTGAGGTCATACTTGACTGTGGGTGAGAGGGGTAGATGCTGCTCAGGGAAGCCTGGCCTGGATGGAAGTGTCTAGGGAGCGTTGCGTGAACAGGACAGGGCTCTTGGCCATAGTTAGGGTTTTGTTACCCACTGAAAAAATGCTAAAGTCAGGTATGGTTGACCCTCCTTTTTATAACCGCCACTTTCTCCGTGAGGAAGAGACGCCCAGGCGGGTTAAGTGCTGGCATGTCACTTCTGGGTGCCAAGCCAGGCCAGGTTTCATTTCAAAAGCCCTGAACTCCTCCTGAGGTCTACATCACAGACCCTCCACTCTACCTTAGGCTCTGCTCCTACACCCACTGCACAGGTACAGACCGTGAGATCCCAGAACATCCCTCATTAATCTGAGGTCACACTGCCAGAAAGTCAATGTGGGGCCCTTGTCGTTCCTGATGACATCTTCTGCTCTCGACAGGCACCAAGGTTGCCGTGGCAACCCAGCCCACTTTCCTATCAGTTATCCATCCATGCCTACGGTCACCCGTGGGTCATCTGCAAGGGGACGGACGACCAGTGATTAAGTTTGGGATTTATTGGTTATACTCTACATATTGGATTTTCACTCAGAACCAGAAAGAAGAGTTGATCATGTCCAAGGTCATCTTCTGGGTCCAGAGTCATCTTATATCCAGAACCCCTAACTCTTCATTCTCCATTCCTGAGTCGCCTCCTTGCGTCTTGGCCCAGGGTCCCTCCTTACCTCCTAAGATATCACATCTCCCTGCAGCCCCACCTCTTGACCCATTCTCTTCTCCTTGCTTCCTAGGTAAGGGTCTTCTTTGTCTCCTGTATAACCTGGCTGCTCTATGTTACTGGACACAGGCAGCAGGGTCAGGCTTGAGCTGGTCTGGGCAGGGAGGACTGGCTGGCAGTAGCTTTCTTGTGTCAGGGAGCCACAGGGACCCAAGGAAGCAGGTACCCGATTTCCCCTTCCCCTGCACCAACCCACCTTCCAGACCCTGAGGACCCTAACCTCATTCTGCTTTCAAAGAGCAGGGTCAGATGTGGGGAGCCACAGCTTGGGTGTGACAGGCCTGGCTCCCTGAGGGCCAAGAGTCTGAGGTGAAACCAGTGCCCCTCCCACCCCCACTGCTCCACCCACCCCCACTGCTCCACCCACCCCACTGCTCCACCCACCCCACTGTTCCACCCGCCCCCACACAGCTCCCTCCCCATCCCTGGGCTGCGCAAGCAGCCATGGTCCTACCCAGGAAGATGAGCAGCACGCCCACTCCGATCTGCAGCACGAGAGAGATGGAGATGAGGACCACAAGGGGCACAAAGAAGGCGAAGTCGTTGCCCTGCTCCACCACGGCCTTCAGCTGCGAGGCGTTGGCCATGAGCAGCGCGATGTCCAGCATGCTCTCCGCCGCGCTCTTCTTGTTGGCATAATGGTTTACGTTGATGGGCCGGTTCCGCAGACCCCAGCGGGGCGGCTGTGGGGAGCAAGGCGAAGGTCAGCAGAACAGGGGCAACTTGGGGCTCTGGGGTGAGCTAGAGGAAGAGGTCAGGACAGGGTTCCGACCTCCCTGGGGCTGCGGGGAGTTGCGGAGGCCCCTGTAGGTAGGGCTTCTGTTGCCCCGACCCTGGCAAGTGATCATTACTCCAAGGAAAATGTCCTGGAATAAAGTTCTGTAGAGAAGGAAACTGGAACACCAACCTCGGCACACACACTGGTCTCTAGCGGGGAAAGCCCATCTCTCACTAACCCATGCAACAAGTACTTCTCCTTGCCTACGGACCCTTGGTTTCCCCTCCCCCAGGGTCTAGGTTCCTGCAGGTACCAAGAAGAGAAATGAGGTGGGAATAGACAGGCCCCTGCACACTGGCTCTGGCTTGACCTAACTAACCCTTCCTGGGCTGAGCCCAAAGGTCTGGTCAATCCTGCCTTGGTATAACTCCCAGCCTCAGCCTTACCCCACTCAGTGAGACACCCCACACAGACAACACCCGCAGCTTCAGCATCACCCTACAGTACGTTGGTCACCTTCTTTAGCTACAGCTACTCAGGATTATGTGGTACCAAGAGCACACAGTAGGTGCTCAATAGATGCACTGCCATCCTGCATGCAGTAGAACAGGATGTGTGTCTTCTGGTTTCTCATAGTAATGAGATATAGTTCTGGGCTTTTTTAAGGGTAGGCACCCCTTCAGCTGCTGCCCTTCCCTGGTGGCCATTTCCCAGGTCACCTCCCACCTCTCTTTTTTTTTTTTTTTTTTTTTTTTTTGGTTTTTCGAGACAGTGTTTCTCTGTATAGCCCTTAGCTGTCCTGGAACTCACTTTGTAGACCAGGCTGGCCTCGAACTCAGAAATCCGCCTGCCTCTGCCTCCCGAGTGCTGGGATTAAAGGCGTGCGCCACCTCGCCCGGCTTACCTCCCACCTCTCTTACTTGGCCAGTCACAAGGGGCACTTTCTCTACCCACAGGGGCTTCTCCTTCCAGATACTCCCATGCTCCGAGGTTCTCCCTGGTGGCCCCTGCTTCCAGGATACTGCCCTTGATTCCCCTGGTTGGACCTGGCCCTCTCCTGTCATGAGAGGTCACTTCTCTGGCTGGCCTGCTTCCTTCTAAGGTACCTTTAAATGGCTGGCTTCCTCTTCCCACGGAGACAGTCGGCTCTCTTAAGATGCCCTGGTCGGGCCCCTTCTCAGCTACCTAAAAAAATCTCCCCGAACCTAGGCTTAGCCCATTGTCCACTGCTGCCCCGAGCCATCGAGCCCTGCACCGTAGCCTCCAGGGAGAGGGCACAGAGCTGAAAGAGGTGGCCAGGGCCTGCTGTTGGCAGCCAGCCACCTGGGGCCACCCTGAAAGATCCTGTTTCTAGACTCATGAAAGATGCAGGGACTGGAAGTAGTGCTGTAGGGCTGTGGAGAAGGCAGCCACCTAACTCACATGGATATTTTCTGCAGGCCAGAAGGCCTAATGCAGGTGCCACCGCATTTATTGAGCACCTGCTGTGTGCTCTTGGTAGCACATAATCATGAGTAGCTGAGGCTAAACAAGGTGACCAACATCCTGTAGGGTGATGCCTGTGTGGGCTGTCTCACTGACAGTGTATTGTTAACCTGAAACTGCTTCTGAAGTCATGTGTTCAAGAAGGCAGGCACAGGTGGGCTCTGCTACCTGAGCCTGAGCTAGAACTCACAAACCACCAGCTGTCAACGGAAGCTGCCCTTTGAATAGCAAGCTCACTGGGGTCAAAATTCTTACTCAGGAGCACATTCCATGTGTGTGTGTGTGTGTGTGTGTGTGTTGTAGAAGTTTACACGTGCGTGGATGCACATGAGTACTGTGTGTGTATGCATGCCCATGTGCCGCCCAACACATACATATAACACATAAGCACATACAGATAAACAGGCCTACACATGCATGCATGCCCATACAAACACAGAAAGCAGAACTTTTGTTAGCTCAGTTGCTGGAGCAGAGGTCTGCAGTGGATGAAATGCGACCACAAGGCTGAGCTTGCTGGGCCGCAGGAAGAGTTTCTTTTGCTTCTGAACCGCTTAAAGGCCTCCTGACCACAGGGTCACAAGGAACAGCAACATGAATGAACGGTAGCATGCCCCTACCCTCACCCCCTGCTCTCAGCTCTCTTAGTCACCAATGCCTGTGGCCCTGCTGGCCTCCTCACTCAGGGAGCAAACTGAGTCTCTCTATATTGTAAGCTCCTCCCAAAGCCACACAGCAAGCAGGGGCCAGGCTGCAATGTGAACTTACACTTTGGGGCTCAGAGCCCTGGTAGCTGAGACTCTGAGGGACTGAGATCTCAGGGGACTGTCTGTCTTAGTTCAGGACAGCTAGTCTTGCTTAGCCTCGGTGTCTCGATAAGTCACAGAGCTTGTGGAATTAATACCCTGAGGTGGCTCAGAGCCCTGGGGACCAACAGGGGCTACAACTCATCAGCCACCTGCTTACCTTTTTACCCTGTAAGATGGTGATATGGGCCTCAGGCTGAGGGACATGCCCAAAGGCAAAGCAGGCTGGCTATTAAATGGTGTTAAACTCTACCTCTCCACAGCCTGGCTCTGTGTCCCCCACATGCTTGCTGCCTGCCTCCTTTGTATCTGGGGCTGCCCTCTGGGAAGCTTGTCTGAAACTGAAGAATAGGACACATTACTAGAAATCAGTACACAGGGGCTGGGGGTGGGGGTTGGGGGGGACAAAGCAGGATACCTCCAGGGTCTAATCCTGAGCCACGCTGGTGACCGCCCCACAGGCCTCTCCTGGGATGCACAGTAGGATTGATACAAGGGTGTCTGGGCCACCCAACCACAGATCAGGGAGCCCTGTGGGCCTAACTAGCTGCCTGATCATGCTAGGTTTCTTCCAGGCCTGTGCCAGTGACCTGGGCAGATCAGGGAGAAAACATTCTGGTTAATATGTACCAGGGCAGGCAGGAGTTCCCTGAAATCTCAGAAGCAGCTGAGAACGGACTATTTTCCTCTAAAACCCAGGAAGGACCATCGTGGGTTAGTCAGCCCATACAGGGGGCTGCACTTATGAGGGCCTCACCATGAGGCCTAGGGTCACCTGACTGTCCATAGCTGAGGTGAGAGGGGAGTGGGTACCTAAGGCTTAGTCATAGCACAATGGGAATCTGTGCCCATCATCTTGAGCACAGAGCAGGGTGCTGTCCTTCAGGAACACACGCCACCATTCCCAGTCTTATCACACCAACGGCCATCAAGGTGACTGCTTATCAGTAAAAAGACAGGAAAATGCAGGAGACTTTAGAAGGCAGGGCTCAGCAGCTCTGACCTGGGGGAGGGGCACACTACATCAAGTGGCAGGGTCAAAATGTTCCTTTACTCTCAGTGTCTGGCTCTCCCTGGTGACTTTAGTCACTGAGCAATACCAGGACAGGAACAAAGACAGATAAAAGGAAAGAAAGGCCAATTCAGGAACAGGTCTTCCACTAGCCAAAATGTTGTCCTAGGTGACCCAGAGGTCCAAGTCTAGATAAATCCTGGATGACCCAGCCTAGACTGCTCAGAGGCCCTGAGCAGTAGGGGTTACCACGGTATAGATGCAGTAGCTGCATACCCACCCCTAAGCTAGATCCAGCAGAGAGCCACCTGTGCCAGCCTTCTGTGCCCCAGCCCACATTGCCTATGCCCCAAGAGCCCAAGAAGCAAGACTGAAGTTTCTCCTGATTTCACACATATATTCCTGACAGGAAACCCCAGTGAGACAGCAGGAAACATGGGAGGCGGGGTCCCTACAGCAGCTGGGCCACTGGCTGGGCAGAATCACTTCCTGTGGGTCAGAGCTGACCAGGAGTGACCCAGAGGCCCATTAGGGTGGCCTTTAGAACTTGGCTAAGATCCTGACTGTCCCAGGATCTGCCAGGCAAGCAGAAGTGGGGAAACTAGGAAAGCTTCTCCTGGTAGCTGAGGCCAGTATGCTGTACATGCTGTGACCTAGAGACCTGAGATACAGCCATAGCTCCCTCAGCCTGCGTTCTGTGAAGGGAAAGAAAGCAGGGCAGGAACCACAGGGTTATGGTCCAATTCTATCCCAGCCACCTCCCTCCGACAGTGTCTAACATGAAGCTGTCCCCAGCGTCGTGGTAGGAGTATGACATTTCCACATTAAACTGGTGTTTACTGTTTCTCAACGGCCAGGTGAAAGTGAGCTAACTCACAAAAACTGGATCAGGCTATGAACACTAACAGGGCCTTTAGGTAACTGGCTCTGGGGAACCTAGCATCTGGAGGGGTGTGGGCAGAACTCCCCCAGTGTAACACTTGACAAGAACCAACCAGGGTGGCTCTGCGGGGCCTCAACTATCTGGGAGGTAGTGGCGCCCCTTTTTACAGAGGGGAAACCGAGGCTCCCTTGGGTTCTCATCCTGGGGACAGTGTTGTCCTACCCAAACTTCTATGGTTGCCACCATGAGACCATGGAGAGTATCTCCATAGCTAACGCCGCCATGTACTGCACTCTGCCGCAAGCATTTCTTTTATGTCAGCCATATAGTTTTCACTTAGCAGAGGCACTTACTGTGCCACTTTGTAGATGATAAACTGAGGCACAGAAGGCTGACATGACACGCCTTAGAAAATTGGGGGGTAGGAGCATGAGGTTGGGAAAGGGAGACCAGGCATTGAGCAGGGCAGCCTTTAAGGTTAGCCACACCTCAGAGAAGCATCCTGTATCCCTGAGACAAAACCTCCCACTCAACCCTGCATGGTCTCAGCAATGAGCCTCTGGTCGCCACTTTTACTGTTCCCCTGCCCGGGTGCTCTTCCACTCACATCAGAGAGCCTTTCCTGACCCCTATGATCCCTACTAACCACCAAGGCAGGCAGGTAGGCAGCAGGCAGGCAGGCAGGCAGCAGGCAGGCAGCAGGCAGGCAGGCAGGCAGGCAGGCAGGCAGGCAGGCAGGCAGGCAGGCAGGCAGGCAGGAGCCCTGCATACCCACTGAGAAGCTAATTTAGTTGATTTCATTCTCCTAGTTGGCTCTTCAAAGAAATGGTGGGGAGGGGGGCGTGGGGGGGTGTAGAATACCTCTCTCCTTCTTTTCCAGAGCCAAGACAGTGACCCCTGAGCAATCCAACCCAGTCTCTCCTGTGTCTGTGCTCAGAATTCCCTTGGGAGGCACAGCTCATCCAGCTGTCTGCAGAGCTGAACAGACAGTCCTGAAGCAGGAGGCCACTAGTCAGAGATAGTCAGTTCCCCTTCAAATCAGCATCTGAAACACTGGTCCACCTGTTCCCGGTTTGCCCCCCCTCCCTTGTCCTTTAAGACACAGAGAGAGAGAGAGCACTGGTTCTTTATTTTAGACCCACATACAAAAGGCCCAGACAGTTAATGGGCTCCCGAAAGGAACTCAGCCCGGGGTGTCCCTAGCCCACTGCTTCCGGAGTGTTCACACATTTTGGCAGAGCCTAAGTCTCAGGTGGCACACCTGAACGAGTCCCAGGAGACGTTGGTGCTCCCTGTTCCCACTATATGGACCTGCGCAGAAAGTCTCTGTTCTGGTTTCTTTTGCACCGCAGAGACTTGTGGAAAAATCCCAGCCTGGTGCAATTCCCCACACCCCCCCATCCCTGGGGGGCGGGGGGTCGGAAATAGAAGGAATGTCCAAAGTCAACATGTCACTGAGGGACAGAGGGCCATGCGGGGTGGTACAAGTGAAGGCTCGGCCCTGGCATGCTCAGGCCCTGCCCCGGAGGTAGACTATGAGGTGAAGGGTCAGGAAGGATGGTCCCTCGACACAGGCATCCGACCACCGCTGTGGCCTTAGCAGGCTAGGCAGAGCAAACTCGAGGCAGGTCCTTACAGTCCTAGAATTGGCACCCTATAGATTGAGAGGGTGGCGTTCTGTTTTTCATAGGCAGGTGACAGCAGCAGGAACACAGCCTCGGGTTTCCCCCTTATCACTGCTGCAGGCGAACGTGTGGTCACCGTGTGGTGACGTAGCTGTCTGCCTGGTGCTAGCTTCCAACCAGGAGGCGGTGACTCCTCTCCCGCCCACCCCAAGGCACGCAGGAGGAGACAGCCCGGAGGCGTTGGAAGTTGGAGGATGGTGTGGGAGGCAGGAGAGTCCCGGAGAGCGGAATGCCAGCCTTCTCTACCCGAGGAGTGGTGCCAGCCAGACGCGGGCTCTGCACGGCGGGGCGACGGCAGCAAGCTAGACCGCCCGGCGCCTCTGCCTACCTGCTGTGCTGGCCCCAGACCCGTGGGACCACCACTTGCGCTAGAGACAGGTCAAGCACGACTTAGCCCGGAAGCAACGGCCATCACTACCACCCCCGCAGTACGGACGCCGCCCGAAACCGGGCCGGACGCCCACAGGTGCCCGCAGCTGTGCCGGGCCCAGAGAGGGCGGCGCCGGCCAAGGTCACACAGCAGCCTGGGAAGGTGGTGCTGAGAGCTTACCAAGGCGTCGGGGGAACCGGGGGAGCCCGGGCGCAGGTCGCCGTTGAGCTCATACTCCTCAGTGCCCGACTCCATGGTGCGGCCGCCCGGGCCGCCCAGCACACGGCCTGAGCGCGCCCGCGCCTCCGCCACGGGCTACGGCTGTGCGCCCGCCCCCGGCCCGCCCCCGACACGCCCCCCGCGCGCGGCTGCCCCCGGACTCCTCCTCCACCCGGGGCGGGCCTGGGCCTAGACGCCAGCTGCTGGAATCGCGCCTGGGCAGGATAGCACTTCTTCGGTGGCCTTGATGTCCCCAATTCTCAGGCTCCTTCACGATGGCTAAGCCATGCAGCCCGGCGCCTGTCCTCGCGATGACATCGGGGGTCCCCAGGGACCCTGTCTCAAAGTCGTTGATCAAACGGGTCCCCTTCTGAACATTGACCATGAGCACTTGATCTGTTTAAAAGTGAGGCCAAGGGCGAGGCACATGCTGCCCCGTGGTGAGGTTTTTCCCTTGGGGAGGACACGCCCTGAGGCTGTAGGTCTCTTCAGGGTAACTCAACACAGGAAAAGGGTGTCAACAGTTACTCCAGGTTTCCACTTTAGGGCTCTCAGCGGTTCTGCCTGGAGAATAGAACATATGAGGGAGAGCCTCCTGCTCTGGGTCTTCCTTGCTGCTGACAGCAGCGGCTGACTGGGCTGGCTGGCACCACTCCTCGGTGGAGAAGGCTGGCTTCCTGCTCTCCGGGACTCTCCTGCCTCCCACACACCTTCCAAGAGAGACCAGGGACCGGAGGGAAGCAGAGGGAAGCACAACAGCTTTAGTGTCTAGAAGAAGCTGACATCATAGCCCTCATCTATACTCCAAGGGTATGACGCATTGGTTGGCTACCTCAGTTCATGGCCCAATGGACCTTTGTGCCCCAGTACACATCTTTAGAGTTCTCCTGGCCTAGGAAGGTAGGTGGAGTGTGAAGGAATGTTGTCGTCGTCGGAGACACACTACATGCAGGAGTAAAAGCCATTTGCTGTGCCTTCTTCTTCCCGACCATGGTCTCACTCTCAGGCCCCATGCTTTGCCTGGCCTCAAGAATGCCACACTCCTCTCCTGGTGTCTCCTAGAGTCTCAGAAGGGGTAAGGAGATGATGGGACTCTGAGGGAGATTACAAGCTGGGGCCCAGAACTACCATTCCTTGATGGAGTGGTTCACCTGCTTTCTATGCGCCTTCTTGCCAGCTTGTGTCTTAGCATAAGGCTGGAGTTTGCTGAAGGTCAAGTGAACCTGCGGACCTTCTGTCCCCAGTCTCACTTCCAGGAGGACTAAGATTAAAGGTTAAGAAATGGTGCCAGCCTGGTGGTAGAGGTGGTGGCACAAGACTTTAATCCTAGCACTTGGAGGCAGAGACAGGTGTATGTCTGAGTTCGAGGCCAGGCTGATCTATAGAGCAAGTTCCAGGACAGCCAGAGCTACATAGGGACACTGTCTCTCAAAAAACAAAAAAAGATACCTGGGCAGAAGAGATGGCTTAGTAGTTAAGAGCACTGCCTGCTCGCAACTCTTGACCGTCTCTTACTCCTTTTCCAAGGGGTCTTACATCCTCTTCTGGCTTCTGTGGGTACCAGACATACATGCAGGCAAAACAGCCATCTACATAAAATAAAATAAAATGGCAAAGAAAATTATTTAAAAAGAAGAAAGAAATGGTACCCAAGGCTGTCAGTATGCCAGGTCCTGTTGCAGGCGTTACAGGTTGGAGCCAGACAGTAGAAGTCTGTCCTGTGGAGCAGAAGGATGGTCAGACACAAATAAAAGGCCAGGGCTTTGTGAAGCCTGGTGCCATACTTCTTAAGAACAGGGCTAAGGGGTGAAGAGGGCTGGGAGAGACGGCTCAGCAGTTATTAACCCTTGTTGCTCTTATAGAGGATCCGAGTTTGATTTCAGCACCACATCGGAGGGCTCATAAACAGCCCAGCTCCAAGGGATCCAACAGCTTCTTTTACACATGCATTGGTGTGAAATTTATTTATTAAATAGCAATTATTTAACAATTGTTTTTGGTTTTGATTTTTGGTGTTTTGTTGTTGTTTGTTGTTTGTTTTTTTTTTAACACAGTCTCACTATGTAGCACTGTCAGACTTGGAAACTCACTATGTAGATTAGGCTCCCCTCAAAGTCACAGAGAACTATCTGACTCTGTCTCCTGAGTGCTGGCATTAAAGGCATGAGCTATCATGCCTGCCTGACACAACTTCAGATACACACACACACACACACACACAAACACATTTAATCCCAGCACTTGGGAGGCAGAGGCTAGCAATCTGGTCTACAGAGCTAGTTCCAGCACAAAACTACACAGAGAGACCCCTGTCTTGAGGAAAAAAAAAAAGACTGCAGAGACAACACAGTTGGTAGAGTGATTGCTTCAAGTGTGAGAGCCTGATTTTAGTCTCCAGAATCCACCTGAAGTACCTGGTACTGTGGTGTGCATATTTGTAATTCTAGGAATGGCAAAGTAGGAGCAGAGAGAGACATGGGAGGGTCCCTGGAGCTCACGGCCTGTTTGCTGTCCCCAGCCTCAGTAATATTTCCAAGTTGAACAGGTGATCTTTGCAAAGGGCCCTGGAAACCAGTGCTTGCTCCACACACGTGCATGGGATACCCAACTCTTCAGGTTGGTTTCAGACGTGAAACAGACGGCACAGAAAGTGCCAGCCAGTCAAAGGTATTTGTGAGAAAATGGGATTTTTCCACTTACTCAGCTTCAGGGCCTGATGCCCTGTATCTCTGTGTCACCTGAGGTGACAGGAGGCTATGTTCAGAGACTGGGGGCTAGATTCTAACTTGGCCCTTTCTGTTTCCATGACTGAGATTGATTGCCTAGCTCCTGGCTTGCCTGTCTGTTCACTCCTCAATACTTTGCCCATTTGGGAGTCCTGGGGATTAGGGGTACAAGTGCTACCCTGGGACACAAGGGAATCTTACTGTAGGCAGATTGTATAAATAATTCTACAGCCCACAGGTCAGCCTACCAAATTCCTATTGGGCTGGACCCCACACTGAAGCAGGAGTTGAGGAGCACCAGGGCATGCAAGGGCAGCCATGACAGTGCTCGCCTATGATACCTCAGCCTGGGACTTGGTGTGTCTCATGGAGCAAAACAATGGAGGCTACCTCAGCCCACTGTGTTACGGCAGCAGGCTTCTGAGACAGAGTATCTGAGCAAAGGAACTTACAGGATAGATTATTTCAACTCAGTGTTCTAGAAGTTTGAGTCTGTGGCCAGCTGGCTTCATGGGGCTCTATTACAAGAGGCCTGAGGTGAGGCTAAGACAGAAGGCCATTGCAGAGGGAAGCTGCTCACCTCAGAGTGGCCAGGAAGCAGACAAACACAGAACTGAAGGGTCCAGGGAAAGGTCTACTGAAGCGGAAACTTGAGGGCTCTTTGGAAAGTCTGTTGGATGGTGTTTTGCAGGGCAAACACGTGAAGGAACGTTTCATTAAAGTGGACATGGGTGTGAAAGGCTAAGGCCGACTCGTGAAGGAACGTTTCGCTGAAGCAGACACAGGAGAGAGGATGTTCTGCTAAAGCAAGCACGTAAAAGGACACACGATGAAAGATGCTTTGATAATGACACACATGTATTGGTCTGCCTTACATCTCATAGCTGAGCTGCATTTGGTTGGGATGCCATAGAGAGAAACTCACCAAAAACCTTCTGGTGGTGTGCTGCAGTTTGTTCCTGCTTCTGAGACCTGTGCCTCCGAGGCAAGGCGCGTGGAGGACAGGTGATGTTAGGAGGGTATATATAAGCCTCCACGGAGTGACAGAGACAGAGCTTGGCTTGCTGGTACAGCCAGCTGTGCAACACTTGTGGGTCTTGAGTCTTTGCTTTCTCCTGGTGTCCCTCTGGGTCCCTCCTGCTGACTCGAGCCGAGGCTGAGGCCTGGCTGCGTCTGCCTGGTCCTGTCACCACTCTTGGTAACCTGACTCTGCCAAACTGGACTGCTGGTGTCACCGTGAGGTGTTTGCAAGAAGATTGAGCTGCTGTCGCCTGCTAACCTGGGAACGGAACCGCTGATTTCTAGACAATACAGCCAAGAGTGGCTCCAGAGAACCTTTCTAAACAGGTCCACTTCCCCCTCCCCCGGATCCTCTCTTTTTCACTACCTCTGGTGGGTGGTGGGCTACAGGGAAGGTTACAGCGTTTAAGAACCATCATTAAAAATAGGATTTGAAAAAAATTAAAGTTACAGTCTACCCTTCAGAGGCACACTCCAGTGACCTACCTCCTCTAACTAGGCCTCTCTCATCATTTCTACTCTTCCAAATACTACCCTCAGATTGTGAGAGCCAGACACCTCTCGGTGCTCAGAGGCAACAGCTGGGGACCAATACCCGAGGAGTTCCCTAGTGGTAGTTCATACCAAATCGTAGTACCTACTTTATAGCCGAGGACACAAGGCCCAGAGAGACTGTCACAGCCTCAGGATTGCCTGAGATGTTCTCTCAGGCAAGGTGTGACCTGTGGCCTGTCACAGTGGCAGTCACGGTTCACCAGTGAGGTCACTGACGTGTCACTGACTGTCCACTAGTGCTGGGGGTTCAAGTCTGTAATATTCATGCCAGCCACGGCGAGCAGCCATCCCTAGTCAGGGCCCCTTCCTACTCTGGTGGGCAGCATCGTCCGCGTGGGTGCTCGAGAAGGCAGGGTGTGTGTGTGTGTGTGTGTGTGTGTGTGTGTTCTGGCAGGCAGGCAGAGCTTCTGAGACATCAATGGAACCTGTCCTGTCCTTAGAGCCCCTGGGCAATTTGAGATGAAGGTCCTTAGTGCTATTTCAGAGGGACACAGGGACTGTGATGGGCTGTTTGTTACACTATGTTGCTGCGATGACTCAGTGTCCCACCCTGGCCTTGGGCAGGGCTTCTTCTCCTCCAGTCTTCGTTTCCTCATCTGTCAACGGGAGAGAGGAAAGGCCGAGGCATGTAGCGCTTCTAGCGCTTCGCTGGCTGGCTGGCTGGCTGGCTGGCTGGCTGGCTGGCTGGCTGGCTGGCTGCCCTTCTAAGTGAAACTGCAGAGGGGTTTCCAGTCTGCTGTGTCATCTTTTCTTGCCTAGGACATGCCCCCTCTTCCCTCTGGGCCCAGGAATGTTTACCAGACTTTTCTTTGCTGGATCCGACCCAGGTCAAATCTTAAAGGGACAGCATTCACTGTATCCCTGCTTCCCATCGGGTTCTAAGGCCTGCTGGAAATGCTGAGAAGACAAGACATCCGCAGCCCTCCCCTAGACGCTGGCTCTGAGCTGATGGTCCACGGGGACGTGTCCTCAGGAGAGAGTTAGAACAGGGAAAGGGTCCAGAGAAGTGTGGCTGATCCCTGTGTACGTGCAAGGCTCTCACACAAACATGTCCGCATCTGTTTGCACGAGGGCTCTGAGTCTGCCAATTAGCTCAAGGCCAGTATCTCGGGCTATTTCCCTAGCGCTGGGAGACTCCTGTGTCACTCACTGCGGATAGAAAAAGGAGGATCTGTGTTGCACACACTTCTGACACCCTCCCCACTCTGAACTGTGGGCTTTGAGGTTGCATCCTAGTCTGTGAAGCAGGAATGCTCTGAAAAGGGTGTGGGGGCCCCCCCCCGAAGGTTTTATTTCCAGCCTCTCCCAATGGTACTACTTCCAGCAAGCAGCTCTGCCCTCTTAGCTGATAAAAGGGCCTCTGGGCTGGGGTGATGATTCGGTCAGTAAATTGTTCTCCTCGACAACATGAGGACCTGACTTCAGTCCCCAGGGTCCTCATTTTAAAAGCCGGGTGCAGCGGTGTGCACTTGTAATCCCAACAATGGAGCTATGGAGACAGGCAGGTTCCTGGGGTTCCCACTAGCCTAACCTACTCCATGAGCCTTAGGTCAGTAAGAAATCCTGTCATCTCAGAACAAAGGTTGCTAGCACCGGTGGCCTGAGCAGGCCAGAGGATAGGCACAGGCACCATCACAGTGAACAAGCCCACAGGTGTCACTTCAATGTAGAAGGAGGGTGCCAGTTATCCTTGGTGGCTTCATTCATTAACTCTTCCTTCCTGCCAACTGGAAGTGAATGTAAAGAATGTATAGACGGTCGTATTAGACTTAGGAGGATCTTGAGCAGGGAGCCTTGCACAGCAGAGCCAAAGACAGAAGCAGCCTATGTTCCTAACAACTGGAGCACAGGCTCTGCCCGGGCTCCTGGACTCCCCAGCTCCTGCCTGCCAACTTCTTACTGTACAAAAAACAAATTATCTTGTTTCGAAACTGCTGCAATTTAGTCGTCTTATGATACTCATCAGCTGAACTTGGCTCTTGTTTTAAGGTCGTAACACTGGCTGGGGATGATAGAACACTTGCTTAGCATGCATGAGGCCCTAGACCCAGCATCATGGAAAACCGAAACACTGGTGTGTGCCTGTAATCCCAGAACCAGGAAGGTACAGACAGGAGGATTGTAAAAGGCCTTAAAACAAACAAAACAAAACAAAACAAAAGGTCAGTCAAACCCTCTGAAGGCTCACTGGGAAAGCCCTCCCAGGCCTCTGAGTGCCCATCCTCTGCTCTGCTCTTCCTTTTGTCCCTTTGAGACCTTTCAACCTTGAGGGCCATTGTGCTCCTGCCCAGTCTCCGATAGCTGGCTGTCACCTGATGGCCATGCACCTGTTCCCTGGGGACCTCCCTGCACCTGGGTATGGGCCTGAAAAGACTGTATTTGTGTGTTTGTGCGGATGTTGTGTGCCCCATCCTGACCAGTGTCTGACCACAGTCAGCCTGGAAGGGGAAGGTCACCTTAGAGCTCAGGTGCTAGCCACCATCTGGTGTCTGCCTGGGGCATG
Organism: Mus minutoides; assembly: GCA_902729485.2. Lineage (NCBI taxonomy): Eukaryota > Metazoa > Chordata > Mammalia > Rodentia > Muridae > Mus > Mus minutoides. The sequence goes on from LR749528.1 coordinate 1,665,307, forward strand.
GCCTGGCTACATCCTCTATGCATCCCTTAGGCATGATGCCAGGTGTCCCTTGGCCCAGGCTGTGATCAGCAAACCACTAATGACAGAGGCTGCCTGGACTCCTTATTCTTGGTCCCCACATGGACCACACTGAGGTCCGCCAAACCACTGGTCAGAGAGTGTGGGAGTGAGGGCGGCAGACTGGTGTGTGTGTGTGTGTGTGTGTGTGTGTGTGTGTGTGTGTGTGTGTGGAGGGGGTGATGGGGGGACGGGTAGGTGGCCTGTGGCTTGGCAAAGAAACATCTGCAGGCAGGTCATCTCTCCTTGCACCTCCTGCTTTTCTTCTGATGGTGCAGGTTGAGCTGGGTTTTAGCCACTGGGCTCAGCCTGTCTGGATGCTGGGGAACCATGAGGAGGCGGCATTTCCTTAGTCAATGGGGTCTAAGTAAGTGCTAAGTGCTAACCCAATCATTGGGGACCCACAGAAACTGTGCCAGACACTGATAGGGGACTCTTAGCCAGCTATTCCCCCAGAAGATTCCCAGAGAAGCCTAGGGGTATCTGGCCTTGCCTCTCTGCATACTGCGCTCCCCCAAACCCAGCTCCTCAAGGACTCAACGTACCCATCTTCCTCTCAACCCTATATCACTGAGGCCCCTTCCACTGATGATGCAGGAGAATAAAGGGACCCGTTCTTGTTGTGGGATGCCCTGATGCTATTTGCATTCTGATGTTAATTTTGCTTCCTCAAAAGGGACTGTCCCAACAAGGAGTGGTGATTTCATGTGAACCTTCTCCCCTTTTTAACTGGTCAAATAAAGGCTGGAGCCTGTGATTGGACAGTGGAAGGGAGATGTGGGGCTGGAGGATTAAGGGAGTGGGGGAAGAAGGGTGGAGGAAGAGGACACAGAAGGAAGATGGAGCAGAACCACATGGCCTGGAGAAGCCACAAGTAGCAAGGGGCCTCCGCTGGGATATTAATCAGTGTAGTGATAGATCTGTCCAATCTAGATATAAAGCTTGTCAATATAATAACTGAGTTATGTGGGTTTTATACGGGCTTATTGGGGTAAGAAATTACCGCAACATGTTCTCACCTGACTGAACTGTAGAGTGTCCACACTGTAATGGCTTTTCTCTTAAATAGTTCCAGGAAGCAGCACTTGCCACTGAGCAATAAGTCTGCTACAGGTGAGAGAGACCCAGGCCTGGCCTGCATCCCTCCCCGTGGAGGGGTTGGGATAGACACGGTCAGATCCAGGCTTCGTCCTTTGCTGGGGGAGCTGTGCCTACAGAAGGGGGAGGGAGGACTAAAGAGGTGATGGTGTACACCCTTAATCCCAGCACTCGGGAGGCAGAGGCAGGTGGACCTCTGTGAGTTTGAGTCCAGACTGGTGTACAGAGAGAGTTCCAGGACAACCAGGGCTATATGGAAAAAATCCTGTCTCAACCCCTCTCCCCACAAAAAGAAGGGAGGAACTGAGACTTGAGGACTGAGGTTGAGCCCTGTGGCTTCAGTCTAGTCTGGGCTACCTGCCTACCATATCCAGTTGCTTGAACCCACCTCACGGTTCTTTCTGCCTCCCCTATGAACTGATATGCCCCTCAGCCCTGAGGATGTCCAGTGCCATCTTCTGCCTCTGTGCTGTGGCAAGGACAAGATAGCGGCCAGCTGTGTGTTTTATCCACCATGGGAACACCAGCCACCCTTTGCCTAGGGGCATGTCGTTCTTAATTTGCCTCTGATTTGGTCTATGGCTTTCAAACTCAGACACAGACCCCCCTCAGAAGTAGAAGTAGACCCCTACCACCACCGGTGTGGGAGGCAGCCTGCCAGGCCCTGCCCAGCCGTCATGCTCAGACCTGGACTGACGCTCGTGTGTTAGGAACAGCCACTCTCAGCCGGTGCATGGCCTCAGCAGCCCCAAAGAGGAGGAAGGCCCAGGTTGTAGATTTGGTTAAGGGACAGAGTGGGGGAAGGGCAGGTGTCCTCTGTGGTGGACAGTCAAGATTCATGATCTATTTGCGATGAATAGGTGTGAAAGTGCTGTCCTTGATTCCTTGGCTGCATAATTGCTGAGAAGGGAGAAGGCCTAAGGAGAGGCCCCTATCCCACACTACACAGGCTGGCTGACACCCTTGAATAGAAGTTGGTGTAGCCTGGATGAGTCTGCCCATCTCAGGATAATGAGACATTTAGCCTCGTTAACAGGCAATGCTTGCGCTGTCACAGCACAGACTGAAAATATGACTGCCAGGTGAGAGGCTGGGAGCTTGGTTGTAAGCATGCCCTTTGTCCTTTGACCTTGGTGTCACAATGGGCCTGCTCACTAGAAAGGTCATAGCTTGGGGCTTCTTCCTGTTTCATTTCTTTTCCTCAATCCTGGGCTTGCAGAGACTTGGGAGTTGACAGGGTCTGAAGAAGTGGATACGGAGGCTCTGGGGTCTCAGGCCTTAAGGAACCAGTTTCCAGAGAGGAAGCCAGGTACATATATACCCTTGCAGCTCAGGAGGGTTCCAGAGCAGGCCTGATACAACACACTGCCCATCCGGTCTACGGGTGTTGCCTATGTTCTGTGGAGCTGCCCCTGGGGCGGCTCCCCAAAGGCCACGTTTCCTGTCCTTGGCTCAGATGGCGTCGGCTGGCAGGGAGCCTAGCCCAGCAGGCCTGTTGCTGGGCATCTCCTGAGTGGATAAGAACCTCCTAGCACAAAGGGGCATTTATAGGCAGGGATGGCATGTCTCCATGTGAACACAGGGAGGACAGAAATAGCCTTTCACAGAGCACCAGCAGGGCTGGGCTCGCCTGCCCCGCACAGGGGGCAGATTTCCAGCTCCTTCATCAAGCTGAACAAGTTGTCTGGGATCAGTCGTGAGATTCCTGATCCTGGGGAGGAAACTCCCTGTCACCTTAGGCTGGGATGGGGGAGGGAATAGAAACAGGAGTGGGGAAGAGAGAAGAAATGAGAGAAGGGGAGGGGAGAGAGGTGGAGAACCCAGATCACACCCCTGCTAAGACACTGGGGCTCAGTGGTGACACAAATCACTTAAGTCTGGGGACTGCCCTACCTCACATCTCCTCTCACTAAGCTGAGAGCTGGTGTCTCACTGTCAGGGTGTGACTTCTGAGTCCCTGTTGGTGCCAGCTTCCCTAGACGTCCAACTTGGTCTGTGTTATTTCTTCTACATCTACTGCCTCTCTGAGTACGTCCAAAAAGAATAATATTTTTAGTTGGGTGGTGATGCACGCCTTTATTTTCTGCTCTCAGGAGGCAGAGGCAGAAGCAGAGGCAGAGGCAGAGGCAGAGGCAGAGGCAGAGGCAGAGGCAGAGGCAGAGGCAGAGGCAGAGGCAGAGGCAGAGGCAGAGGCAGAGGCAGAGGCAGAGGCAGAGGCAGAGGCAGAGGCAGAGGCAGAGGCAGAGACAGGTGGATCTCTGAGTTAGAGGCCAGCCTAGTGTACAGAGTGAACTCCAGGACAGTCAGGGCTACACAGAGAAACCCTGTCTCAAAAAAAAAAAAACAAAAACAAAAACAAACAAACAAAAAAGAGCCATGTTCCCTTTGATGCCACAGACTTGGAAAGTGGGGAAGAAGTGGAGTTCAGGGTTCTGAGGTGGCTGGGGCATCACATCAGTAGAAGCAGGAAGCAGATAGTGTGTGTGTGTGTGTGTGTGTGTGTGTGTGTATTCTGTTCTTGTTCCCTCTTCTTAGAAAGCTACCAAGATGAGTGAGGGATAGGAGGGGGGAATTCCACTCTGAGGAACTTCCAGAATGATTGTCACTTCCCAGAAGTCATGCCCCTCTAGCCACTATGGTTGTGTATGTATGTATATGCATGTGTACATGTGTGTGCACATGCTTATGGTGGCTAGATGTCAAAATCAGGTGTCATTGCTCAGGACCTGTCTATATCATCATCATCATCACCACCACCACCACCATCATCATCACCATCATTTTGAGACAGATCTCTCATTTGCCTGGGCCTTTAAGTAGGCTAAGCTGGCTGGCTACTGAGCCCAGGGATCCACCTGTTTCTGTCTCCCTAGTGATGGGATTGTAAATCCATACCAGCATCCCTGGCTTACTTGCTCGCTCTCTCTCTCTCTCTCTCTCTCTCTCTCTGTCTCTGACTTGGGTTTGGAAATCAATCTCAGACTCTGGTTATTGTAAGGCAAGCATATAACCACCTGACCTATGTCCCCATGTGACCACCTGACCTATGTCCCCATGTGACCACCTGACCTATGTCCCCAGGCTCCTTTCCATATTTATGTATTTATGTATTTATTTATTTATTCTATGTAAGTACACTATAGCTGTCTCAGACACACCAGAAGAGGGCATCAGATCTCATTACAGATGGTTGTGAGCCACTGTGTGGTTGCTGGGATTTGAACTCGGGACCTCCGGAAGAGCAGTCAGTGCTCCCACTTTTGATAAGTACCCACAATGACAATCAGATCCCAACACATGCAGTCTGGGAACGTATCCCAACCGAAGCCAAAACACAGTTCATCTGTTAGCATCATGTATAGCATCTGTGTGTATAAAGTCCATACTGGCACAATGTCTTGGAGAGATTAATAAGACTCTGAGTTGTTGCCGGGCGTGGTGGCACACGCCTTTAATCCCGGCACTCGGGAGGCAGAGGCAGGCGGATTTCTGAGTTCGAGGCCAGCCTGGTCTACAGAGTGAGTTCCAGGACAGCCAGGACTACACAGAGAAACCCTGTCTCGAAAAACCAAAAAAAAAAAAAAAGACTCTGAGTTGTTATAAACAGAGACTGAAAACTTAAAGGCTTGGCTGGTACAGAATTTCTTCTTCTTTAACATGAACAAAGGTTTCTGATAAGGCAGTTCCCAGGTTTGGGACTCTTCACTTGCTTTTGTAGAGTCTAACTTCTGCCCACAAGGTAGCCTTAAGCATAACAACCAAGGAATAATTTAGGTTTCCAAGAGTAGGAGTGTCTTAAGCACACTGAATTATATATTGTATTCACTCAGTAGGATGTTATGACAGTCACTGGCTATTGAGGCCAGGCACCAACATAGATGTGTGTTTACAAAAGATTGCAAAGAATAGACAGGCTACCTAAGCCCCTGTGATTATTGCAGGTTCCAGAATGTCTGTATGAGGCTGGGAATGGACAGGACAGGGTTTGTTTTCAATATATCATCTGTCTGTCTGTCTATCGGTTATCTATCTATCATATCTATCTATCTATCTATCTATCTATCTATCTATCTATCAATCTATCTATCTATCATATCTATCACCTGTTATCTGTCTGTCCATCTATCCATCCCACCCATCCATGTATCACCTACCTGTCTATCAAGCATCTATCTATCTATCTATCCATCTATCCATCTATTTTGAGATGGTGCCTCATTATACAGCCTAGGCTTACCTCAAATTCACCATGCTCCTGCCTCAGCCTTCTGCCACCAAACCTTGCCGAGTTGTATTTTCTTTCTGTGTGTAGTGTGTGTATAGTACATGTGTCTATGTTTGTGGGGGCACGTGTAAACCACAGGGCATAGTGGAGTGAGAACTTGGAAAGCCTTGAGTGTTTGTTGGTCCTCACCTTCTGACTTGCTTGCGATGAGGTCTGTGGCATACATGTTTACATACATACTTATACACATGTTTACACACATGTTTGCATACATATTTACATACACATTTGCATACATGTTTACATACACATTTGCATACATGTTTACATATATGTTGCATGCATCGGGCTAGCTGGCTCTTGACCTTCCTGGGATTCTCATCTCTGCCTCCCATCCCGCTATAGGAGTGCTGGAATCATAGATGAGAGCTACAGCCCACCAACCTTAAATGAGTTCTGGGGGATCCACACACAGATCCTGACTCTTGTGAGTCAAATGCTTCATCCACTGAACCGTCTCTCCCCTGCGCTCTACCCCCACTGTGTCTTCTATATAGACTTTCCCAGAGTTTGATTTAAATATATGTGTACTTAATTTTTTCTTCTTATTATAAAATCATGTTTTCTGTTAGAAAACGTAGAAAACCAAAGTGAATAAGGGGGAAAAATACTCCTGCCCAGAAATAACAAATGTCCTCATTTGGTCGGTAACCACCACTGGGCCTGGGACCCATTCTCTGCAGTGTTTACGTCTGACTCCTGTCCCTTGTCCAGCATGAGGCTGATCTTGGTGCATCAGGCCTGTTCACTTGGCTGCTGCTCTTGGGTATTTCCTCCTGCTAATGGGACCACAGCATCCCAGACGTGTTCCTCCCGCAGTGGATAACAGAAGCTTCCGGAAACACAAGCGGAGCATGTGTGTAGGCACAGCTGGGAACGGACCACAATCACTGTTGCCTGCTTTCAGCCGATGCAGAAAGACAGGTGAGCTGAGAAAGCCCTTCCCCACGGGGCAAGGGGAGGCTCTGACACCTGCCGATCCGCCAGCAAACCCGGAAACACATCTTCTCTTCTGTTTCCGGTGCCTTCCGATGAGGATCCGTTGCAACACAAGAATCTTTCCGTCGGTGCCACTTTCTCACTAAACCATGTTCTGAGGCCGCATCTTTCCAAACCATTACATACATACATTTATTTATTTATTTATTTATTTATTTATTTATTTATTTATTTATTTAGAGACAGGCTCTCACTATGTAGCCAAAGCTGATTTCCAATCCCCTGGCTCCAGTCTCTCTGATCTCTCTGATGGATGCTAGGAATACAGGCACCATGGTGACCTCACATGTCCAAAGCTGATTTCCAATCCCCTGGCTCCAGTCTCTCTGATCTCTCTGATGGATGCTAGGAATACAGGCACCATGGTGACCTCACATGTCCAAACATTATTTTGTGGCATACAACCACAGAGAATTCTATTTTATGGTCACTCCGTGGCTTATCCAATCTGATTGTCGTTGTTATTGTCCCTTTCCATCATGTCTTCTAAAAATGGTGGAGCTAACTTCTAGTAGCTAACTCTGTGCACATCTTTAGCTGGTTAAAGAATTTTTTTTAAAGATTTATTTATTTATTTATTTATTTATTTATGTAATGTATGTGACTACACTGTTGCTATCTTCAGACACACCAGAAGAGAGCATCGGATCCCGTTACAGATGGTTGTGAGCCATCATGTGGTTGTTGAGAATTGAACTCGGGATCTCTGGAAGAGCAGTCAGTGCTCTTAACCACCGAGCCATCTCTCCAGCCCCAAGAATTAATTTCTAAAAGCTGATTCTTGATTCGGTGGCCGGTGGTCCTTGCTCCTGTTCTCAGACCCAGTGGGATTGCCCCTTGGAGTAACTTAGGGCTGGTTTGTGGGGCCGACATGTCACAGCAGAGGTGACTTAAGCAGTCCTGAGGAGCCGCCCACGTGAGCACACAGCTGCACCAGCTTATCCTGAGCAAGATTCACCTGGAAGGCAGAACCTCAGCCCAACACCATCGGACTGCAGCCTCTGTGAGACCCCAGCCAATCCTGGGGGAGCAATGTGTTCCCTTGATAGCCTGGAGCTCCGGTACTTGCTACTGTCCTGGGGCTGCAGGTGGTGACAGAATGCCAGCCATCGCAGCATCCTGTGAAGGACTCAAAGAGACAGGCTGGGCATAGGGGGAGATCTGCCTCTGCCAGTCAGCAGCTCTGCCCAGGTAGCTGAGGGGAAGGATCAGATGCAGATGGGAGAGTGTGCAGCTACACTCTGCATGTGCCCTCCTCCCCAGTGGAAGCTTGAGACAGAGCGTGGACTCGCTGCTGTATTTGGTTTTTTTTTGTCTGTAAGTAAGTCTTTGCAACATGTTCATTTCTGGTGCCTTTAGATCCCAAGAGAAGGCATTGGATGTCCTGGAACTAGAGTTAGAGATGGTTTGTAAGCAGACATGTGGGGGCTGGGAATTGAACCTGGATCTTCTGGAAGAGCAGCCAGTGCTTTTAACCTGAGTTACCTCTCAGCCCATACTAGCTGTTCTTAAATCTGCAGCTCCTCTTTCTCTTCTTTCTCTGTCTCCTTCTCCTCTTCCTCTTCTCCACCCTCCCCCATCCCTTTCCTTGTTTTGGTATTAGGGATTGAACAGAGGGTCAAATACACGCTAGACAAGGGCTCTGTCACTGAACTATACCACCAGTCCACCTACCCACCCTTATGTTGAGGCAGTTCTCATCAAGTTGTCCAGGTTGCTCTTGAGCTCACGACTCTCCTGCTTTCTGTTGAAAGGCTGGGGTTACAGGTGTTTGCCACAGGCCTGACTTTCACATCTCTTTGTGGTTCCTAAGTCTAAAAACTTGGTTTTTCATCTTTTCTGTGTTGGTGGGTTTTTTTTTTCCAAGTCTTTACATTATTGACATATCTTTTTCTGATACATGTTTTATAAATCGTTTTCCCAGTTCTGTACCCCAGCATCCCACCTTTCCCAAAAGGCTGAGACCCACATCCCGCTTGCCTTCTCTCAGTTTCTTTTTAAAGATTTTATTTATTCATTTAATGTATGAGTACCCGGTTGCTGTCTTCAGACACACCAGAAGAGGGCACCAGATCCCATTATAGATGGTTGTGAGCCACCATGTGGTTGCTGGGAGTTGAACTCAAGACCTCTGGAAGAGCAATCAGTGCTCTTAACCGCTGAACCATCTCTCCAGCCCTTCTCTCATTTTCTTAATGGTGGCTTCTAATAATTCAAGCCTTGAACTTCATGAAGTCCAGTTAACCACATTTCAGAGGCCTCTATCCCCTGCTGGCTGGCCTTCAGGCTCCAAGGTACTGCAGTTCTTCCCGCTGAGCGCTTCACTAGACTTGACCAGCAGAGGGCGCTGAGGCGCTGCGGGACGCCGGGCTCCTCTGTGCTCCGGGCTGGGACCTTTCCCAGGCCTTTCACTCTCGCAGATGCTACAAATCTCTAGACCCTTTCATTTTCCCATAAACCAAAAGTTGGCAACCGCCCCAATCTGCTTACTTTCTGTTTCCCTGGCTCTGACCACTCTAGAGACCTCATTTCAGTAAAGCTACACACTGTGTGGTTCTCCTGGAACTGACTTCTTCTCCCCAACCCCCACAGTGTCCACATAGCCGACCACGTCAGAGTGGACGTTTGGACTTCCTTCCTTTTCAGGGTTGAATAGAATGTGGATAGACAAGTCGCTTACCTCGTCATCTGCTGATGGCCATGTGAGTTGTACCCATGTCTTGATTATGTCATGCACAGGGGCAGATACAACATGCTACCCAGTGAGTGAAGAGGTGACGGGGGTGAAGGTGAGGGTCACCCCCTGGCACCTGCTCAGTGTTAAGACAGAGTGAAGTTCAAGTTGACCGGAAATAGAGCCCTCCAGAGCCTGCACACGTGCTTAAAAGTTTGCTGGTGCTAGGCTGGGTGCCATTGACTGTGTCTTTGGTGCTCCCCGCTCCCACCCCACCTCTCAAAAGTCTCTCTACTCTCAGTTCTCCCATAAACCATTCCTTACCAAAGTACTCACTCTGGGGGCCAGCGGCTAAGGCTCTGTCAGACCCTGGGCTGGGATGCTGACGATACCAGTTCCCACACCTGGCACCCTGTCCACCCTGTAGGCTGCAGTCCAACATTTGGGCCTCCCACACACAGCCCCATTTTCCTGTGGAGCTGTTCCTGTCACTGGCTGCCATTCTGTTGGCACCCAGAGGGCTTGCCTGCCACCCAAACAGCAGATGGCCAGGAAAAGAGAGCTGGTGCACACATCACCCAGAGGAAAAATGCATGCAATGGGCAGACCGTGTGGTCAGAGAGGCGTGTGGCTGACACATGGCTTCTTGTTAAGTGATGCCCTCTGCCAGCTGGGACGGTCATTGTGTGGGCAGCATGGCCTTTGAAGGTTTGTAGCTCATGACCCCGTGGGGCCCAGGCTGCAACGGGGCTGTGTAGGATTTTTGTTTCTTTGTCTCTTTGTTTCTCAGGCTCACAGGAGTCCCAGAGATGCCGTCTAGATCCAGCCCTTTCCAGTTCTGGTCATAGCTGTGTGACTTGGTCAGATGCTCAGTTGGCATATGAGATGAGCCAGGCCCCAGGCCGGGCACTGCATACATTTTGCCATACCACAAAAAGTGAAGCACCAGTTTTTAATAAGACAGACATTTCTTCCTGGGCATAAAAACCACGCTGAGGTTCAGGAAAGGCTCGAGGTTGGAACAGCACACCCTCAGGAACTCACTTTCCTCTCTTCCTCCTTGGCAGATCTCAATAGATAACCCCACCTCCTGCCCCCACAGAGCTGCTTGTGTTCCAGACATCCAGCTTTCATCCCAGCCAGCAGCAAGGAATGAAAGAAAGGCACACCCCCCACACACATACTCTTGAAGCTTTTTGGAACTTTCTAGATGCCCTTACTTACATCCAATGGTCCAACTGGCCTCTGGCAACTCTGCCTCGCTGACAAGAGAATCTGGGAGATGCAGCCTCTATTGCAGTCGTGTTTTCAACCAAAGTTGAGGTTTTCTGGGTCTCAGGAAGGATGAAATGGCCGTTGAGCCACCTCTATGATACAGACTCATATTTTAGCCAGTTCTAGTAACATCTGAAGCTTACACTGGGCACGCCCAGTGTAGCCCAACTATACAGCCTGAAATTCAGTGGTCTATTGTGAAACTGTCTCCTTGTTCCTGAGGTCCCCCAGTGCGACCAGAGACTGTGGAGGCCAGTGGGTCACTAAGTGGGCCCAGAGATACTATCACTGGGAGCGAGTTCAAAATGTCTTCTGCCCTAGAACTTCAGATCTGGAAACCTCCGTGTGTGCTCAGCTGTGGTCTGCAGGGGTTCCGCACCGACTGACACTTGAGAGCCCTGGTTTGCCCAAGGTCAAGCGAATCCATCCTTCTGCAGGTCTCTGACCCCATCACACCTTGGAGACCCACTGTTTGTGTGCCATCTGCCTCAAGTGTCCCATTAAACAGCGCTCAGCCCAACAGAGCTCCCCTCCCCTTCCCCCCCCATCCTCTGCTCCTCTTCCTTCCTCTCCCTTATCTCTTTTCCCCTTCTTTTTTCTTTTTGCAGTATTGGGGACCCAGGGCTTCCTGAATACTAAAGAAGCATTCTACTGCTGAATCACACCCCACACTGGGTGATTCTTGGCCCGTCCTCCTCACTGGGGGCGGGGCTAGGCAGATGCCCTAATGCCAAGGCAACCCAACCCCTCACTGCGAGGGTGGGGGCTTTAAATCAGGTGCACTACCACTGAGCCATGCCCCCACCTCTTCCCTTTTCTCCAATAGACAAGTTGCAGTAGAATTCTCGCGGCACACGGTCCGCCCACGCAGAGCGTCCATCTTGATGGTTTTCGGTGTTCTCACTGAGCCGTGCCTGTCACCAGTTGCAGGATGTGTTCGACATCCTCCGTTTCAACTTCATTTTTGGAATAGCCACATCAAGTGTTTGGATTCTAAGATGACTCCACCTGCCTAGCCCCCACCTCTCCCAAGCAAGCACGCTTATTTTTGAATTCAGGTCTGTTTCTTCCCGGAGTCTCTCTGTGCAAATGTGTGAGTCCAACACACAGAGAAATGTTCTTTCCATGTGCACAGATGAACGGAAGGCCTTTCTCACACTCCTGAATTTTTGCATCCTTCCTGAGGGCTTCTGCCTGCTTTTCAGGGCTACCTGGCTTGCCCCTGCAGATCCTGGTCACTGGGGCAGGCAGGACCAGGAGGTCCACGGTCCCCTCTTCTAGTTTTCTCAGCCTTTAGTTCCCAGCTATCTGTTGTAGGACTGTGGCTGCCATTTTCCTTCTCTTGCTCCTCCAGACCCCTGAACCACATGTCAATGGCCTCAGGCACTGAGCTAGACTCCTTCTGACAAGAAATCTCATGCTGGATGGTGTCTGTTTTCTAATCACAAAAAATGTTCATTGAGTGAATAAATGAATGACTCTTTCACCATTTAGTACTTCTGGGACCTTAGGCATTTAACTTTCCTGAGCCTTTAGCTTCTTCCTCTGTAGAATGGGGACATAAATCCTTATTTATCTACTAAGGGTGATATGAGGTTGATATTTGAAACTGGGGATGGCCTGGGGGTGTCTTAGAGAGTTCACACAGCTTCTTTTCTTTCCCATCTAGGAGCACAGAGGCCACTTTGTCAAGTCCTAACCTGAATGGCCCTGAGCTCGGCAGCCCTGTTATGGATGGGCAGGCTCGGGCAGGTGGCCAGGCCCCACCTCCAAGGATGGGAAGGCAGGGTCTGCAATACCCGAGGCTGCCGGAAGAGGTCGCAGCGCATCGGGCTCTGAGGACTCAAGGGAAGTCTAAGGTTGGAAAGGAGAGAGGGCAGAGGAGTCCACTGCAGGGGTGGCAGAAATCAGGCAAAGGTTTACGATGCACAAGCAACCAAAGGGGAAGGGGACACAAACTGGACTCCATCCAAATATAGAACGTTTGAAAAAGAAGCCCACAGAAGAGAGACAGTATTTGCAAAGCTAATATCTGATAAGGGATTCATAGCAGGGTTTTTACAAGGAACTCAGAACTCAGCACCTGGGCGAACCCAAACAGCAGGTGTCTGGGGCAGGGACGGGCGGGGCAGCAGAGTTGAGTGACCGCGTGAGTGGGTTACAAAGTTTCTTCTCTGTTTGGCTGAAAACAGTACAACAGAAACTGTAGCCAAGCGGACTTGTGAATCCAGGGAAATCGTCAGGAAAGGAAAGCAACATTGTAAAGCCACAAAGCTAACCTGTTAGTGTGACAGCTGGAGACAAATTTCTCCCAGAACAGAGAGGCGCCAGAGAACGTCTAGAGGATAATTTATAATAACATTTATTTGGGTTTTTTTGCGGGGGGAGGAGGGCGGGGAGAGCCACTAGGTGCACAAATAGAAGAATAAGACAATTTGCAGGAGCCAATTCACTCCCTCCATTACTTGGTTCCTGAGGATTAAACTAGGGCCTTTAGGTGTGGTAACAGTCACCTATACCGGCTGAGCTACCTGGTCAGCCCTACAAGGAAGATTTCCCGTTTAGAGCAGGGACATTGTTTGACAGTATTCAGGCAGACATCACTGTTGAAATGGCATCCTAGGAAACTGCTCATTCTGCTGACTTCCTGAAATCTTTCACCTTGTAAATAAGTTTCCATGCCTCCCTCTTACAATAAACAGATGGTACCAAAACTAATGAAGCATGTGCCCATGTACACACACACACACACACACACACACACACACACACCTCAAGAAGCAAATCCACTTGAGGATAGAGGATCTGAATAAAAACCAGCTCCAGTGAAGATATGTAAATTGACCTGGCTTGGGGGTGCAGGGTGGAAAGAAGCTGGGTACCATTAGTCACAGAACAAACAACTCAAAACCACAATGCTACCACTTCACAGATGGCAGAACGGGCAGAATAAACACATAAATAAAAAGGACATGCCATTGAGGGTGCAGAGAAACGGAGCCCTTGGCATTGCTGTGATAACGTGAAATGGTAGAGCCTCGTAGTATTTAATACTGCCTGGAAGATCCTCAAAAGGTTAAATGTAGAAATATCTACTTAAACTGGACAATGTGGGTGTGGTGGCACGGGCCTTTAATACCAGCACTCGGGAGGCAGAGGCAGGTGGATCTCTGTGAATCTGAGACCAGCCTGGTGTACAGAGTGAGTTCTAGGACAGCTAAGGCCACATATATATTTAAGTTTAGAAAAACCAAAAACCAAACCAAACCAAACAAACAAAAAAAACAAAAAACAAGCTATAAAAATACTTATTTTACCAGGCAGTGGTGGCACCTTTAATCCTAACACTTAGGAGGCAGAGGCAGGTGAATCTCTGAGTTCAAGGACAGCATGGTCTAGTCTACAGAGTCCCAGGACTACATAGAGAAACCCTGTCATGACCCACCCCCACCTCACCCCTGCCAAATTGCAGCTATATTTATAAAGCATCAAAAAGAACAAAGAATAGAAACAACTTAGAGTCTTCATCATGTGGTGAATGGATGCACAAACTGTGGTCTCTTCAGCCACAAAAAGCACTGATGTTCTGATGTTTTAGTCGTGAGTATTGTTGGGTGTTGAAGTCATGTGAGCTGGAAGAAACTGAATGGAAAAAAAAAGAAAAAGAGAAATGAAAAAGAAAAGACATGATTGATCCTGGGTTTGGTGGAGGAGACTTTATTGTAGATCAAAGGTAGAACATAGCCAGAGACAGGGACATCTGGAGTGTCCAGAGAGTAAAGATGACCCCACCCAGGCCGTGTGAGGAGATGGGGGAAGGGGAGAGAGGAGAGGAGCTGAGGAACGGTAGACAAAAGGAGGCCAGGAAAACCAAACCTGAAAGGATTATATAGGGAAGGGCAGTTGGAGGAAGGGGCAACCCAGCCCCTAGGCTGGAGGAACTTAGGGTAGGGGGCAGGGCATGCCAGCCATACAGGTAGGGACTGAGAGATGCTGGGAGAACCTAGTGATCAGTGCCTATTTTTATATGCTAATGGGCCCCTCAATTAGCCATTTGTCCTGGGTTTAAGACCGAACAGAAACCAGAAACATAAAACTAGGTTGTGTAGTCAATTTACATGAACTGTTCAGTACTGGGAGTCTGGGAGTTCCATTCAGGAAGGAGGTAGGGGGGTTGCTGTCAGAGTCCAGGAGAAGGGCAAGTATAGCTCACCATCACACGGGGCTCTGGGCTTAAATAGTGGTGATGGTTGCTCAACCTTGTGGATGTCATAGAACCCAGTGAATTACTTTCTTTGAAAAAAAAAAAAAATACAGTCTGCCAGGTGTGGTGGCGCTTGTCTGTAATCCCAGGGATTGGGAGGCTGAGACAAGAGGATTTTGATTTAGAGGGCAGCCTGGCCTACATAGCAAGCCCTTATTGTCAGGTACACTTTGTGATGTCTGAATTACGTCACACTCATAAAAAGGCTTGTTTAATGTAAGAGCGTGTTGGCTCACTTCCTGGCTGCACTGGACTTTTGGCAAACCTCAGTATGATGGTCAGCACTTCTACCCAGTTTCCAGAGATGTTCCTCTTCCCTTCCAAAGCCTGTTTTCTTTTGTGGTGTGCTGCGAGACTGCAGCCAGGGGCTGACAGGGCAGATGGTAGAGCTTCATCCCCTGTCTTAGGGCTGTGATGTGGGACAGTCACATAGGAAGACCATCTGGGCAGCTGTGTGTTAGGGTCTGGGGAGGGGCTTCACACACCTGCTCGAGGCTAGACCCCACCATGCTCACACAACACAGGAAAATTCTTTATGTGTGTGTGGGGGGTAGGTATTTGTGCCATGGCATACTTGGAAGACAACCTTAGGTGGTGGTCATCCCTGAAGCAGGGTCTCTTAGCTGTTTGCTGCCTGTGCATATACTTCAGGCTAGCTAGCCCTAGGTCTTCAGGGAATCTCCTGCTTATGCCTAACATTTCTATGCATGGGTGCTTGGATTACAGATACATGCTTCTGCATCCTGCTTCTTTTTTTTTCCTTGTTCCAGTCAACCCTGCTCGCTCTGGTCTGCCACGCTCACTCCAGTCGGTCCCACTTGCTCAGTCCCTGCTCTCTCTGGTCCAAGGATTCATTTATTATTATTCATAAGTACACTATAGCTGACTTCAAATGCACCAGAGGAGGGCGTCAGATCTCATTATGGGTGGTTGTAAGCCACCATGTGGTTGCTGGGATTTGAACTCATCACCTTCGGAAGAGCAGTTGGGTGCTCTTACCCGCTGAGCCATCTCACCAGCCCTGCATCCTGCTTTTACATGCATCTGGAGATTCAAGCCTCACACTGTCATGGGAAGTTTGTCTTAGACAGGGTTTCTATTCCTGCACAAACATCATGACCAAGAAGCAAGTTGGGGAGGAAAGGGTTTATTCAACTTACACTTCTACATTACAGTTCATCACCAAAGGAAGTCAGGACTGGGACTCAAGCAGGTCAGGAAGCAGGAGCTGATGCAGAGGCCATGGAGGGTGCTGCTTATTGGCTTGCTTCCCCTGGCTTGCTCAGCTTGCTTTCTTATAGAACCCAGGACTATAAGTCTGGGGAAGCATCACCCACAAGGGGACCTCCCCTCCTTGATCACTAATTGAGAAAATGCCTTACAGCTGGATCTCATGGAGGCATTTCCTCAAGGGAGGCTCCTTTCTCTGTGATAACTCCAGCTTGTGTCAAGTTGACACACAAAACCAGCCCAGTACAAAGTTCTTTAACCCACTGAGCCCTCTCCTCAGCCCAACATGGCCGAGGAGTTCTTAGACGTTCTTAGGACTTCCAAGTCTGCAGAGTGGGCCTTGGAGAATGAACGGATTCCACTGAGGAACAGCCTGGGGTGTGGGCTCGGTGGGCACGTGGGCTCAGTGGGCACGTGGGCTCGGTGGCAGAGTGTGCATGCACGCATGAGCACCACTGGAAAAAACAGAACCCCAAAAGAAAAGAAGACCGTGTTGCAGCCTTCCCTCTGCAGGCCCACCCAAGGTGCCAGCTTTCAGCAGCTTTGCTGGGTTTTGCCTCCTCGCTGGCATGACTCTTTCTAGGACACAGGGAGGCCTGTGGAGACTAGTCCTGGAGACCGTGGCCATGAAGAGAGCATGCCATAATGGTGTGCCCAGGCTGGAGGGTGGGCAATCCCCATCCCACAGGTGGTGGTTGGAGATGGGAGAAGATGCTGGCATCTGAGCTTGGGCCCCCACCTATATCATTCACGCATGCTACTCTGGCCCCTCCCCTCCCCTCCCTCCCCCAGACTGCAGGTTCCTTTACTTCCTCAGGTCCTGCCTTGCAGATGGGGAGGGTGTTTCCCCATCGCGGTAGGTGAGACCTCTCCGTTGAGAGGAGGTATGAGTGCAGGGCTGGGTGTTGTCTTCCATTTTGTTCTAAAAAGGATGGAGACACAGCTTTAAGATGGCCTGGGCTGCATGATCAGGACGTTTCTTATGGTCAGGAGGTCCCTGTGCCTCCTTCAGGGACACAGCTTGAGCCCCTCTGTGGGACCAGTGTTTGCCAAGCCTGGGCTTAGTGAATAGCTTGCAAAAGACACACCCAGGTATACGGCTGAGGAGGGGAGCCTGGTAAAGCAATACACTGGGGCCCTGGGGAAGGATAAGGATCCTTCTTTTCTTTTGTGGGTCAGGTGATCTTTTATTGAAGTATTTTCTCTTGTTGCTTAAAAGTGTAGAACACTTTGTGGTTTTGCATGTCATCCTGGCACCAGGGCCATTGTGCCTTTTCTGTGTGCACAAGTATACAGGCATGTGCAAATGTGTGTGTGGTGGCCAACCTCAGGTGTCCTTCCTCAGGAGCCGTCCACCTTATCATCGTGTCTAGGGTTCACTGATTAAATGAGGCTGGCCGGCCAATGAGCTCAAGCCACCTGGATCTGCCTCTCCAGTGGCGGGCTGACGAGGTCACACCTCCATGCCTGGCTTTTTCACACGGATGCTGGAATCGAACCTCAGATGTTCATGCTCATATAACAAGCACTTTACAAATCCAGCCATCTCCCCCCTGTCCACAAGCTCACACTTTGACCAGGGATGCAGCTGTCGCCTTGGTGTTCTCTAAAATAGATAGCTGCTCACCTCCTATGGGGCAAGAATGCCTGATCCTCTTGTCTCCTTGTCCCACACCACCACCTGCTTTTAAAGTCACCATGAGAGGATAGTTGCAGACCCTGCGTTCTGGGAACTGTGGTATTATTGAACCATGATTCCAAGCTGGTTCCAGCACCTGTGGGAGTCTTGAGATACCTTGAGAATACTTAGGCCAGTGTGTACTCTCTACTGGCTAACCCATAAAGGATGTAAAGAAGGAAGATGCTGTTATCCTGTTATCTAAACTAAGACACACAAGTCATTAATGTGTTACTTGTTTTGACTTAACTCACTACGTGCAGCTCACCCACTCCTTTGTTCCCTTATCATTCTAAAATTCTGGGCCAGAGTTCAGGAGGGGACCTGGCTGCAAAAGTCAAGGACCATGAAGCCAGATGACCCAGATTGGTCAATGCAACCACCCTTCTCCCTTTGCTTTGTGTTCCATTCTTACAAAAATGTTGTACAATCTCACTTCTGGGATGTGGTTCAGATCCCTACCTGGCTGCCTCCCCACCCTCACAGAAAACAAAAATTTCATTTTACAGCTTCTGGTGAGTTTTTCTTGGCTTCCACCCTGACCCCAACTGGTAAACTGAGGCTGCAGGGCATCTCTTCCTTAGGCAGATGCAATTAGCTTGGCCTGGCCCTGAGGTAGGACATGGATCTAGGCCACTGGGCCCAGAGGGAAAGATCATGCTGGATGGCTACCTTTTGGCCCGAATTTAGGCTCAGAAGCCATCTGAAGAACTAGCCAGGTCTCCACATATCTGAGACCCAGGAAGATGGAGGCAGAATGATTTGCCTCTAGTTGGCTCAAGTACCTGGGGTTAGGTGCTCTGTCCGACCTGGCTTGGCCTGGGGCATCATAATGTTTCTGGTGTAGTGATGAGGGGGTGAGATCAAGGCTTCACCAAAGAGGCTACGGTGATCATGGAGGGAACTTCTGTGTGTGTGTGTGGGGGGTAGCTTTGGAGGCAACGAGCAGGAAGGGCAGTAGAAGGAAGAAGAAGAAGAAGAAGAAGAAGAAGAAGAAGAAGAAGAAGAAGAAGAAGAAGAAGAAGAAGAAGAAGAGAGATATTCCAGCAATACCCTCAGTGTCTGGCTTCCCTGTCTAGTTATCTGCAGTAACTGCATAACAGGGGTGGAAAGGGGCCCATCCAGTGTGGTAGATGAAGGGCCAGGACCAACCACATGTCCCTCAGAGCCTTCCTTCCCCCACTTCCCTCAGTGAGGAGTGACCACAAGTTGCCTCTCTCGGCATGTGAGGAACTGTCACGTGTCCTGAGGGAAGGTTCTGTGTCCAGTGTGAGTTTGTGTGTTCTATCTAGTTGCCGTCTCCTGACATGGTCAGGATTTTTGCTAGAGTCCAGAGCTCAGGGCAGGGCAGAGACAGGTCAGTCTGTGTGAGCAGTTGGTGGGGGAAAGGGATGGAGGAACAGCCCCTGACCCGGAAATTACCTGGCATGGAAATTGCCATTCTCCTAATCTCAAATTCAATTATCGCATTCTGTGGGCAGAACTGTGGGGACGGATACTCCCTGCCTCGCCTGCCCAAGTGCCAATTGATATAACCTCTCCCAAAGGGCAATCATGGGAAGTCTATCAAAATTACAGATGCATCAAGCTTTCAACTCAATAACCCTGCTTCTGAGAATTCCTCACGGAGGCTTAGCACAAGCAAGCCACAGACTCACTGCAGACAGGCCGGTGACTTAAAGCCTCTGTCTTTCTGGACAGCAGACTCTTGCCATCCATCCAAGGAACTGGGATCTGCAGTGGGGAAGATAACATCAGGACAATCAGAGAACACCGCCTGTTCTCTCACATAAACAATAAGAGGCCATTAGGAACCAGAGATGAGGCTGGAAAAAGAACCTGTCGTTCTTGCAGAGGCCAGGAGTTCAGTTCCCAGTACCCGAGTGAAACAGCTCACAATTGTCTGTAACTTCTGTTCCAGGGACACTGACACCCTCTACTGGAAAAAACAAACAAACAAACAAACAAACAAACAAACAAACCTATATAACAAGCCCTGGTAGATGCTCAGGAGGCAGAGGCAAGTGGATCTTTTATGAGTTCAAGGCCAGCCTGGTCCACATAGCGTGTTCTAGGACAACCAGCCTACAACATGAGACCCAACAACGATAACCAGAGTCTTTAAAAACAACAACAACAACAACAACAACAACACAGGGTGGTGCTGTCTGTCAGTGAATACAGAATGGTCAACTGGGTGGAGGAGGCCAGAAAGAAATCTCTAGTATACATACTTACCTATTGTGTATTATAATGTTATATTTGACTATCATGTCTATTAGAAATTTAACAGCAGTGCCACTAATAATTGGAAGATTTCTCTCAGCTTTTCTCCTGCTCTGGGAAATTTTTATAGCAGATGTTCAGTGCTATTTGTTAGCACAGCACAAGGTACAGCTGTGGCTGTCTGACTGTAAATACCAGAATAGCATACAGGAAGAAAATAGAATCCACACAAACAGGAATAAGTCTTGCTGACGTCCAGTGCATTGTCCTAGAGCTCTTTCCTCTGACAGCATTCTTTTTTTAAAAAATATTTATTTTAGTGTGTGTGTGTGTGTGTGTGTGTGTATGTGTCACACATGTGTGCAGGTACCCATGGAATCCAGAAGAGGGTGTCAGAGCTCTTGAAGCAGGACTTACAGGCCTGATATAAGCCCCCTGATATAAGCACTGGGGTCTGAGCTTCGACTGTCTGAAAAAGCAATAAGTACCTGAGAGCTTTCTTGTTGTTTTATTCAAGACAGTGTCTCACTATGTAACTCTGCCTGTGCTGGAACTCATTATGTAGACCAGGCTGGCCTTGAACTCAGAGATCACTCGTCTTTGCCTCCTAAGTGATGGAGTTAAAGGTGTGCACCCCCACACAGCCTGAGATCAAGTCTACATCTGCCCCTTTGACTCTCTGCCCCCACCCCCTGCCCCTATGGAACTTTTCTTGTATTGCCAGGAGCCCAACTCAGAGAGTATCAGTTAGTGCTTTCTGTGTAACAAAGGTCTCACTGATACCCCCAGTGACTTAGGACGAGAACAGTTTACTTCAGGTATACTTGTACAGAAGGGACATGTGACAGCCACTCTGTTTCACGTACCTTCCCATCTCAGAGCCCAGGTTGAATACAGGGGCTGAGATAAATGCCAGTTATGTCAGAAGTTGTTGTGGGCTGGGTGTACAGCCCCCTACAGTTGGATCTCAAGGGACAGAGAACGTCTTAATTGTTTGTTTTGGTGAGTTGAGAAGTATCTGCCTCAAAAAGGCACAGCTTAGGGACAGTTGACAAGGTAAAATAAATCTCCTCCCACCCCCCACCGTCCCACCCCATCCTACCCCACCCTACTCCACCCCACCCCATCCCATCCCATCCCATCCTACCCCACCCCACCCCACTTCATCCTACCCCATCCCATTCCACCCACTCCACCCACCCCTACCCCATCCTACCCTATCTCATCCTACCCTATCCCACCCCACCCAGCCCATGCACCCCACCCCACCCACCCCACCCACCCCATCTCACCTCACCCCAGCCTCTCTAAATCACAGACCTACTGTGCTCTGACCTTTGCCTGGGTTTAAAACTTCTCAAAGAAGTCCTGTGTTCCATCTGATAAGGAATGTGACAACCCAGCCTGTCCCTGAAGCCTAGAACCACTCCCACCCTTTCAGCTTTTTGAATAACTCGGAGTTCACCCCTTCGTCCTGATATCTTTACCTTCTCCGAGGGAAATTTCTAGAGAAGGAGAAAAGAGCAGAAAGTGAGGCTTTTGCCAGACTGCTCTCCTAATGAACTTGCATGCCTGTGGTAGGTAGCTCCTGGCCCTGTTAGAACAAGATGCTGAGCTCATCTGTGAAGGCATGGCCTTCGAGCAGCATCTGGTGAGACCTTGGTGCTGTCTGGGGGCGGGGGTGTGTGACTGTGGGACTTGTCTGTGCCTGTCCTTCATCTGGTATTCCATTTTCCACTGTGGATTCACATGATCTACAAGCCTGAAGCTTGTGGTATTCCTCACCCCTTCATGCCCTTTCCAATGCCCGCAGAGGCCAGCAAGGAGCATCCGGTCCCTGTGGAGCTGAAGTTACATGTGTTTGAGACAGGCAATGTGAGTTCTGAGAACTGTACTTGGGTCCTCTGCAAGAGCAGAACCCACTCTTAAGCCCTGAGACATTCCTCTAGTATAAGCGTCCCCTTCTTTTTGGAGCCAACACCCAGCCCTTCCATCCAAAGGGCGCCTGTCCCACTCTTCCAGTCAAACCTGCTTACTGTGATTGGCTCAGGGAGGGTCACCTGATCTATGTGCACCGAGATTCTCTCTCAGAACTGTTTTGCTGCATGACCGATTAAGGAGCCTTTCGAGACTGAGCTCTAGGAAGAGTCACCGTACCAGGAATCCTTTGCAAAAGAAACTGGAGCAGAAAAGGAAAGGGAGAATCCAGGCGCTACGGTCAGGTGTCTGGATCCAGTCATACCTGAAACTGCAGCTTCCTAGAGTCTTTATTCTATGCATCAGTAATTTCTCTTCTTAGCTTCAGATGGTTTGAGCCAGTATTTGTCATATGCAAATGAGTATCCCTGGATCCATGCCCTTTGAAGGAGGGGGGGGGGCACAATATTGATTTAGCAGTGTCTCTACTGCAGGAATAACCCAGGCTAGCTGGAGACACAAGAGGATGACCACAGGATCAGTAGTCATGATACTGTTACAGGGTAATGATACTGTTGCAGGGTACCGAAAGAGAAAAAAATCCCAAGAAGCCTGAATAAATTGAAGTCAACTTTATTAACTTTATTAACTGCTAGTGGTGGGACTGTCCCAAGTGGATTAGCGGGAAGCAGCCTGGACTTTCAGTTTGTTCTAGCTTTTAAGGAAAAAGAAATCGCAAGTGGGACATAGGCAGGAAGTAGCTTTGAACATCTGCAACAGGCAAGTGCTATTTACTGAAGCTTAGAGATAGCACTTATATGGTCAGGTAGTTAACCTTTAGCTTAGGGTCACATTATATAGGAATTTAGGGCTGGTCCAGGGACCAGTTTACCTTAAGAATTTAGGGCTGATCTAAGTGACCAGAGACCAGTTTTACCCAAGATAGTTTTAGAACTTAAAGCATTCATTCTTAAGATTACCTTCATAAAATGGTATAACTATAGTTCAAACCTACTACAATAGTGCAGGAATCAGAGTAACTTGGAAAAAAAAAAAGTCAAGGGGCTAAATATCTTGCAATGTCTCTCTTAAAGAAATGTATTGCCTGGCAGTGGTGGTGCATGCCTTTAATCCCAGCACTTGGGAGGCAGAGGCAGGTGGATTTCTGAGTTTGAGGCCAGCCTGGTCTACAGAGTGAGTTCCAGGACAGCCAGGGCTATACAGAGAAAGCCTGTCTCGAAAAACCAAAAAAAAAAGAAAAAAGAAAAAGAAATGTATTCTTATTACTATTACTGTTACTATTTCTGTGTGTGTTGCATGTAGGTGTCTGCAGAGGCCAGAAGAGGGCTTTGGATTCCGTGGAGCTGCAGTTACAGACAGTCGTGAGTAATTTGAGTGGGTGCTGAGCTATACACTCAAGTCTTTGCAAGAGCAGTGTGCACTCTTAAGCACAGAGCCATCTCTCCCACGTCTGCAACTCTTCAAAATAAAAGTGGAGGAAAACACAAACAAAATGTTAAGCCTACAGCTTCATTGCTTTTTAGCTAACAGTGCAGTCTTGGGGAGGGGACTGTTATTTTGAGAGCCCTGCCCTGCTATCCATCCCTGTCAGTAGGAGCTCAGCTCCCTAACCTGTGAGACCCAAGGAGCTAGGTGACCTGTAGAGCCATGCCCTCAGCTCTTGTCAGCTTTCTGGGCACCAGCACCTAGGTGGTGATGGATCATCACATAATCTGCCTTCGTTGTCAGGTCTAGAATGCAGAGATGAGGTTCTACCTCGTGTGTGTGGATTTTGTGGGACTTTAGGTCAGTCCAGGGACCAGATCTAGACTGCCCTGGGCCAGAAGGTGTAAGGTGGCAGCGCCCTGTGCAAGCTCTCCCTGATCTACCTGCAGGACTAGGTGGGAGGAGTTGGATCCTATCACCACACATTTGGTTGGAAGAGGCCACACCCTACCCTGGCCTCAGGGCAATGAGCTCATAGTGAAAAAAGCCCCTTTTTTGGGACGGGTCCCTCCTTGCACCTGTGGTTCCCTCTGGGTCTTTGGACCCCACTCTCCACTTCTCCACTAGAGACTCTCACTCGGGTGAGGTGAGGCTGTCTGAAGGTGATGTGTTAGTTAGCTCCACTCCACAGGTCAAATGCTGGGGACCTCCATGCCCAGGTACCGCAATTAGCACGTGCCGGCAAAGTCTGTGCACTGGAAACTTAGTCTCCAGTGCAACAGGAAGAATGGGGTTTTCCGGAAGAGACTAAGTCCTGAGGGCTCTGGTTTACTCGAGGTTTAATCACTCAGGGATTAGTGGACAGCTGGGTTGCCAGAGGTGTGGCTTTGTTAGAAAAGTGCTCCCTGTTTTGGTAGTTCACTCAGTCTTGTCGTATGTTATGACACAGCAATGCCAGCATCTGTGGATGTCATACCCTTTAATATCATGCGTCCAAAACTGTGAGCCAACTGCATGCCTTTATAAAGTACCTCAACTGGGGTATTTTGTTACAGCCACTGAAAATGGAGGGAGCACGAGAAGTGGCGTGTGGAGACCATTTGGCACCCCAATGTAGAACTCAGGGGACAAGATGTGCCGCCAGAACACTTTTAAATGCTGGAACCTTGAAGGCCAGGTGCCTTTGTTCTTTTCTTTTCTTTCTTTCTTTTTTTTTTTTTTTTTTTTTTTTTTTTTTTTTTTTTTTTTTTTTTTTGAGACAGGGTTTCTCTATATAGCCCTAGCTGTCCTGGAACTCACTTTGTAGACCAGGCTGGCCTTGAACTCAGAAATCCACCTGCCTCTCTGCCTCCCAAGTGCTGGGATTAAAGGCGTGCGCCACCAGGACCCGGCACGCGTTTATTTTCAATTGCCCTTCCCCACTCTCAGCAGAGGGTGGGCATCTCCCAGCCAACCTCCCCTCTCCCCCTCCCCGTGCTCTCCCATTTGCTCAGTGCTGTAATTAGAACCCGGCATCATGGAGACAATCACTATAGCTTCAGTGTGTAACTTTTCTTTCATAATTAAAGCTGCACTTTTAAAAATGTCCACATTTTGGGAGCCTTTATTATCCTGTCAGTTCTCTCCCTACATCTCTCTCTCTAGCCTTCTGAGACAGGCTATCGTATAGCCCAGACTGACTTTAAACTACCTGTGTAGCTGAGGATGACCTTGAATTCTTGATTCCTCCACCCCATTTGTCTATTTTTTAAAATCAGTATTTATTTTATGGGTGTCTGCATGTATGCCTGAGCACCACATGTGTGCAGTGCCCTTGGAGACCAGAAGGTGGCGCTGGATCCCCTGGGGCTGGAGTTACAAACGGTTGAGCTGCCACGTTGGTTCCGGTTCCCTGCAAGAGCAGCCAATGCTTTTTTTTTTTTTTTTTGGTTTTTCGAGACAGGGTTTCTCTATGTAGCCTTGGCTGTCCTGGAACTCACTCTGTAGACCAGGCTGGCCTCGAACTCAGAAATCCGCCTGCCGCTGCCTCCCGAGTGCTGGGATTAAGGCGTGCGCCACCACGCCCAGCCGCAGCCAATGCTCTTAATGGCTGAGCCATTCATTTCTTGTATCCACCTACTTGGGTTCTTTAGAAAGGGACTTTTTAGATCCTCTCTGTCTTCTAATCTGGGGTCCCAAGGTCTCCTCTAGGCAGCGTCCCTGATGCCCCAGGCAAATGATGCCCACCAAGTGGTCAGTCATGTGACCCATTCATTTATGTGTGTGAGCTCCAGGGTCAGGTGCATAGGAGGCCATTGGTGTCTGCAGGGGCCTCTGCGTTCTCACTTCTCTAGCTGAGTGAGCCGGGTGTTTCCAGAGAGAGGCAAAGGCACTTTGAAACTGAGCCTTCTGGAAAAACACCAGAAGCCAGGCAAACTGCACACATGCTAAGTGGAAAAACCCCCTCTGCTTCCTCAAGGAGGATGATGCAGCCCCTTAGGGATTGCAGGGGAACTTTCGGACAGCCCAGGTCCCTGCTGGATGTAAATAGGAAACTTGGGCTGAGAGACCCCTGCTGGCACATGTCTGAGTCATGCTCTCGGGAGCTGGAATGAGAGCTGGTTTGTGGCAGACAATAAGCG
The DNA here is from genome assembly GCA_902729485.2 of Mus minutoides. NCBI lineage: Eukaryota > Metazoa > Chordata > Mammalia > Rodentia > Muridae > Mus > Mus minutoides. The sequence continues at coordinate 1,691,077 of LR749528.1, forward strand.
CAGGTATGCCTAGGGGAAGGACCTGTGAGGGCTAATGCTATATTTTAAATTTTAATTACTGTGCTCAAGAGATCTATCGAATAAAAATGCCTCTAACCTGTAAGCCCCACTTTCCCAAGGATAGATAAGCCTGTAAGCTCCACTTACCCTGGGTCAGATAACTTCCTGGAATACTGGTGGCTGTTGTTCATGTAGGATAACAAGCCTCGTGTTGTCACTTCTGTAAATAAGGTTGACTGCCCCAGATGCAAAAATGTGCTTGATCACAAGTAGGTGGGAAGCACGTGGCCAGGAAGTACATGAAGACGTATGCTTGTCCCCTATGGGATGAAGGCAGGAAGTATTTAGCCTTGTGGATTTGCCTTTAAAAGCACCTAATGTAACTCACAGCCATTTTCTGGGAATCCCAGGTATGGGCCTGGCCAGTGTCCATCACTCTGGTCAGTATTTAATAAAGCTTGCTTCAAATTTGGCTCAAAAGCCGGGCATGGTAGCGCACGCCTTTAATCCCAGCACTTGGGAGGCAGAGGCAGGCGTATTTCTGAGTTTGAGGCCATCCTGGTCTACAGAGTGAGTTCCAGGACAGCCAGGGCTACACAGAGAAACCCTGTCTCGAAAAACCAAAAAAAAATTTTGGCTCAAAAAAACTGTGGTAGTGGTCTTATTCTCACTTGGTGGGTTAACAGACCTTGTCGCAGCGATCTAGCAGGTGCTGAGATCGGCTGCCACCTGGCCTTTTCTGCTTTGTGCCTATCACTCTGCTGGCTTTGTGGTAATTATGTCTACCATTGAGTCCTCATGGGCTTCCACATCTCCTGGAAACAGGGAGATAAGGCTTGTCCCTGGCATATTGGATAGCTCTTCTGACTTGGTGGCCAATCCTCTGTTTGTGAGTGGATTTGGCCAATAAGATGAGGGCAAAGAGACCTCGGATGCCTTGGCTGAGGAGTTTGCTCAGAGTCTAATAAGTTCAATTCAATAAGCTTGGCTCTATGCTGTCACTGTGACACAGGACACCATTCTCAGCAGCAGTAGAAGCATTTCTTCCTCCTCCTCCTCCTCCTCCTCTTCTTCTTTTCTTCTTCTTCTTCTTCTTCTTCTTCTTCTTCTTCTTCTTCTTCTTCTTCTTCAGATTTATTTGTTTATTCTATGTATATGAGTACACTGTAGCTGTCTTCAGACACACCAGAAGAGGGCATCAGATCTCATTACAGATGGTTGTGAGCCACCATGTGGTTGCTGGGATTTGAACTCAGGACTTTTTGAAGAGCAGTCAGTGCTCTTAACCACTGAGCCATCTCTCCAGCTCCCAAAGCATTGCTTCTTAATTAACTAATATATTTTGTGTGTAGGGGGCTTGGAATGAGTGCACACATGTGTTTACTCATGTGGATATTGGACATACAACACCAGATTTTGTCCAGAGGAGACCCCAGTAACACTGCCTTCCTCTTTGAGCAAGGGTCTCTCATTGGCTTGGAGCTCACCAATTATGCTAGACTGGTTGACCAGTGAGTTGCAGCACTGGAATAATAAATCGCCACATCTGGCTTTTTACAGGGATGTTGGGGAGCCAAACCCATACATACCCTTGTGCTTGCAAGGTGAGCACTTAACAACAGGGCCACACACCCCAGTCCCCCCACCATGCTTTGACCACTTTGGGAGCTGCTCAGAATTCCAGGGGATTACACTGTAGTATTACTCGCAACTCTGCAAGGCAGGTACCTCCATCCTCATGTTCATTAGTGGGTAAACAGTCGTTCAGAAAAATTAATGAATATATCCAAGTCACAGCCAACGGGAGATGCTAGGACTCGAATCTGATCCAGGACTCTTCACTCTGGTCCTCCGTGCTTTCGCGCAGACCATGCTCCCTGTGGAACACCCTTCTTCATCTCACATCTGGTGAGAGATCAAGTCTTCCTTTTCTGAAGACACAGACTAAGGCTGCCTTGACCCAAGTGTGGAAAGCCATAGTGACTGGAAGCTTTTGTGAGCAGCATGCTGTTGTAACCCCTCAGCTTCTCTCTCATCCCATCCCAGTATCTCTTGCTATTGCAAAACTCCACAGACAGTATTTCTGTGGTTTGGGCATATTTGATTGTATAGGAAAAGCGTAGTTTGCTTAACCCAATTGCTGGCATCCTGGCGATTTCTAGTGCTTATTATAAATAATCCTCCTGTGAATACCTTCATACATCACTGGTCACTCCATTGGAACAGATTCTGCAAAAGGAATTACTGACTTAAACGGTAAGAGCCCTGTTCAGATGGACCGCTGCCCCAGCTATAAACTGTTTTCCACAAAGCCTGTGCCAGTCTGCACGGCTGCCTCCATTTAAGGGCAGTGGGACAAGACAGAGGCCACATGACAAGCTAAGTCTGCAGAAGACATCAGGAACAAAGGAAACTTATACAAAATCAGGGCTTTGCTCTCAACGGCAGTGCAGGGAGCAGATAGAGTTGCCCAAGATCAGGGCGGGACTGAGGGAGGGCCAAGGTTCACCTGCCTGTCCACAGGACGGAGGGCCAAAACCAAAGCCTTAGGGAGCTAAGGGCTTCTCTCTCAGAGGCCTGGGGCTGGCCACGTGACAGTTTCAAGGTGCTGTGGCAAGCCTTCGGGCCTCACATCCAGGCACACACCTGCTGGGTGGTATACTCTACATGGTTGCCTTCTCAGTCCCTGTACATGTGTCATGAGGGCTTGCCTCAAAAAAAAGAAAAGAAAGAGAAAATGAATTCAGACCTGGTACGTCTGCGTGTCCGTGAGTGCTGGCTGTATTTATTACCACTGCAGCAAGACCTACCGAGCTTCTCTGCATGCCTCATGTTCAAGCTCTCTAAATTTGGTTCCTAAGAAGCTGCCTGGTGTATCCTGGGAACAGTAAGTGGAGGAGGGGGCTGCGGTTCCTTCTATACCTAAAGTGTCCCTTCAGCAGGGCCTGAAGGCGGGAGCCTCAAACATTTGCCATTCCATGTCATTTAGGGGCCTTTCACTCTGGACCAGGAAAAGAAAAAACCCAGACCTAAGCTAATGTGTGCTTCATCAGCTCAAATTAAGTAAATCTGTGCTTTGGGGAAAAAAAAAATATCAATTACATCTGCTTGTTTGATAGGACGTGCTGAGCATCTCCCATGGGGACAAGCTGCCTGTAGATAAACCTGTGGCCTCCAGAGCTTGTGCAGTTGTAGTAATACAACTGTGTGTGTGTGTGGGGGGGGGGAGTGCTGGGAATGGAGGCCAGAACCTTACCTATGCTAATATTCTACCATTGTGCTATACCCCCTAAACATTTGTATTTTGTTTTCTTATAAATGAACATGGGCTTTAAAAAAAAAAAATCTAAAAACAAAACAAGAACTAGAGGGATTCCCTCAGTCGTTAAGAGTCCTTACTGGTCTTCCTAGCATTCACATCAGGTTGGGCAGAGGGGATCTGATGTCCTCTTCTGGACTCCGAGGGCATGTTCACTCATGTGTGCTCACATGTTCGCTCCCACATGGGCATACACACCTGTATTAAAGATGCTAAAAGTACAGATGTTAAATTTTAAAAATCAGCCCATGGAGCTGGTGGGGTGGCTCAGCGGGCACCTGTGAAACAATCCTGGGAGCCTGAGGCCTGTGGTTGTGAAGTTTGACATCATGTGTGGCGGTTTCTCCGTCATCATTGTTTTTGCTGAGGATTGCTTTGGCTGGTCTTGTGCGTGCTGTATGTGTGCTTCTATACGAACTTTAAGATGGTTTCTTCTGCTGTGAAGAAAGAATGTCATTAGACCATGGATGAGGGTCATGTTAAATCTGTAGGTGTCTTTTGATACTATAGCCATTTCCCCCAATATCTATCCATTTTGCCAGCTTGAGTGTGGGAGGTCTCTCTATTGGCTTCTTCAAACTCTTCACTACTTTAAAGCTTTCATTATAGGATTCTCTCACCTCATTGGTGAGGTTTATTTCTAGGTATTTTATTTCTCCGGGGCTATTGTGAATGGAATCCTTTTTCTGGTTCTTTCTCAGCCTGTTCAGTATATGTCACTGTTTACTTTTGCACTGATGGAGATCAAACCCAGGTCCCGGTGCTCATTGTGGAAGCGTTTCAGCCACCGAGCTCTACTCCAATCCAGACAGTTTTATTTTAGATGGTTTCATCTGCCTTCCCAGAACTGTCATCTGAAACTCACCTGCCCCTGGGATCACAAAGAGAGCCCTACCCAGCGATCAGTTTCTGCTCGGAAGACCCTTGGGCCATTTTCTGATTTATGTCTCTTATTCTGAACGTTCTTTGTTTCCTTTTCCTTTTGGATTATTTAAAAGGGAGTCTCATGTATCCCAGGCTCTCCTCCAACCTGCTATGTTAGTTTAGGATATCCTTGAACTTCTGATGTCTGTGTCTCATCTCCCCAGTTCTGGAATTACAGGCATGCATCACACTCCTGGTTAACACAATCCCAGTTGGCTTTCAGTTGCTGTCATCAAACACAGCCCTAAAACAACTTGGAGAAGAAATGGTTCATCCGGTTTACAGGTTATAGTCTACGGAGAAGTGGTGGCCCATGCCTTTGACCCAAGCACTTGGAAGGCAGAGACAAGTCGATCTTTGACTTTGAAGCCAGCTTGGTGTACAGAGTGAGTTCTAGGACAGCCGGGGCTATACAGAGAAACTGGTCTTGGAAACAAACAGACAAACAAACAAACCCAAAACAACAACAACAACGACAAAGAAAAGAGGTTACAGTCCAGCATTGGGGGACTCAGAGGCAGGAGCTCAAGGCAGAAACCTGGAGGCAGGAACTGAAACAGAGACCACAGGGGAATACTTCTTACTTGTTTGCTCAGCTTGCTTTCTTATTCAACCCAGGACTGCTTGCCCAGAAAAAGCACTGCTCACAGTGGACCACCAAAATGAGTCATCACAACGTTGTTTCCTGCTAGGTGATCAATCACTATACCAATTGAGCTACATCCTCTGCCTATAGTTCAGAGAGTTCTAATGGTGCCTCATTGCTGGGAGGAAACTCGATTCCTCATTCCTTCCTGTAGCATGGCAAAGTCATTGTAGTCAGGCCCCTCTGTGACACCCAGTCCTCTTCCCAAGGCCCTTCCCAGGAAGAACTCCTATCATTGGAGAGTGAGACACAGCGTTGAACAAACAGTGGCTTGGACATGCCCCGGCCATTGCCTCCCAAGACTGAGGCTCTGTCCCCTAACTGTTCCTGTGTTGGGCCACACAATGTGGGTTGCCTTCCCTCATCCTTCCTCAGATCTCAGGGAGGACTTCCTGCGACTCCCCCAGGCCACTTGCCCTGCCTCTTTGGTATCTGTTCTCCAGAACTGTCTCCATTCATGTGCTGCAACTACCAGGGTGGGTGTCTTCCATTCACCTGTCCCAACTTCCCAGGTAGGTCCAGGGGACACTAGTGATGAGAACTGGCTGCATTAGACCTGAGTCCTAGATAGGCCAGCAGACCTGCAAACTGAGACCTGCACCACCACACTTCTATTAGGTGTTGTAAGTGGCTGGCTGCTTTCATCACTAGTCACTCAGCGGGTATATGCCACAGGCTGTCACTGTGTCCTGTTGGAAGCAGGAGACAGACAGACTAGTGTGCTGAGACCCTTCTGTCATGATTTCTCTTACACAGGCCCTGCATATTATAGCTTCCATACACATGCCAGGACCCAGAGGACCTTTGCTGGATAAACCCTGTCCAGGAGAAATTACATTCTGCAGGCTCAGGTTAGGAGAGGCAATGCTGGGTGGAGTCTTCAGCCTCCTTAGTGAAGTTGTAATGGTCCTCACCCACATTCTGCCCCAGCTTGGGAGGTGCAGCTTGGATCCCCATCTCCAGAGACACTCAGACCCACAGAGCTGGCACCTGTGCTCTGCTTCCGGCTTGAGTGGGCTTTGCGTTCATGCCCGACTCCCAAGGTAGATGAGAAATGAGGTAATATAAATGAACAGGCACCCTGCAAATGCTCAGCCCAGTGACAAGCACACGATTTAACCCCTGGGTCTCTGGGGTATATGTTGGAGTCCCGACTTTAGATGGTTCTCAGTTTCCATAACGTAAGTAGTCCCAGCATTCCCCCTTTAAGGAGACAGGCAGTGTGCTACCACCCAACTCGGCTAGAAAGAGAGTGAATATCAGCCTTTTAAAGTTACTTTTGACTGGTATCAGCATCCACTGACAACCCTTAGCAGGGCCAGGGAAATCCTGTCACTGGGTAACAGTTCTGTCTGCATTTGCTTCCCTTTAATCGTGAAAGATGTGTTGCCTCTGTTGGCTTTTATGTCTTATGAGTTGCTGGTGTCAAAGGCTCTAAGGCCAGCAGCTGCTGGACATCCGCTCACATTTGTAAGGTGCATCTTTGACAGGGTGCCATACTATCAGGGTGAGCAAAGAGATCAGAATATTCTGATATCTTCCTTTGCGCTGTTTTCTTCAGGTGAAGTGGCCCCAAGGATGTGTATCACAAAGGGTGAGCCCAGGTGAGATGTGGATTCAAGCAGGTGCCTAGTATGGACTCAGAAATCAGGTCAGGGTTCTGTGACCTTTGCGGTCAGGTTCAGAGATGCTGGGGCAAGGGCTTGTCTGTGGAAATTGAGTAGCTCAGGGGGTGGAGAGAGAAGCACCCGAGGGGGTTGAGGGTGGGAAAAGATGGCAATCAATATGGTAAATCAAGGGGTTTCCGGAAACTTTTTCCAGTCCCCATTTTGGGACCTCTGAGATTTAGGACAGAGAAGTCCTTTCTATTTCTTTCATTTATTTTTGAGACGGTTCCTGGTTCCTTTTTTGCCATGTGGTTCAACTCCCGGATCAAGTATCCTCTGCCCCCACCCCCACTCCCCCGCGGTGTTGGGATTACAGGCTTGGGCCACCACGTTACTGATCAGGGCAAAGGACATCTGTCTTTGAGATCTGGATTTGCTTAATCGGGGGAAAAAAAGGGACACAGCGCTTACTGGTACCAACGTCCGTGGATGATAGTGAGGTTTTCCTATATCCTGGCAGTACAGAAAGGCCTGGAAGACGCTCCAATTTTGCAACTATGCTTGGGCTCCGGGGGTAGGATACCCTGAGGTTGTCTGTTTTGTCTTGGCATAGGTTCCAGGGTTTGGCACTCTGGCTAAAGTCACGTTGTCTGTGGCCTGCCACCTCCGGGAAAATAGAGCCCCTCAAGGCCCCACAGTTCAGCGGACCACTTCCAAAGAGCTTCAGGGCCAGGCGCCGGCCTGGAACCCTAGCCGCAGGTGGAGGCCATGGGGAGCATCCCGCAGGTGGCGGTGCTCAGCCGCAGCCAGGTGGGCGTGCCAGGCCCCGCCCCGCGCTCCGGTCTTGGGGAGGGTGGGACGAACGGAAGCCCCGCCCTCCCCGCGCGCTAGTTCGGAGCCGGTGCGGGAGCGGAGGCGCGCGGAGCCGGCAGGAACACGCGGGAGCGCGGCCCCGCAGCGGCCCGGCCCGAGGGAGCAGGATCGTAGGAGCAGAACGGCCTGGCGACCCCCGCCACAGCCAGGACCCCGCCCCAGCGCGACGCGGCCCCCGAGAGAGGACTCTGGCCCCGGAGCGCGGCCTCGCCCGCCTCGCTCGCCCGGGTCCCCAGGCTGCGGGCATGGACAGCGCCCGCTCGTCCTGTGAGTATCGAGCCCTCCCGTTCGCCGCCTTTGTGTGCGCGCCGCGCCGCCGCAGCCCCCTCCCCGCGCGCCCCGGGCCCGCGTCCTTTGTGGAGCCTGCTCCTGTCCGGTGCTTCCTTTTACCCCGGGCCTCCCTGTCCCCTCCCCACCCGCCCGCGGGATAGCCTAGCGGGGTCGCTCCTGTACTGGCCTTGACCCCTTTCTCCAGCCTCCCGAGCCCTTCTGTAGCTCTTTTGAGCCCTAAGGGACACCTAGCAGGTCGTCCCTCCTGGAGTCCCTGGGACAGCTAGAGACAGGCCGTGTTCCCGGCTCAGGGCTGAGTGAGGCAGGGCATCCCCTTGCAATCCTCGCCTCGGGGTCCGGTCTGCAGCCCCCCTCTCCCCGGAGCCCGCAGAGGACCGCCCGGCAGGTCACTTCTGCGGTGGGGCTGGGCAGGGCGCGGGCCCAGAGGCGGCGCTGTCTCATCCCGCGGCCCAGGCAGGTGCGGCGGGGCTGGCGCTCACGCGGGGCCCGTGTGTCCTTGGCCCGCAGAGATGGACGGCGATGGCGGCCGCCGAGACGCCCCCGGCGCGCTGATGGAGGCCGGGCGCGGCACGGGTTCGGCGGGCATGGCGGAGCCGCGGGCGAGGGCGGCGCGGCTCGGGCCCCAGCGCTTCCTGCGGCGCAGCGTGGTGGAGTCGGACCAGGAGGAGCCGCCGGGCCTGGAGGCTGCGGAGACGCCGAGCGCGCAGCCCCCACAGCCCCTGCAGCGCAGGGTGCTTCTACTCTGCAAGACGCGCCGGCTCATCGCGGAGCGCGCCCGGGGCCGCCCCGCCGCGCCCGCGCCCGTCGCGCCCGCCGCACCTCCCGGCTCCCCGAGTGCCCCCTCGGACCCTGGCCCGGAGCGAGCGGGCACGCAGGAGCCCAGCCCAGATCCCACCACCGCCTCGGCCGCAGCCGCGCCGGTTCCCGACGGCGGCCCGAGGCAGGAGGAGGCGCCGGCCCCAACACAGGAGGACGCTGGAGCCACCGAGGCAAAGCCGGAGCCCGGGCGCGCACGCAAGGATGAACCTGAAGAGGAGGAGGACGATGAGGACGACCTCAAGGCCGTGGCCACCTCTTTGGACGGCCGCTTCCTCAAGTTTGACATCGAGCTGGGCCGGGGCTCCTTCAAGACGGTCTACAAGGGGCTGGACACGGAGACCTGGGTGGAGGTAGCATGGTGTGAACTGCAGGTGAGCACCGCTACCCCGCAGGTGGGCTGTCAGTAAAAGCGTCCTTGGGTGTGTCCTTGCTCGTATGCAGGGCTTTGGGCAGCCCTGGGGATGGTGGCTGGTATGTGTCACCCTCTGTGTGGGTGTCTTGCAGGATATGTACCGCGTGTATGGCTAGCCTGTTGGTGCTGTTTCTGGACCTGTGCACACACAGGTTGAGGCTTGCAATCTTGGAGGTCAAGGCTGGGTATGTGCTGTGCCCACGGTGACATAGGCTCTGGAGTGGGCAGTGGAGGTTCGTTCTGTCAGCCCATGCTCCTTGTCGGTTCTCAGAACCCACTTTTACTGACTCAGTAGGGACCGGAGGGTAGTGAGAGAGAAGGCTGTCTTTAGGCCCTTTTCTAGGTGGCTTGGAAGCTCCCAGCTGTCCTCAAATTAGCATTTTTCCTGTGCCCTGCAAGATGTAGGTGTGATAACTGCAGATGCCTGCAAGGGCTTCCTCAGACTCAGGAATGATGATTGGTGGGTCTTTGCTGGCCAAGGCCGAGAAACCCTGTCAGCAAGCAGCCTCCTGGTGTTCTAAGAGCCTGGTTTATTCACATGTTAACTGTGTGAGTGAAAATTATGAAAAAAAAATGCCTGCCTTTCTTTTTTCTCTCTCTCTACCTCTTCCCCACCCCCTTTCTTCCTTCCACCTCTCTCTCTCTCTCTCTCTCTCTCTCTCTCTCTCTTGTTTCTGTCTCTCTTTTTCCCCTTTCTTTTCTGGAAGCAGAAGCTCAGCATGCATTTTTCATAACCTTGCCCTCACGTTAGCTGTGTCAGCCCTGGCCCTGAAGATTATATAAACCGCAACCCTAGCCGTCCTGGGGCCAGCCTTGGAAGAGGAGGCAGCTCCTGTCACAAGGGGTGTTTACAGGCCCTCCCTTACTGGGAGGGAGGGGCAGCTGTCAGGCAGGGGCCAACTGGGAGAGTGCTGGCTGGAGGTGTAAGCCTACCCCGCTGGCCTTCAAGTTAGCTGGCCCTTCCAGGGCTAATGCATCCTGGGCAAACCTGGGTGAGCTGGGTGCCAGGGCTGCTGTCCGCTGCAGAAAGCCTGCACTTTTGGCTGGGAAATGGGATGCAGGTGCTGTATTCTCAGCACCTGCAGGGTGCTCTCTGCGTGCGTGTACAAGCTGGGCTCTTTTCAGAGGTGACCTGTCATCAGTGCTGAGACAAAGAGCTTCAGAGGTCTTGTCTCCATACTGCCCTTTGGTGCTGTCATGGAAATCTGGCTGCACATGAGAGGGTCAGTGGAGACTTTCAGCAGGAGTTGAGTTTCCTTCCTCCCTCATGGTTCCTATGAGGATCACCCCTGACTTTTGCTTGGCATGTCCTAGTACAGTGCTTCTCAACCACCCTAATGTGCAACCCTTTTGATACAGTTCCTCAGGTTGTGGTGACCGCCCCCCCCACCAGAAAATTACTTCCATCGCTACTTTGTAACTGTAATTTTGCTACTGTTATAAATCATAATGTAAATATCTATTTTCCAATAGTCTTAGGAAACCCCCAACCATCAAATTATTTTCATTGCTACTTTGTAACTGTAATTTTGCTACTGTTATGAATCATAATATAAATATCTGTGTTTTCCCATAGTCTTAGGTGACCCTTCTGAAAGGGTCTTGACCCACAGATTGAGAATCACTGTCCTAGACCTTGCAGAGAGACAGTCTTGATTGTGCAGAATGGGTGGGGAGGGGGAGGGGCCAAGCCTGTGGCCTAGGATCCTGAAGTGTGCCCCGTGTCCCTGCTACCTGAAGAGGCACACAGGAGAGAGGATCCAGCAAGGGGCTGTGAGTCTTGATTCTGGAGAATGGCATGATTCTTGGCTCCCTGCCTTCCTGCTCTTGCCAGATGACCAGCGTGGCTCTCTGAGCACCTGCTGGTGCTGCTACTATGGAATGTCACTGAGGGTAGACAGAGCAGGGGTGCTCCAGCAGGCTAGATGTGAGAGACTTCCACATGCCAAGCCTATCTATCTGGCGGAGGCATTGCAGAGGCCTGGGAATCTTGTTAATTCCTTCCCTTTAAGGCAAGGCAAGTCAGCCTGCCCTTGTTGTGGGCGGGGCAGCAGAGGGTGGGGCCTGGACCCTGGCCAGGGGTCTTTGGATACTTGGCTCTAGGTAAAAATGGGGTAGCTTCTGGACTGTAGTGCTGTTTTCTGCTTGGGGGAGACTGAGCCCCCCCTCCCAGGAGGCAGGGAATCTGCCTTCACATCATCTTCAGTGAGAGGTGCCGTTAACGTTTGGCTTGGGCTGCAATGCATTGTATGGGGTTACCCTCCTCTCTCTGGATCACCCTGGGGACGGCTCACATGACAGGGGTCTGGGCCTGCTTAGAGCCCCCCCTGGGTGAGAGTCTCCAGATCACAAGTCATGTCAGTCGTGGGAACACTGATTAACTGCCCGATACCATTCAGGAGATGGCCGGGTATCACAGGATCTGGGAGATGGCAGAAGCCTGACTGGGGTGTGGGGCACAGGCTTGCTATATAGAGCTCTGGGAGAACTCACCCAGAGGCCCTTGTGTGGTAGGTACCCTGGGGGAGGAGAGAGTGTGGCAGCAAGGATTCTGCAGAAACCCAGATCAGGGCATAGGCTAGGAGAGAGGAGCCCGTCTTTGTCCTGGGGCATCCTGTGCAGAGGACCCCATCAGGATATGGGCTATAGAGGACCCCATCAGGATATGGGCTATAGAGGACCCCATCAGGATATGGGCTATAGAGGACCCCATCAGGATATGGGCTATAGAGGACCCCATCAGGATATGGGCTATAGAGGACCCCATCAGGATATGGGCTATAGAGGACCCCATCAGGATGTGGGCTATAGAGTTCTTGGTTTGGACTCAGGAGGGAGTCTTGTTTATCCACCATGTACCGGGTTTTTCCTGAACCTCTGCAGTCTCCAGTGTTTCCAACTGCTGGGGAAGGCCCCTGAATCCCGGATGGCATGGTGAAGATAGGGTCTGTCAGGACTTTGTTTTTTCTCCTGGGGTGGTTAGCCTCCAGAGGGCTTTGGGCTGTTTATGCAGGTGCCCACTGAGTGGCTGCTTTCTTTTTGCACCCTCAGTGGTGGGCCCAGTGTGGTCTCCACAGTGGCACACTGCTTGAAGTCTCTTTCCAGGGTTCTCTGCCAAGAGGCGGAATCAACACAGCCACAGGCCTGTGAGTAGTTTAGAGGACACTGGGTTCCCTTTAGTGACTCTGTGTTGAAAGGGCTTGACAGGGAGAGCGAGTGGTGTGTACTTGTTCCACATCAAGGACAGGGAGATGGCCCACCTTCTCAACTGTAGCCATGCCAAACTGGAACTTGAATTGTTTTTTCTTTTACGGGGGGTGGCGGGGGGGAGGGTGGTATTTGAAAATATTTCCTCCTGCCCTGTCATCTATCCTTTGACAATACTTTATCCCTGCTAACAGAGTGCTTTATTTTTTAAAATACGAGTTCACTGTAGTTGTCTTCAGACACCCCAGAAGAAGGTATTGGATCCCATTTCTCCAGCCCCAACAGAGTGCTTTATAATGGCAACGAAGGACGCGAAGCCCCCTAGAATCCTCCTGTTCTCATTGTTTCTCCCTGCTTTCAGGGGATTGAGGGTCTCTGTGCCTCTGCCTGCTACAGAAATTCTGCTTCATGCTGTTCTTGCAGGGCTGGAACTTCTCCCTGGTGGGAGCCTGTGTCAAGTGTGAGTCCCTATACCTTGTAGAGGTACTCAGTCCTTTGTCCTTAGCTTGGAGACTGGCTGGACCCTAGCAGAATGGTATGAGGCCTAAGCCTTGCTTGCTAGGTAGGGACAGAGGAGAGATGGGATCAGGGTCCTCCAGTCACTAAGCGGGTCCTGCTGCTGCTGCTGTGTCTTGGGCAACAGTGGACTTCTAGAAGAGCTCTGTGTTCCAACCTCAGGCTCCAGCTAGAAGCACAGTGTCCTCAGCTGCCAATGCAGGGATCAGGTATCACCCAAGGGGTCATCTTGTGTGGCTTATGCCTAGGAAGACAGCTAAAGTACCCCTCAGACTTTTTCCAAGGGTTCTGTCTGCCTTCATGGGATCTAGATGAGGTGGAAGGCCCAGGCCCAGGGCCTGGAGAGCCTTGGGATCATGCTGTGATAACCTTGTGTAGGAGCCCTGGTTGCTACCTTATGTGTCCCCTGTGGTGTGGAGACAGGAGGCAGTGAGCCACAGTCCCAGCAGGCCGTGGTGCTTCTAGGGAGAGGACACACTCTGAGACAGCGTGGCCTGATTCAGCTGGCAGTCACCTGGCCTTCTTCCTGTCTTCTTTTTGTTTTTTAATCCCCTGAGTGGCTAATTCCGTTCGAAGAGCTCTGATTGACAACTGGTCTGTGTGAGTGCTGAACTTGCCTCCTTCATGCGTCTTGACCGCAGGCTCGTTTGTTTGGTGGGAAAGGTTGGCTCTGGCAGCCTGAATGGCCTGTGGGTATGGCTTTCCCATCAGGTGTAGAAATGTGGGTACCCGCACTTGGGCCTCTCCCTCCATCCCTACTCTTGAGTAGTGTCCTGAGGTGTGTGTGGTGAGCCGTGTGGTCAGACATGGTGAGTAGCAGTTTAGGCTGTGGTTACCATTGCTAGGGTGTGGGGAGTCCAGCCACCCATAGAGGCAGGTGATTCTATGTTCTCAGAGGCCCGGGCCTTTGGAGGTGCCCAACTGAATCTGATCCAAGACCAGATCTTCATGTGACAAAGGCACGACATTCTGTTTCTCGTTTCTCTTCTCTCTCACAGATTTATTTATTTATTATATGTAAGTACACTGTAGCTGTCTTCAGACACACCAGGAGAGGGCATCAGATCCCATTACAGATGCTTGTGAGCCACCAATTGGTTGGTGGGATTTGAACTCCGGACCTTCCAAAAAACAGTCAGTGCTCTTAACCGCTGAGCCATCTCTTCAGCCCCATGTTTCTCTTCTCATTCTCTGCTGAGGACCTATCTCATACATAAGGGTAATGGCACGTGCGGTTTATATGACCTTCTGTCCTTGACTTGGTGTTTCTACAGCTCTGGGTGCCCAGATACCTGTGAGGCAGCTGGATCCACCTCCTGTGGCACCGGTCTGGAACTTTCTGTGAGGATAGCCACATCTCTCTCCGTGTTCTATCTGCATGTGCCCTACTGGGCACTTGATCTGCATGTTAAACATGGGGAGTGGCCAGGCCTAAGACTGAGGACTAGGCAACCCTAAAGGGATAGCAGACAGGTTATATGGTGACTTGTAGATGGGGCACTGAGGGCTGGAGGAGTTCAAGGTGATGTCTGATTGGCTGGGCACTGAACTGGGAACGGTTATAGAGACTGGGTAGAGATGTACTGGCTTGGAGGATGGGGCTGGCGACTGCAGGGTCAAGAGACATCTGGGGTCAGGGTGGCTTCTGAGCACTTGGCCACCTGAGGGTTGGGCAGGCTTTGAAGCTCCATGTTTCTAGGAGTGACCATGCTCACTCGGTGAGGTGGCCTTTTGTTGAGCCCCCCTCCCCCCATTCCCCAGTTCCAGGCCTGGGAGCACAACGGCAAACATATCAGACCAGGATCCCAGGAGACATAGAGAAGTGTCAGCAGATCTCAGGATGCCGTCTGTGGTGGGAAGGGAGTTGGATGCTTAGGAGCCTTGTGGAAGAGGGACTAGAATCATTTGGACTGGACAGCAGTGTAAAGGCCCTGAGGTTGGAGCTAGAACAGCAGGTATGGTATGGACGGATGGTGAGGGAGCTAGATGGGCCTCAGGCACGGCCTGGAGGTGTGGCTAGGGCTGTTGTCTGGGGTGTTCTGAGCAGAGAAGAGGGCAAGAGTACGTGGCAGGGAGCCAGCTAGGAGAGCAGGGTGGGGAGGAGGCTCAAATGCAGTGGACTCAATTGTGTTCAGAGAGTGTAAGACTTGAAGGTGGGTGTTGGCAGGGACTTAGGCCAGCAGGACACAGGACAGTTTTGCTGGCAGAACCTGCCTTTGGGAGCTTCAGGTGTAGAGGCAGCCATGGAGCATGAGGTGGGTGGGGCTGGGTGTGTGTGTGTGTGTGTGTATGTGTGTGTCTGAGTTGCGGTGGAGGCCAGATCAGAAGAGAGGTTTCTGGAGCCCCGGTCTTGCCCGGTGGCTTTCACAGGTCAGGTGTGAGTTCTGGCCACTGAGTCATACAGGTGGGGGCGAATGTTTCCTCGCTTCAGGTGGTAAGTTACAACAGGGAAGTTGTTGTTAGTCTCGTCTCCATTTTGCTAGCTGGCTATCCAAGGCAAGTTCACAGTCTGGGCAGGGCCAGCCTGCAGTTCAGAGCTTGGCTGCTCATCCTTCCAGAAAGCACAGTTTCACTTGTGACTCTTTGGTACCCTGTAGGTGTCTCTTAGGGCTTGTGGCTTAGACCTGGCTTTGGGCCGAGGCTGCAATGTGTCCAGTGTGAATGCTTGGAGCCCAGGTTACTGCGGTAATGGAGGAGGGCTTGACCTGGTCCAGTGGAGGTTTAGGCTGTGTGTCTGGTCTCCTTTGTGGTCTGCTCCGGGCCAGCAGCTCTGGGTGGAGAGAGCCTTGTGTCTTTTTGGCAGAGCTGATATGGATACTAGGGCCTCCGCAAAGCGCTACACTGAGTAGTGGTAGGAGGGAGACTTGGGGACATATAGCCAGGTAAGGTATGCCACCACAGATTCTGACCCTATACACATGGATAATGTGTGTGTGTGTGTGTGTGTGTGTGTGTGTGTGTGTGTGTGTGTGTTTGTGTGTGTGTGTGTATAAACCCTGCTACCTGATTCTGATCGGTGGGTACCTTAGTGTTTTTACCTTTGGATAGGGGGATGGTGCTGCCCAGCTCTCAGAGTCCCATCCCTCAGAGCACACGGATGGACCTGCCGTGGTCCTCTTCCTGCCTGCACTTGCTGTGGAGAGGCTGAGCCCTGCTCCCCACCTGGTGGTGAGCAGCAGAGCCTGGGGCTCTGGGCTGCTCCAGCTTCATCATCCAAGTTGCAGATAAGGGTCAGGGTGTGAAGCAGGGCAGCTGGAGTTTCGAAAGGCAAGTCAGGACCTGGCTATAGCTGCTGATACCCCAGGGTGAAGCCTTCTGCCTAGCAGGCAGGGTGGCAGGGTTTGGTGGGTGGATGGTAGCTGCAAATTCACCTCCTTCCCAGCGTTTTGAAGTCCAGTTTTCTTCCTGGTCCCCAGAATATTGGGTTACTGCTTCCAAGCCAGCTTTCATTAAATATATATTAGGGCTATGGAAAAGAATAAGAGAGAACTGATGGAGATAGTGTGGTGTTGGCAGAAGGGAGACAGATGAAGAGAATAGGAGAGAGAACCAAGAAGAAGACCCACACAGAGGAAGGTGACGGCTTTAATAAAGGCGCCTTCAATGTAGTAGCATGAGGCCTTTTAACAAATGGTGCTGGGACAGGTAACCTTCCAATCCAGGGATGTAGCTCACCACATCGCTTGCTGAGTGAGCTAGGGTCCACCTCAGCTCTGCAAAAAGACACAACACACAAGGTAAAGGAAGAACATACATACTTCAGACAGGACGCAGAGTGCATGCAAGCCTGGAAAGGATCCCATCTAAGTCTAAAGTGCTCAGAAGCCAGGTGAAAACCAAGGCGACCTTGGCTTCGGCAGTGAAGCTTTAGCTGCACCACCTAAGGCACGGCCCACGCCGGGTAACCGATAAGCTGACCTTCATTAAAATTAAAATCTTGTCCGTGAAAGACACAGCCAAGAGGATAAAGAGACCGGCCACAGACTAGAAGAAAATATTGACAGATACCTCTGATAAAGGAATCCAAAACACACAAAGGAAATACCCATGAAAGGAGTTACAGAGACAAAGTTTAGAGCTAAGATGAAAGGATGGACCATCCAGAGACTACCCCACCAGGGCATCCATCCCATAATCAGTCACTAAACTCAGACACTATTGCATAGGACAGCAAGAGTTTGCTGAAGGGACCCTGATATAGCTGTCTCGTATGAGGCTATGCCAGTGCCTGGCAAATACAGAAGTGGATGCTCACAGTTATCTATATGATGGAACACAGGGCCCACAATGGAGAAGCTAGAGATAGAACCCCAGGAGCTGAAGGGGTCTGCAACCCTATAAGAGGAACAATAATATGAACTAACCAGAACCCCCAGAACTCGTGTCTCTAGCTCCATATGTAGCAGAAGATGGCCTAGTCGGCCATCATGGGGAAGAGAGGCCCCTTGGTATTACAAACTTTATATGCCCCAATACAGGGGAACGCCAGGGCCAAGAAGTAGGAGTGGGTGGGCAGGGGAGCAGGGTGGGGGGAGGGGAGAGGGAACTTTCGGGATAGCATTTGAAATGTAAATTAAGAAAATATCTAATAAAAAAATAAATAAAAAATGGGAAAAAACACGCAAAGGTTTCAGAACTCAGCAGTTAAGGAAACAACCAGATTAAAAAATAACAACATTAATAAAGTAAGCTAAAGGCCTAAGTGAACACTTTGCCTGTTGGGATGTTCACATGGCCCGTAAGCATGAAAAGATATCACATGCTGCCAGGGAGATGCAAACTGAAGCCCCAGTGAGAGCACACTGAACACCTACTAGAACGTCCAAAGCCAGAGCAGCTGATGATACCACATGCTAGTGAAGGCATGGAGCAGCTGGAGTGCTCTCTAACCACGATGGGAAATCCATCAGTCTTCCTTCTTAGTACTTACCCTATTACAAACCATTGGAAATTACACATCCTCATTAAAGACCTGTGCATGTAACGTTGGTTAGCGGCCTCATTTGTAACTGTTAAAACATAGAGGCATCAAAGCTATCCTTCATAGATGAGTGGATTCTGCGGCACGTCCAGAAAAATGGAGTATTCCTCAGCACCCAAAAGAGCAGAGCTGTCAAGCTGTGAAAGACAGGGAAGGATCTTAAGTGCATTGGGTAATGGAGAAACTGACCTATGACGAATGCACCACTCCAGGGCAGATGGGACGGTGCTAAATGAGTCGACAGCTGTGTGCTTTAAAGGGCAAAACCAGGGCTGGCAGGATGGCTCGGCAAGTTAAGGTACCCAAATGCAGAGAGAAGAGTGACCCCTGAAAGGTCTGACCTCTGACCTCTTTTATGTGTGTCTTCTCTCAGTAAATAAATATAATTTTAAAAATAAATAAGTTCAACATTTGTTTCAAGGGGCTGTGCTGTACTGTGGTCCTACCTGGCTCGGGTATGCTGTCCTGGTCTTGGGGAGATGCTTCCAGAGAGTGTAGCTCAGCTCAGCTCAGGAGAGGAAGGGAAGGGCAGGCTGGTCCTTGGACTAGCAGGGCAGCCTTGAGTGGGGGGCATCCCTCAAGCAGCTGTGGCCCTCACCCTGATGTTTAAGGACCAGCTATGTCCTAGAGGCTCTGGACATCCATGATGCTATGGCCAGGAGCACTGACCCCACCTGAGGGTGAAGGGGGTTGGTGAGAGGCTCACTGTCTACAGTCCTGGAAGTTTTGCTCAGTGTGGTTCCCAGGCTTTTCTCAGTGGGGAGCTCCTGGCAAGGCCGCAGTTTTACAGGACCTGGATGTATCAGCTAGGATGAACATGGTCACAGGGCAGGAAGGAAAGGGAAGGGGCTTGGGTTTGATGGGAACTTCCTTAAGTGCTAAGACACACATATGAGCCCATCAGTCATGAAAACTTTTTCAGAGATGAGAAAGGCGCATCTGGAAGGATCCCCTGAGAGGTCAGTTGTCAGATGGCATGGCCCATGGTATCTCTGTTGCTCCAACGCCTTGAATGAGCTCAAAGTGAGACTACAGAAAGAGGCCTGGGAAATGCTGGGTCAGCCAGGCATTGCTATTGCAGAACTTCTCAGAGTCTTTAAAATGCCTACTGTGTTGTAAAGTGCTGGGGTGTATGGGAGACTATGGCTTGCCTCTACCTTTCTATTCTCTGTAGGGCATCTCGTGGCCAGGGTAGGGAGGGACACACGGACACACTGGTGGAAGGTGGCTGGTATTGGAGGTGTTCTCATGATATTTCCCTCAATCTCTGCAATGGTGGGTTGTCCTGCACAAGTCAGTAGTGCTGTTGACAGGCCGTGAAGCAGGCTGTGGAAAGCTGGTCTTGGCCCTGTGAGCCCTGCCAGTCTCAGGCTAGATGTCTCGGGAGGACCACCTGGGAGGACCACCTGGGAGGACCACCTCCCTTCACCATCCCTTGCCTTTCTCTCAGTGTGTATGCTTGTGAATGAGTTGGGAAGACTTTCAACTGTGAGCCAGCTGTGGTGAGTCATGCCAATCTTAGGTCATCCCCAGAACCTGAAACCTAGAGATAGCCAATCAAGAGCCCCAGAGGCAACTCACCAGAAGCAGTATAGTAAGAACATATATTTTTTCTTTTTCTTTAGCCCTCATCCATATTGACATTTGACCCTATTCTTGCTTGTTGTATCATAGCTGCAAA
Organism: Mus minutoides; assembly: GCA_902729485.2. Taxonomy (NCBI): domain Eukaryota; kingdom Metazoa; phylum Chordata; class Mammalia; order Rodentia; family Muridae; genus Mus; species Mus minutoides. The sequence goes on from LR749528.1 coordinate 1,710,353, forward strand.
AGGGCTGCCACAGCTCCAGGCAGCATAACCACACTTGAAGGCAGGAAGCAAATGCATAGTTGGGTAGATAGGAACCCAGCAGCCATTTCTCCAAGGGCTAATCTGTATTTTAATTCTTGTTTTGTTTTGTTTGTTTTTTTCAAGACATAGTTCTACTATGAAGTAGCCCTGAGTGTTCTGGAGCTCACTCTGTAGACCAGGGTGGCCTAGAACTCAGAGATTCACCTACCTCTGCCTCCCAAGTGCTGGGATTAAAGGCATGTGCCACCCAGCTTGTATTTCAGTTTTTAAAGGAAAATGTTTATAGGTATCTTCTTTGATCTTTCTGGCTGCAAGATGATCTGAGGCCTCCGTTGATGCAAAGGTATCTGGAAAAGGCTTGATTTGCATAACGTTTTGATCTGTTACCTGAGGCTGCATACCCCGATGTCCAGGATGGGGTAGCAGACAGTGGAGTAATTTCTTTCTCTATGGGAGTGTTGGTGCTATGTGCAAAGGAGCCCTCATCTGCCTGGGTCAGTCCCACCTGCCAGCTAGCCTGTCCATTCTTACCCACAGCTGGCCACAGTGGGCACATGCAGGCCCTGAGGCCGTTTGCTCTCTCCTCCCAAATGTCCTGCTCCTTGTTCTTTACCTACCATCTGGACCCCATGGCAGTGTTTTTCTCCTCCCAGCTGTCCCGTTTTCATTTCCCTCAAACTTTTAATTTTTGAAAACCCCTAGCTACTGGCAGAGTGGAGTTAGGAGCTGGGCGCTCAGCCGTCTCTCTCCATCACTGCATTTGTGAGCGTTTTATCTGACCCACTTTGGGTTCCTCTCTGAATACTTCGGCAAGCATCTCCTGACAGGAATAGGGACAGGTCCCCACAGAGCCTCTGCAGGGTCATGCCCAGGGCCCAGGTGGGTGGATCCTGCTGAATGTGTCTGGTGTGTGGCCTTGTGATTCCCACAATTGTTCTCTCTGGGTTCCCTGTTTGCACCTGGGATCTAGTCAGTGAAGAAACCGGTATGGTATTTGCTTGTCACATTTTAATATAGATTGGCGGTTCTCTGCCTGTTGGTCATGACCGCTCTGTGAAGGTCACTTAAGACCGTGGAAAACACAGGTAATTTGTGTTACAATTCATAACAGTAGCAAAATTACAGTTATGATGTAGCAACGAAAATGATCTCGTGGTTGAGGTGTCACCACAACATAAACTGTATTAAAGGGTTGCAGCATTTGGAAAGTTAAGAACCACACCTAGAACAACCCTTTCCCACTTTATCACCACCAGTTAGCCTTTGGTGCTGTCTTCCAAGGCTCTGTGCAGTAATACATATAGAACCTCTGCTGGTTCTGCCTGGTGCTTCTTCCTAGTGGGGTTGGATCGTGTGTGTCTCTAGAGCAGCTGCCACGGGGTGTTACACGTGCAGGTCACAGGGCTGGCCAAGCTGCTGTCCCTGTGGAACCACGGGTACTTCTAGCCCAGAAATAGCTGCACCCGAAACCCGTGGACGCCCTGTACTCTAGAGACTGAGCAGCTCTCAGCAGGGACTGCATCTACTTCTCCTTCTGAGGAAGAAGCAGAGGGATATCAGGATGGTCGTTCAGTCCTACTTCAGACACCTGCTTTGAGTCCAGGATTGCCACCTAGCCTGATGACACTGGGTAGTAGGCAATGGCTGTTCCAGGCCCACTCTGTTGTTCTAAGCTGGCTTGGTGTTGCTAAGGCCCCCCTCGCCTCCCTTCACTCTGAGCTCCTGGTTAGGAAGCCTGGATAAGAGATCCACCTATCCCTGTCCGCTGACTCCTGGTTGAACTGTGACTTCTGGAGACTGCATAGGATGCCCGGTTTGACTGAATTGGGGCAGAGTATGTCTGAGCTGTTCCTCTTCTGCTGTCCATGTACCTGATTTGTTGGGGGTGACACCCTAACAGGAGTGGCTGTCTCTAGGGTTGGGATATAGTGTGGAGCCTGCAACCTCCTTCTTTGTTGAATGTGACCATGTCTGATGCTATCTTCTTGGGAAGTCTTTCTCTGTCATACCACATCTTCACTGACTTCACCCAACTGCCCAGGGCCACCCACATCCCACCGAGCCCCACATCCCACCTGAGATTGGTTGAACAATGTGGGAACAGGTCCATTACATTGTAAATTGTTCCTGAGCCAGCCCTACTGTTGCTCCCTTGTAGGGGCAGGGAGGGAGCAGGGTTGGGCAGAGTCTCTTTTCAGTCCCTACTTCTATCGGTCCAATTGGCCCAAACTTCTGGAACCTTCCAGGCTGGGCTTGGGGTTACGGTCTTTGTCTGAGCCTGAGACACTAGGAGAGTTTCTTCATATTCTGGGGTGTGGTCTCCGCCTGGCTGTTCCTCAGAAGGTGGCTAAGGTGTAGAGTTTGGGGTGGAGTACCTCCTAGCTGTTCTCATGCCTCCAGGGTCTCAATGCTTCTCCTGTTCTCTTGCCTGAGCCTGACCGTTTGACCTCCTTACCCCCTTTTGGCAGCAGGGTTTGTACAGTCAGGGGTATTATGGGGTGCCATTTCGTCTTCACATCAGGAGACCATCCTGCCAGGCCAGTGGGCAGCAAGCGTCCAACGTCATTTCAGACAGGCTTGGGTGTTTCTTCTCCTTAGCAGTTAGCTTCATCCGAGGAGAGGATTTGACCCTTTTGGAGTGAGTGTGGAAAACACAAGGCCGTGGAGGGGAGTAAGAAGAGCCTGGATATGTGCCACTGTCCCCTCACCCTTGGGGCAGGGAGTTTCAGAAGCCCTGTGATCCCCAAGCCTTTGGCACAATGTCAGGGGCTGGCCCAGTGCCACAGCAGACAGGTTATGGCTGAGTGAGGTTGCTTCAGCTGCTGAGAGACTGTTGGGTTAAGAAAGCATGCTGAGAACTTCTGTCTGCTGAGCCCATGCGGGCACCTTTGTTTCCAGAGGGCCAAAGTCCACTTATACCGTGTCTGGAGGTGGGGACAAGTCCCTTTTTTCCTTGCTGACCCGCTGTGCTGACCCTAGTGGGTATGGCGGGTGCTGCGTGTGGGTGAGCCTTAGCCCCAGGAGCGGAGGTGATACTGCATTTATAGGGAGTCTCACATAGGTGAGATTGGTACTCACCGAAACGCCATCCGAGGTTTGAAGTTTGTTCTGGGGTTTCTACACCATTTGCCCGTCTTTGGTGGAGTCAGGGACAGGTGTGGTGGTGGCTCAGAACCTGTTCCTTCTGGCTTACTAGCTTTTTGTAAATTCAAGATGAAATTGGATGGTAGGTGCTGGGGCTTTAACTCAGGTGATAGAGCATTTGGCTAGCGTGGAAGAAGTCCTGGGCTCAGTCCCTAACGTGGACTAAGCCAGGTGTGGTGCTGTGTACACCTGTAATCCTAGCACTAAGAAGCAGAAGCAGGTGGATCAGCGGTTCAAGGTCATTCTCAGCTGCATCATGCGTATGGGGCCAACCTGGGATACATAAGACGTGTTGGGCATCCCTGCCCCCCAAGTGTCTTAGGATGGCCTTCGTCAGAAGAGAAAGGGAGCAAGCGCTGCAGGAAATTTGGGGGGCAGGCTCCCTGTAAGTGCTCTCTGCAGGTGGCTCATGCCCTTGCCATTTCCCCTGTGTGGCAGAACTCATGGGAGCAGGGCCAGAGTACCTGCCCAGCTGGCTGATAGCCCTGGGTACCTTCTTCTGATGATTGGGACCTAAGCCCCAGGTGAGGTGTTGGCTGAGGCCCTGAGACAGCATCCTGCAGGAGTCTCCCCCTTTTCTTCCCAGTGGCTGCCTGAACCTCTATGTCTACTGCCCCCCTCCTCCCCAGCTCCCCGGCTCTGTGTCCTCTCGCCCCAGGAAGAGCCTGTGAGGTTCACTTCTGGCCTGTCTGAAATGGCCTGTCAGCCTCTGTAAATATTTGATGACCGCAGTGATAGAGAGACAAAGACCTACTCTGTTCCCTTCTGGGGACTGAGATGGTGACATTGGAACGTTCCAGCCTCTCTGGCTGCTTCCCTGATGGCTTGCAGATGGTTTTCAGGCAGGTTCTTTGTGCCTATTCACCCCAGGCCAGAGCAGAGCCCCTCTGCCTGCCAGGGTGGACACTGGCACCTGCCAGCTTCCCACCTGGAATGCTTACTGGGTGGCGAGGGGCTGGGCCTGGCTTAGGGTCTCACCCTTCTGACTTTATGGCCTTGGCCGCTGGGCCAGGAAAGAAGTGGTGACCTGAGTATGTCACAGGCTTTTTGGCAATATACAGGGGCCCCCGTGCCTTGCTCTATGGCTTGTTTTGGCCTCCTGTATGGCTGTGTGTGTGGACAACCCTGCTGGGTCACATGTGTCCATCCGATTACGTGTATATATCCTCTGCTTAGCTTGCTTGGGAACAGTCCTGCCCTGGGGGTGCTTCTGCAGGAATGAGGAGCTCTTTGAGGAAGCTTTATGGAGGGGCCACCTGTCCCATGGGCCCAGGGGACACTGCGTGTTTGGGAGGAGCAGGAACTACCTGGGGGCCCTGGGGCCCTGATGGGGAGGGTGAACATTTGCACGGCTGACAGCCTTTAGACAAAGGCCTTGGCGTGTTTTCTCTCGTCTGCAGGTGGGGCTGTGGCAGGCTTCCTGGTAGAGGTTGAATCACAAGGGTCAAAGCTATGACTGTGAATGGCCACTGCACCTGCATGTCCTCTCTGCTCAGCAGGAAGGTTTTCTGGGGTCTGTGGGACATCGAGGTGCATGCATGCTGTTCTTGGCAGACGCTCACAGTTGGAGGGGGTGCTGCAGTTCTACAGGCTGAGTGGTGTTAGGGCTCATGGTGGGGACAGCTCTTGGCTGGTCTGCCTTTGAGGGGTTCCTGTGGGGACTGTGCCCTTGTTACCAAGGACCATGTCTGATGGTATTTGTCGGATGTGCAAGCTGGTGTTCAAATGGCAACTGTCAGGACCATGTCCTGGTGCACAGTACTAGTGTGGAGGCTGAGGCTCGAGTCTCTCCAGCCTGGTCATGGGGCAGCAGTGTCCCTGATGGACAGGCTGATACAGGGCTCCCATCTGACTCAGGTGGGAAGCCTAGGGTGTTCTTTGCTAACTTAGCTCCCTGAGGATTCGAGGCACTACATAAATGTATGGGAAGACATGTTTGCCCAGCTCTGGGGCCCTGGCACAGGGAAGTCACAGAGCAAGGCAACCTCCCACGAGGCGCACACCTTCGCTGAGCCTCAGGCCTGCATGGAGCAGAGACGGCGTGTGCTTTGTGACATGGGTTGGGAGGCTCTGTCCCCTGTCCTGGCGTGGCAGCACATCAGGGTCCAGAGAGTGCCACCAGGAGCCATGGTATGCATCAGGTATGTCTGGCCAGTGTGGCAGGGCTGCAGGGCTGCAGGGCTGCAGGGCTAGCTTACCTCCCCCAACTCTCCCAGGGTTGCAGAGCTGTGTCCTACCTTAGGCTGAGGTCAACTCAGAGCAGGTCATGACAGGTTAGGCCAGGCTTGATGGGTAAGGGAACAGGGCAGTCTGAGAGAAGCCTGACCTGAAGTGTGCTGACAGGCCATTGTACTGGCCCTTCATCCCCAGATTCTCTCTCCCCCCTGCCACTTGGCCATCAGATTCAGTGCTGAGCCAATTCCCCCATGGCTCCATGAGCAGATCATTTATAGCAGTGTCTAGGGGACAGATAGGAGCTGTGGCTGAGGGGACCTTGTAGGGACCACTCTTGCCAGGGACGGGGGAGGGGGGTGTCACATATGTTGTGCAGATTGGCCACTGTGCCCTTTGATCTCACCAGGGTGGGGCAGGGGCAGCTGTGATCAAGATGGAGTGGCGACAAGATGACTGTGATAGACTAGGGCTGTCAGTAGGACTCTGCCTAGAACCCTTGTCACTTGGAGAGACCGCCTGGGGGCTCTCCTCTATCCCCATTCTCCAGCTCCCATTCCATATAGTGTCCTCTCTGGTCCCTTCATCTATGGCATCCAGGCCTTTTCCACCCCTGTCAACCCTCCTGGCTGTCCCTCTATTTCCCTAACTGCTTTGGCTAGCCCTTCTCTGTCCCTCTGTAGTCTCCTCTCTGTTCCTCTGGCCCTCCCTGCGGCCTGTCTGGAGCCTGGTCTCCATAGCAACAGTTGCTGCTGTGGAAGCTGGCGCCCGCTGAGTCTCATCCCGTGGGGAGGTATTTTTGGCACTGCTGAGGGATTTTATTTTATCTTTGGTGTTGACTTTTACTCTTAGTGCCACAGAGCTGGGGCAGTGCTAGAGAAGCCTTGATTTGGGGACACCTGGTCCTGGGGGCCCTTTCCTGGCACCTGTGAAGGCCTGGTTCCAAGGTTGATAGGGGTATATTTTGAAGAGCAGGTCTTGGGCCCCAGATAGGCCAGAGGACCTGGGCAACACTAGAAATGGGTGCAAATGGTGCAAAGGGGTACCGAGTGGTTCTGATCCCTGGAGCAACAACAGCCTTGGCCGAGTACCATGGTAGGGACAGCTCTTGGTGGGACCCATGATAAGGACACAGTGCTGTGAAGAATGACATTCTTTGTGGAAGGCTGGTCTCAGAACTGCTCTGATGCCTCTCTGTTCTTTTGCAGGCCCCTGTGGTAGGCACGATCTATGTGGTACTGGTGTGTATGCCCTACTAAGAGGTCATTTCTGCAAGTTAGGGTCGCTCCTTTGAGATCCTAGTATTGGGAGAGTTTTGACAGATAGACCAAGAAGAGAATGCATGTCATGTGATACCTGTGAGCCACCAGCAAGTGACTGAGTATGTGTGGGCCAAGGGACCTGGAGTTCCAGAGCAAGGTGACACCAACTTGCTTCCTCTCCTCATATGAGATGTTAGTGACATGGACTGCCCCACTCTAACTCTTGGTGTGTCATGAGATTGATGATCTTGTGGCTGATAGGGATAGATAGGTAGGGCACAGCCTACAAGGTCCTAGGTGGGTGCATGTCTGCCCACCCTGAGAAGCTGGCCCCGGTCATAGTCCACTGTACTGCTATGCCCTTAGGGTAAGCCCCTGGTTGGAAGATGGACAAAAGGGACTGTGCCTCATGGAGAGATGGGAAGAGTCCCTATCAGGGCCTTGTACTGGCTGGTTCTGTGTGTCAGACACAAGCTGGAGTAATCACAGAGAAAGGAGCCTCCCTTGAGGAGATGCCTCCATGAGATCCAGCTATAAGGCATTTTCTCAGTTAGTGATCAAGGGGGGAGGGCCCAGCCCATTGTGGGTGGTGCCATCCCTGGGCTGGTAGCCTTGGGTTCTGTAAGAAAACAAGCTGAGCAAGCCAGGGGAAGCAAGCCAGTAAGTAACATCCCTCCAAGGCCCCTGCATCAGCTCCTGCTTCCTGCTCTGCTTGAGTTCCAGTCCTGACTTCCTTTGGTGATGAATAACAATGTGGAAAGTGTAAGCTGAATAAACCCTTTCCTCCCCAACTTGCTTCTTGGTTATGATGCTTGTGCAGGAGTGGAAACCCTGACTAAGACGGGCCTCTTTGCCTCTCTCTTCCTCCTCTCCCTGGGAGGATAGAACTGTGCATCCTAGGGTAGGAGTGGGGCTGTAGTGAGCTGTGCTGTGGCTGTCAGACCTGCGAAAGACGAGGCACCTCTTAGGCCTCTCTGTCTCTCCTTCTGCTGGAATGGAGTCCACAGAGTTGATCATAGTGCCAACTCAGCCTTTGCCAGACTCTCCCTAGACTTGAGAGGTTCTCCATATGTGGACTGTCCAAATCAGGAAGCCTAGCCACGTGGGGAGCTGAAGGCCCGGGCAACAAGTTACTACTACTACCGAGACCAGAAAATGCAAGTACCCCTGATTACAGAGTGGTGGGTTCAGCCTGTCTTTGCCTGCTGTTCCTCCATAGGAAAGGGATTCCCCAGCTAAGCACCCTCGAGGGGCATGTCTCCTGCCTTTCCCAACCCATTCAGTATGAAGCAGGTGCTCCGCCTCTGCTCAATGGCAGATGAGGCCAGCCCCTCCTTTCCCAGCTCCTCCAGGAGTATCCTGACAGGTGGCGGAATCTTAGGGAGAGGCAGTCACGCTTCGCTTCGCAGAAATGGCAGTTCTCTCTCCAGTGAGTATATTGGTGCAAACCCGAAGCCATTTATAGAGCGGATGCCAAAGGGAGCACTTCAGGAATTAAACTCCATGGTAACCTTGCTGTGGAGATGAAAATAGTCTCGCTGTAAACAGTCCGCTGCTGCCTGGGTCACGGCCCGGGTCTTCTGGGGGACTCCTGCTCTCCACGCTCACCAGCGGCGATTTCACCAAGCTCAGCGGATGACTGGCGGATAATTGGGGAGAAGTGAGAGAGGAGCCCGGTGCATTCAGGGAAGCTCGGCTGTGGCTTTGCTTTTGTGTGTGAAGACCGCATTGCACCTTTGTGCCTGCTCCCTGCCCCCATATCCAGGGGCAACGTGAGGGTCTCTCGACCCTCTTTCAGTTCTCTGCTCGGTCCTCCTGGGTGTCCGGTTCCTTCTGTTACGTGTAAGTAACACTGCAAGGGCAATCTCCAGGCAAGATACAGAGCAGCATGGTGCCTGACAGCTTTCCCGATGAGCCTGGAGCTGACGGTCCCAGGTGAGTGTATGCTCTGGTGGTGTCTTAGGTCTTTGTCCCAGCATCCACTGCTGGGATGGGCAGTTTTCTCCCGCAGTGGCATTTTTGTGCAAACATGACATGATGCTTTATAATTTTCTGAGAAATACTTTTGAAGAAACAGTAGGAGAAATATATTGTTCTCATTGTCCAAAGTGAGGACTTCTGCTCACGTGCCTGGTTCCTCTCCCTGGGGTGTGTGAGCTCTGTGTTCTTATTCACATGATTGGTGAGCTACTCCCCTCTGAGTCTTCAAGGGTTGTGGGTCTAAAGGAGCCTGGAGCCAGGCTACAACAGCCTGAGCTTTCCAGCCTCGTCTACCCAAGGCTGCTGCAGCCTGACTGAGAAATATAGCCCCTTAGAAATAGCTCCCCCGCCACACCCACCCCTGCACTGGTCTCCAGAGAAAAGCTTCTAGAGAGGTATGTGTAGGCTTCTTATCTGGAGAGAGTGGCCATGGGACCAGGTCTGTCCCAGGTGGGATGGGGATGGGCAGCCGTAGGTCATGCATTTGTTACCGAAGTTGTGTTCGCCCCACAGTGGGGGCTGAACCTGGGTCAAGACACGCTCGTCCTCATGCCTATTCCTTGCTTGGAATGTGGACAGGATGATGACCTACTGTGCTGTCAGTGGCCTGGGGAATATGGTGGGTCATAGTGGTCTCAGGGCCATCCTTGGGCTTCTCTCTCTGGAAGAAGACTCTATGGTCAGCACCAAGCCTTGGGGACCTCAGTGGAGAACAGCCTGGTGTCCTCTTGGTCTTGATTTGTTCTTACAAATGGGCTGTGCTTAGGTCAAGGGGCAGATGGCATTGTGACAGAATGAGAACCCTTGTGTCCAATCACAATGTCTGTAGCCAGCCTGGGCAGTGTGGTGTCCCCGGACCCCTCAGGTGAAGGTGGAGTGAAGTCCTATCTCACCAGGACTTTAGAGTTTTAAAAATTATCTATTCATTTATTTTGTGAGCCTGTATGTGCACAGCATGCATGCAGTGGTCGGAGGACAATTTGCTAGAGTTGATTGTAGGTCTGGTGGACTGAACCCAAGTCGTCGAGCTCAGCAGCAGAGACTTTACCTGCCAAGCCACTTCTCCAGCTCCTATTTTTACCAAATCTTAGCAAGGATTCGATTTTACCACAAAGTGGTACTCTCCTAGGGACATAATGTGCTCAGGCTACAGGGGACCTTGCCACATGGGAAAACAAAACAAGCAAAAATCAAATCAAATCAACACAAACAAACAAACAAACAAAAAAACACTGTTTGAGTTGCTGACATGAGTGTCACAAAAACTGTTGAATGGATTTTAGCTTCAGAATGGGATAGAATTTCTAACAGCTTCTGAAGGCCGTTACACACACTCCTGCTGTATTGCACTCTGGACTCATGTGAGCTGGCATTCTCAGCCCTGATTTCCTTTTTAATCAATTAATTTATATCCCAAATGCGAGAGTCCCTCCTCCTGTCTCCCTTCCCATTCTCCTCTGAGAAGATGGGCCCCCCTGGGGATCCCCCAACCCTGGTGCAGCAAGTCTCTGCCAGATTAGGTGCATCCTCTCCCACTGAGGCCAGACAAGGCAGCCATGAGGACTGAGCTGCACGTCTGCTACCTGTGTGGCAGGGGTCTTGTCCCAGCCCATGTATGTTCTTTGAGACATGGAAGGGGTCTTTCTCAGTCATTCTCCACCTTGTTTGGAGACAAGGCCACTCACTGAGCCTTGGGCTAACTGATTAGGGCAGGCTGGCCAGCGAGCTCCAGGGATCTGCTTGTCACTGGTATAGCAGATACTCAACTACCCGGACCATCTCCCTGTCCTCCAAGAGGCTGCTCTAAAGTGCAGTGTTTATGATTTATTTTCAGTAAATGTAAATCTTAGATCTATAGATCTATACCTACTAGGGTCACATAACAATTTCTTAGGCAGAAATGGGTTAGTTAGCCCTAGTATATAACATAGGCCGTGAGGTATGAGTTATGTGTGTGATGTGTGTGTAGAACCTGGGATGCAGGGCGGTAGCAGGCCGTGGAGGCTCCAGGACACACAGCGGCCTAGTGTTCGAGAACTTCCACTTGCAGATTTTGGGAAATTTTAAGGAGAGGAAGTGCTGGGGTCTGGGTGCTGACTCTTAAATCTTCCTTGTTCTGTGTTTGCCTGAGGTTCCAGAGGGGGCTAGGCTCCACGCTGTCTCCCAGTCCCCGCCCACTCCCCACCCACTCGCTTTCTTATTCTCTCAGTCACCCACTCATTCCCTAGTCAGTTACTCATTCATTTACTACGCATTAATTCCCTACAATCACTTATTCATCTACCCATTCATTTATTCATTCATTCATCCACCATTCATTTACTACACATTCGTTCCCTACATTCACTTATTCACCTACCGATTCATTCATTCATTCACCATTCATTTACTACACATTCGTTCCCTACATTCACTTATTCATCTACCCATTCATTCATTCATTCATTCATTCACCATTCATTTACTATTTGTTCCCTACATTCACTTATTCATCTACCCATTCATTCATTCATTCATTCACCATTCATTTACTACACATTTGTTCCCTACATTCACTTATTCATCTACCCATTCATTCATTCATTCATTCACCATTCATTTACTACACATTTGTTCCCTACATTCACTTATTCATCTACCCATTCATTCATTCATTCATTCACCATTCATTTACTACACATTTGTTCCCTACATTCACTTATTCATCTACCCATTCATTCATTCATTCATTCATTCACCATTCATTTACTATTTGTTCCCTACATTCACTTATTCATCTACCCATTTGTTTATTCATTCACCTGCTCATTCATCTGCCGTGCATCTGTTCATTCACTCATTTTGTCTTGCATATTTCCTGTCCGTCATTATTCAGTTTATCTGTTCATTTAGCCTTGCCTTCCGCATATGCCATTCACTCCCTCGGACACTTCTTTGCCATTCGGTCGCCTGTCTCGCCCATTCTTTCTCCCATCATGCCTTGCTCTTCACCGCCTCCTCCACTCAGTGCTTCTTCATTGGCTGACTCTGTTCATTTCCCATTTCAGTTCACACAGATCCAAAGTGCAACGAGGCAGGAGTGTGTTTAAAGCCCTTTCAGAAACTGTTGGAAATTCTGTCCCATTCTGAAACCAAAATTCATTGAGCAGTTTTTGTGAAACTCATATCAGTAAGTAACTCAAACAGCATTTTCTTATTTCCTTGTTTTGTTTATTTTCCTGTGTAGCAGGGTCTCCTGTAGCCTGGGCACATTATGTCCCTAGGAGAGTACAAGACTTAATACCACAGGTAAAGCACTGCAGCTCATGCCCACAGTTTGAACCCAGGACTTCAGGTGTGAGAGACACCCAAGACCCTTTAGGGGACAAGAAAATGGAGAGATCTTGGACTCCTTCAGTGAAGCCAACAACTAGGATGGGGAAAGGGTCTCTTCATTCATTCATTTGTTCGTTCGTTCATTCATTCAATCATTGGGTTTGGTGTGACATTCCTGTCTAATGGATCTCAGTGATTGAGAATGTGGGCCAGCCAGCAGCAGCACCAGGTCGCAAGGAGACAGACAGGCCTGTGCTGACAATTTGGAGAGTGTGCCCTGAGTGTATGGCTGCTGTCTTGGCCTTTACACCAGCTGCTGCTGACCCCTGGTTGTAACATTCCAATCAGGAAGAGCCCTCTGGACCGCTGAGACTAGGTGTACACAGGACTCTGGACTGTCTTGTGTACACATGTGCAGACACCCAAGTGTATTTGTAGGAGCCCAGGTTCTGACTTGACACCTGCTGCTGTTGAGTTTGTCTGAATCTAGTTTCCCAAAGTAGGGCCAGTATCAGCTTGCCCTGCCTACAGGGCTGAACCTTAGGGCAGAGGTCCTATCAGCAGGTCACTTGTGGGCCTAGGGCATTCATAACTATCCCATGACACATGACCTCCAGTAACTGACTAAAGTAAGAGAAATAGAGGCACAGGGGAAGGGACATTTGAGGGACAAGGAGAGTTCCCCAAACCCAGATCTTTCCAACATGAAGTCACGGCATGTTTGGCTCCCAGATCTCAGGATGTGAAATGTCCTAGCCAAAGGAGGAACAGCATCTTGCAGAGCCTCAGATCCAGTTGGAGGTAGAGTGGGAGGTTTGTCTGCACCCAGGTGCTAACCTCCTTCCAAGAAGGGATGTTAGAGAGGAGCACAGCTCTGTATCACATATGCAGTTACTCTGTATCTTGAGGGAATCATTACACTAGCTTTCCAGAGAGGCTGCAACAGTCTTGTATTTCTGCCTCAGGCAGGCTCTGGGGAAGGCGAGCGCTGAAGCTGGGCTCTTTAGGACAGCAGGGTAACTGGCATGGTGGCTGTGGGAAGGTGAGCGCTGAAGCTGGGCTCTTTAGGACAGCAGGGTAACTGGCATGGTGGCTGTGTGAGGCGGTGCTGATTTCATCTGCCGTCTCTTCTCATTCATTGTATCTGTGCCATTTGGGGGTCATTATTTCATCACAAGCTTGCACATGCTTGCAGCGGCGAGCTTCACAACCATCTCATCTTCACAGGCGTGGCTGCCCTGTAATTACATGAGCAGTTCTTGGGCTCTGGGAAGTTTTGAGTTTGCACTTCCTTTTTTTTTTTTTTTTTCCAAAAGATTAATTTATTTATTACTATACGTAAGTGCACTGTAGCTGTCTTTAGACACACCAGAACAGGGTGTCAGATCTCATTACAGGTGGTTGCTGGGATTTGAACTCAGGACCTTCAGAAGAGCAGTCAGTGCTCTTACCTGCTGAGCCACCTCGCCAGCTCTGTACTGCTTTTTTTTTTTTTTTTCCTTTTCCGAGACAGGGTTTCTCTGTATAGTCCTGGCTGTCCTGGAATTCACTCTGTAGACCAGACTGGCCTTGAGCTCAGAAATCCTCCTGCCTCTGCCTCACAAGTGCTGGGATTAAAGGCATGAGCCACCGCTGCCTGGCTCTGTTCTGCATTTCAAAGGCTTGGCATAAACCCATACTTTCTGAATACCTCCCAGGCAGCACAAACATTATATGACCACTCTACTCTGTTTTTTTTTTAAATATTATTGGGTAATTTAATTCCCCATCTGTTTTTTATGTTTTTAATATGTGCACATACAAGTGTGTGCACACGTGTATACATTCATGTGGAAGCCAGAAGTCAACCTTGGGTCTCATTCCTGCATTCCTCAGGAGCCATTTTGGGGTGTGTGTGTGTGTGTGTGTGTGTGTGTATGTTGTATATGCATATGTGTGTCATGTGTTGTGCCTACATGCAGAGGCCCCAGGAAGATGTCTGGTATTCGCTCTGTCATTCTCTTTCTTATTCCCTTCAGACAGGGTCTCTCTCTCAGCCTGGAGCTAGGCTGGCAGCCAGTAAACCTTAGTGATCTTCCTGCGTTTGCCCTTCATAGTGCTGGATCCAAGCATGTGCACGGCTGGCTGCTCGTGGCTTTTTTGCACAGGTACTGGGGATCCAAACTCAGCTCCATAAACTTGAGTGGCAAGTACTCTTACCTGCTGAGCCATCTCCCCACCCCCATCTCTTTCTCCCTCTCTCTCTTTTTTTTTAATGACAGAGACTGTCCTATTAGCCCAGAGCTTGCCATACAGAGTGAGCTGACTGGCCACAGAGCCTGACAGATCTCCCTGTCTCCACCTCCCCACTGTCTGAGAGGTGCCAAGTATGCTACTCACCTGGCTTTTAAATTTTACTCGATCCATGGTCTGTTTGATCTTTGATGATTTCACGCCCATACATAATGTATTCTTACCGCCCTCACCCCGCCTTCCCTTACTTCCTTCTGCACCCTCCTCCTCCCTGCCAGCCCCTTCCCAGATTTATGCCTTGCTATTTCACCTGGATTTTTCATGTGGGTTCTAGGGATAGAACTCAGGACCCCACCCTTCCCAACTAAGCCACCCCTCGTCCTGCCGCTGCACACATCTGCCTTGTATCTCCCACGACCTTATTGTCCTCTTGCGTAGCCAGTACTGGTTGTGCATGACTAATGTGTGTATCCTTTCCTTTGCTTTCTAATCTTCCCCGAAGTCCCAGCTGTGACTGTGCGTCCTTTACCTGAAGGTCTCTCCTTTGTATTCCCTTTAGTATCTGTTTGTCAGGAACGTCTGTGTCTAGAAGCGTCTTTATTCTTGATTTTCCTTTTCTCCTGGTTTGTAATCGTGGGCTGACAGTTTTGTCTTTTTCTCCAACCCTTTGCAAAAGGCTGTGCAGACCATTTTCAGTGGTCTCCATTGAGGTCACCTGCCCCCTCTTCTGGTGGCTCCTTGGAAGGTTGTAAAGACCTTGCCTCCCAACCTATTTGCTATTTAAACAAAAACATTTAAAATAATGTGCACATATGTGTGTGTTGTGCCGAGAGGACAAGTGGCCACTGAGATCAAAAGCAGCCCCAGTTCCTGGAGCTGGAACCACGTGACTGGATGCTGGGACTGAGAGTTCTTTGCAAAGGAGCAGCAAGTACCCCTCCTCTTTGCTATTTTAAGATTATCATTTTGTGTCGGAGCTTTTTAAAAAAAAATTTAAATATGTTGTGCTCAGGTGTGATGCTCTTTTTATTTGGTCTACTTGGGACCTATACTTTTTTTTAATCTATGAATTTTTTAAAATTGGAGGGCATTGATTTTTACATATTTCTTTGATTCCATTCTTTGTGCTTTCTACTTCCACAAACCCATTTACAAGCAGGCTGGACATTTCTTATCGTCTTCTCTGTTGTTTGTTGTTTTCTTTCTGTCTAGATTTCACTCTATGTCTTTTCTTTTGCTTATGTTTGTATGTGGTGTGTGCATGTGTGTATGCAGGCTCATGTTCATAGGTGCATGTCTTTGCATGCATATGTGGAGACCTGAGTTAACGTTGGACCAAGTCTTCCTTGATTATCTCCACCAGTGACTCTGGGTTTCTCACTGAGTCTAGAATTCTCTATTTTATGGTTTCTATTGCTGTTTCTCTAGTTATGGTTTCTATTGTTGTGAAGAGACACCATGACCATGGCAACTCTTACAAAAAAAAATTAATTGGGGCTGACTTATAGTTCAGAGGTTTAGTCCAATGTCATCATGGCAGAAAGTATGGTGGCATGCATGCAGACATGGTGTTGGAGACATAGCTGAGAGTTCTACATCTGGATCCACAGGTGGCAGGCAGAGAGAGACATTGAGCCTGGCTTGAACATCTGAGACCTCAAAGGTGGCATACTTTCTCCAACAAGGCCACACCTCCTGTTGGTGCCACTCCCCATGAGTCTATGGGAGTCATTTTTTATTCAGACCACCACATCTGGATAGCCAGCTTGTTCTGGGAGGTTCCCAGCCTCTGTTTCTCACACTCTGGAATCTCAGGCAGGTCTCCATGCCCACCAGATTTTACATGGTTCTGGGGAATCCAAAGTCTGGTCTTCATGCTTGTGGTGCTAGCCAGCACTTTCCCTGCTGACCCACCGTCTCAGCCCCGGTCTTGTATTTTCTATAGCTTGCCTTCCAGTTTGCTAGATCTACCCTCATCTGTATCTACATCAAACCTATGTATTGAGTTCCTCATTTCAGTTTTCAGCTCTAGATTTTTATATTCTTATTCTACAGGTCTTAGTTCTGATGAAATGATTTATCTTCTATTTCCTTGGCCACACGAATCCCATATATGCAGGTAAACCATCTATCTATCTATCTATCTATCTATCTATCTATCTATCTATCTATCTATCTATCTATCTATCTATCCTATCTATGCATACGCACAGGCACACACAATCACTCACCATGGTTTATAGCAGTTCCTGGGGAGGCCAGATGAGGGCACTGGATATCTTGGAACTGTAGTTAAAGATGGTTGTGAGCCACTGTGTGGATGCCAGGAATCAAAGTCCAGTCATCTAGAAGAGCAGTCTGAGCTCTTAACTACTGAGCCATCTCTCCAGATGCTAACCTGGTTCTTTTAAAGTCCATAACCAGGAGTCACCATTGTTGTTACTATTTTTTTTTTCTCATTCTTGTCCCTTGTCCTCTGTCTGGACATTTGTTATTGACATATTTAAAAGTTGTGGACAAACTAATGACAGCTCTGGATGATCTGTGCCCCATACCCCTCTCATTGAGGTAGATGTATCCCAGGCTGGCCTTGTACTTTTTGGTAGCCAAGGACGACTTTGAGCTCTTGATACCCTTGATTCTACCTCCAGGGTGCTGGGTTTACTAGCCTGTCCCACCACACCTGGCTGGTTTTGTCTTTCTCAGGATCTCCTTTTTCTTCTTGAGGCAGTTAGAATAAGGCCCATGTCCCTACCACTCTGTCTGCATCTTAGGAGTGTATCTGGATGAGAGGGACACCCTGGATGTTCATGCTCAAAGCATGGCTACTCAGACATCCAGCGTGAAGCCATTCTCTGGTCTTGGGTCCTTGCAACCTGACTTCCAAGGCCATCTTAGATATTGGTGGGATCATTCAGGCCACTTAGGGACTTTGGAGAGAGGAGAGAAGGTAGTGCAGTCAGCTTCATTCTGGGGGTGTTAGTGAGCAGGGCTTGTTAAACTTTGTATATTTTTTACCTTGGATGCATAGATAGATAGAATAGGTCTATGAATCAAATACAATAACTTAAAAAGAAATCTATTTTGAACCAAATCTTTGGAGTGCCTATAATTTTGCCATTCGTCAAGGACTTAACACACTAATTAGATGGATGGACTTGTTTATTTTTACATCAATAATTAAATCTTGGTGAATATTTGATACTGCTGGACACAGAGCACCTTCAACGCTTCCCAGACTTGATCGATACTGTGACTTTATAATTGTCAATACCGAGAACACTATTTACAGAAATATGTAGTACAAAATATTAGAAACACGTCTATGGCCTTTTTTCAGAAATTGTTAGAAATTCTGTCTTAGCCCAAGCCAGAAGTCAATGAATGGTATGAAGGTTTTTAAAAATTATTTCTCTTATTTTTTTGAAATTATAATATAATTACATCATTACCCCCCTTCTCTTTTCTTCCCTCAAATTCTCCTGTTGAAATCATTAATTAATAAATTCTTGCTAGTGGGTTTGCTACCTGCCTCAATGGTTATTTTTTTTTAAGATTTATTTATTTTATGTAAGTGCACTGTAACTGTCTTCAGACACACCAGAAGAGAGTGTCAGATCTCATTACAGATGGTTGTGAGCCACCATGTGGTTGCTGGGACTTGAACTCAGAACCTCTGGAAGAGCAGTCAGTGCTCTTAACCACTGAGCTATCTCTCCAGCTCTGACTCAATGGTTTATGTTCTCGAATGAAAGACATATATCTATTATCTTTATATTTTGATGTGTCTTATATAGTTCAATGGTTGGGCCAATGTTTAATCTCTATGTGATTAATGTATGTCCTGCCAATAATCTCGAGTTATTGTTTATTAGGTGTTATATTTTAGCTATTTTGGACCCAGAGGGCTGTTTCACCGGGCTGTGCTTTGGGCAGCACTCTTCTGGCTCCTTCACAGGATGGCCATGTCTCTCTGTCCACACTCTTCTCAGGCATGATGTCTCTCCTCTCCTCCACCTCTCCTGACATGACAGATCTCTCCTCTTCTTTCTCTTTCCTGGTCCCAAGCCTGGGCAATTCTAAAATCTCGCCTCTGTCTGTCCCTCTCAGCTATTGGCTATTGATATTTTTATTTACCAATCAAAACCAGTTAGAGACAGGTTCCCAAAAACTATGTATAGACATTTGAATATAACAGTTTTAGAGGCCCAAATTAACATTAAGATATAACAACACTAGGCCAAACCCACTACATTCTCCTGTGTTCCAATTCTTGCTCTCTTTCAACTTCATGGCCTCTTTTTTTTTTTCAATTAATTGTTACATGCATAGATGTATATGTGTACGAATATACATTCCTAACTGCCACCTGCTCAGTCTTTATAATGTTACTTGTATGTGTGTTTTCGGGACTGATCATTTGCTACAGGATAACCAATGGGTATGCTCCTCCCCAGGGAAGACCTTTTTTTTTTTTTTCCCACTCTCAGTTACCTGTAGTTCTCTGTGTAGGGCTGAGGCCTTATGGTCCCCCTCTCCCTCATCAACTTATTCAGCTCATGTTTTGTCATTCACGTTGGTGAAACTTTATGGGTGAAGCTTCTAACTTTACGACAAGATACAGTTTCACAGCAAACCCGTTTATCTTCTGGCTTTTACAGTCTTAATTTAAAAAAAAAAAAAGAAAAAAAGAAAAAGAAATGTAAGCCAGCAACTCAAAACAGAGATTTTAAAATCAAACACTTAACACAACACGATCCAAAGAGATGCTATTTTGACATTCCTTACATGCTGAGGGATGACAGAAAACATTTAGTCTCTGTTTTCCACAATTAGACCGTTGTGTTTCTTTCAGAGCAGAACATTGTATGTGGACAGTAAAAACACTGCAGTTCCCAGCAGGGTGGAGTCTGCTACCTGTGCACAGAACTTGCTGGCGTGACAGCAGACACAGTGCAGAGTGCTTATGCCGTGCGTTCAGGGTCAGAGCTGCAGCAGAGTCTTGTGATTTAACACCAGCAAATGCCGTTGGAAACATGACAGATTCACTGCGCATTTGCTTTTGAGTCAGTATGCAGCCATTGCATTTTCATAAGCCTTTTATTTTCCCGTTTTAATTTTTTATTTATTATTGTCGTGTGTGTGTGTGTGTGTGTGTGTGTGTGTGTGTGTGTGTGTGTGAAGTTCAGGTGCAGGCACATGTGTGCCAGAGTGGGTGTGGGGGTCAGAAGACAACTTTGGAGAGTTCATTCTCTTCTTCCGCTGTGGGGTTCCAGGGATCGAACTTAGGTCGCCAGGCTTATACCGCAAGTACTTTTACTTGCTGAGCCATCTCGCTGGCCCTCATGAGCCTTTTTGCTGTGGCCAGGTTTCTGTTTCCTCCATCCATCTTCGGCTATCCTATTTGGGGCTGTAACACACAGTTTAAGAAGCAGGTCTTGGAGTACTGAGCCAGAAATGGGCTTGACACAGCAGCACACACACATTTCCCAGCCCTCTTGAGTGCCCTGAGCTTCATGTCTGGCCATCAGCTAGTACAGAATGGAGGGGTTTTACGATCTAGGAGAGGCTGCCACAGCTTTCAGCAGAATGTTAAGACTCTATATCTATGCTGTTTGCCCTGAGATGCCCTCAAGTGTTGGGCCTGATAGAAGGATGCAGCATCTGCCCAATAAGGTAGACTGCCAGAGTTCAACCCCCAAGGGAGTGGGCAGCCCTGGCATCCTGGCATCCAACACTAACTGAGCAGAATTCCATAGCCTCACCCTGAGGGAGCTGTCCCTGCTGACTGAGCTGTGTTAATCCTGCTGACCCGTGGCCGTGGTGCCATCCAAATCTATCTTTAGGTGACCCAGCAGGGAAGAAAGAGGCTGTAAGGTAGGGCCTACCCTTTCTAGAAATCAGATATGTAGTATGGTCAGCTCGAGGGGGACTGGACCCTTCAGGTATTCAGGGAGGTGCAGGATGGTCCTCAGGAGGGGTTTCTGGGGCAGGGGGATTCTGTGAGCTTCTTGGCCTGTATGCTCTCTGAGGCTTCCTCTTTATGATCTTCTAGTTTAGGCAGTTCCCAAGGCTTTTCTACATGAAAGTAAAGCTGATAGTCCCTTAAGAAAACTGAAGTAGCCGGGTGGTTGTGGTGCACACCTTTGATCCTAGCACTTGGGAGGCGCAAGCAGGTGAGTGGATCTCTTGAGTTTAAGGCCAGCCAGGACTACACAGAGAAACTCTGTCTCAAAAGATAGGAAAAAAAACAAAACAAAACCAAAAAACCAAAAAAAAAAAAACAAAACAAAAGAGAAGAAAAAGAAAAGAAGGTCCTTTTCCACGACTGGCCTTCCTCTGTGATGGTCCCCTTTCATAGCTGTCCTCCTCTGAAGTGGCTCTCCTCTACTGTGACCTCCCTTTATAGTGGCCCACGCTCATAGTGTCAGCCTCTGTTGTCAGCTGTTGTCCTCAGTGGGGGCTCCAATCAGGGCCCAGTGCACGATTTATAGCTGTCATTCATGGTGAAACAGCCCTTCTGCCTTCCAGTCCAGCTTTGGAGAACACTAACCCTTATATTGACACCTCAGAGTGGTGTCAGAGGTCAATGCCCTCAAGCCCCTCATTTACAATAGCCTGGGCAGGAACAGTCCCTAGGGATTCCTTTGGGGAGGTGGGAGGCGTGTGTCCCTTTCAATAGAAGGCAGGTGCTCTGGGATAAGCCGTTTCCAAAGAGGTGGCTTTCTGCCTCTCTTAGCTGACCCCTCCAAAGGTGATGAGGTCATCTGTTCCCACCAAACATGAATTGCTTATGTCCGCCTACACCCTGGTCCCCATTGGTACACGCACTGCAGGTGGGGCCAGCTGTTATTCTGGAGGGTCTGAGGTAGCTCTGGGTGGTAGTGGGGCTTATATTCCTTTAACCCTCTGTCTCACAACAGCGCAGGGCACAGCGGACACTCCACAACCGTTCTAAGTACAGCAGTGATGATTTCTTCTAGAAAGAGTGGATGAGGACTGCAGAGTCACCCTTCACTTGTCCCGGCAGGTTTGCCACTCCTAAACCTGCCCTAGGCTTTCTGCTTGCAGTTATCACCAATGATGCCTGTCCCTGGGAAGGTGTCCAGCTGGCAATTGCTCAGGGGCGAGGCGTGGGCTGCGGTTTAGATCCTGTAGGGCCACCACAGACTGGAGAGGAGGCCCTTGGGTGCCGTCCTGAGGTGTGGAAGAGGCTGCCTGTGAGCGGTCTCTAGTTCTCCCGAGTTGTAGGTTGACTCTGTAAACTGTAACACCTCTACCTGGAAATGAAACGCCCACATTCCCCGCTCCCAGCTCCACCTGCTGTTCCTGGCGTGTCCACCTGTTTTCTTTGCTCAGCTGCTCTGTTATATCTGATGCAGCTGAGCGCAGGTGCTCCCCACTGGTATCTGCTCTCCCTCCCTCCCTCCCCCAAAAGTGGCCCCATCCCAGCGAGCACCAAGCTCTTTCTGGCTATGTCACTGCCCATCACTTGATATTGAGGGGACTGGGCTAAAGGGTCATTGTTATCCCATCTCCCTCCAGGATAGGACCCCCAGCCCTGAGGCCTTGACTATGGGCTGAGGGTCTCCATTGTTTAAGGTAGTTGTCAGCAGGGCCAGGTCTCTTGGGTTTCTTTGGTGAGCGAGAAACACGGTCCAGAGCCTACAAGTTGCCTTTAGGTGTGTTCTATTGGACTGGGGCTTTGACCTAACAGAGAGTACACCATAATGATGTATACTACACACTTCTATAGAAGACAGTGAGTCTATGGAAGTCTGGTCCACTCTTACTGCTGGGTACGTCGAAGGCTACCTCCCCCTCCTTTCACCATCAGTTGTCTGGTGCTCGGAGGACAGAGGGTGGCTAGCTTCTCTACCTGCGCTGACCTGTGTGGCCTCAGCCACTCACCTAGAGCATTTTAGAAGGTCACAGTGAAATGGAAGATGACAAGCTGGCTTTAGGCATTGTGGCTATCTCTCAGGCTCACCGGGAAGCCCAAATGGGCGGCATGTATAAGACATATGGCAGGGAATGTCACCCAAGACCCTCTGGCCTCTCCCACAGTCAGTCAGGTAATGTCTAAATGCTGCTTCTCCCTTCAGGGGCTGCTTGTGGATCTATGAAAATGTCCCTTCCTCTCCTGCACCTCCCTGACTCCATAGTGACCCCGCCTGCTTATGAGATGGAGACTCTATGGGGGTGGTATGCAGAGGGACTCCTTGCTAACAGGCACCTCCCCAGGTGGCACTTGTGAGAAAAAAAGGCCTGGTCTCACTTGGTTTCTGTGCGGCATAAGTTTAATGTGATCTGCCATGCCTGTTTGCGTCCTGAAGAAGGCTCACATCTCTCATCCACTCACTTTGAGGCCTAGCCATTGGTCCAGACAACCCACAGCTTCATCCCCCATACCACATCATGGGCCAGGCCTCAGAAGAGCTCTGTGTCTGGACCACCATCTGTCGTGTGCCATCTCCTGCTAACTTTCTTCCTCCTGGTCTTGATGTGAATTTCTCTTTGCTTTGATGCTAGATGGTGACAGGTCTGCTGGTCTCTACAATGATTCTCTCTGCCCTGTGGCAACTTTACTTTGGTGGATGGTGGCTTCCTGAAATCCAAACTCCTGAGTGGGGAGGGGAGAGGTACACAGAGCTTACCTTCAAACTGCCCCACTCATGCCGTGGGTGCTCATGGCAAGGGTGGGACTTCCTGATTGATTGACAAGGCGGCTGCTGGTCCTGATGGAGGATGTGGGAACACAGGATCTAGGTCTCATAAGTGCTGGGAAGAAGTGTGAAGATCACTGATCAAATGGAGACCCTCTCAGAGTCCATGGACACATACCAGAAGATAGGCAGACGTATGCCAGGCTGAGATTCTCTCCTGAGATAATTAAAGTCCCCCTGTAGGTACCTGGTGCAGCTTCCAAAATCTCCCATGGTACAGAGGAGGCATATTTTCAGTAGAATTTATTTTTCGTTCTGGTCACCTGTGCAGTATTAATTCCTAATGGTCACCCAGTTCTGGAGAAGCATGTTAGGTCTCAGGACCTTAGGTACACAAGGATTTTATTTAAAGGGGTGTGTCTCAGAATCTGCTGGGGAAGACTAGGGGAGTTTCAGAAGAGACTGAGAATACTGCCGCATTATCGGGTTTGCAGAAGTCAGAGTTCAAATTCAACTGGAGTGGGAGGCGACTTTGCCAATGGACTTAGTTGTGAAGTGGCCAATGGAGAGCTGATGCCCGACACTTGGATCCTATAGGAGACATTTATAATTTAGAGAGAGTTGATATTTCTAGAATGTTGGAAATGGGAGAGGGAACCCTAAAGCCATTCCTGATACCCAAACTTTTGGGTTTATGCTAGCCTGAACCAGTAAGTTATTTAAAGTAATTAAGCCCTGATAAGTTGGCATTTTGATGTTTATACTCAAAATTAATCTATATTATTTACTCCACAGTATGGATCGCTTCTCTTTGGTGAGGGTACCCATACCTTTCGGCCAGTGACCGACTAAGAGTCCTAGGGTCAGGAGCTTGGCCTCGAGAGAGCAGGGCCTCAAGTCATCTGACACCTGTCATTTTCTCTCTGCCCCTATCCATTCCCTTCTGAAGAAGATAGCATTATCTTCCAAGGCAGCGAGGCGCCGGACTTTCTAGTACACATTTCAGCCTCAGATAACTGAACTTCTTGGTGCTAGAAGTCTAGGTAGGGCAAGTGCCTGCTGGTGACTTCTCTGAGTCCTGAACCCTCGATCTGAGCACATGCTTGGATAGTGGGACACCGCATTGATGGCTGCTATCTCTTTCAGAAACCGACTCTAGGTATATATCATCCACTGTCTGGATTTCCAGGTCACATCTGTATCCGCTGTTTTTGTCTGGTAGCTGTGAGGAACACTTTGACCTCTATGGCAATATCTTTTCTGAAACACAGATAGGGAGGTATACCCTGCTTGCTTGGTGATCCATATGACTGTGTTGCCAGGATGATGCTAACAGGGGCTGGGCTTCTCCCTTGCAGCTGGTATAAGAGGGGATGAAACCAGGAACTTTGCTGGTCACAGGGGAAGTCTTGCTGACCCTTGGGAGCCTGGAACCAGCTTCCAGAGCCAGGCACAAGCTGACACCCACTGCTGTCCAGGGCTTCTCCCCAGCCTGCTTGCATTATACCTTGTGTGGTTTCACTTCATTATGTCCCCCCAGAAGCCTCTTCCTGCAGAGATACTAACCCTGTCTGTGTCTTGCAGAGATGGGGTAATCACAGTTCTCCCAGGCTGCCTGCAGAGAGGGTTCTGTTTGGCAGCTGGGTGCCCTGGCTGGCCACGCCCACTTGTTCTTTCAGCCTTATTTTGTGGCTCAGTGGGCAATTGCATGTTTACTTTCTTTCCTGTTGGTGACTTCCCCCTAAGGTTTCCTCAGCATCTGCTTGCCTAGGGCTTCACCCTCTCAGACGTTGTGCCCTGTACACCTATCCAGCCTACAGACTTCCAGATCAAGAGCCTTCATTTGCTCTAGACTGTGAGAGGAAGAGTATGTACCCACACCAGTAGAGACAGTGGGCCTGACTCAGCCCCTAGGGACCAGAGGGTGGAGGGAGGCCTGGTATTCCAGAACAGCATGGAACATTCAGGGACACTGAACCTTTCTGGAATACTGAGGGACTTCAAGAGGTGAGGGGACAGAAGAGATGCAGGTGTGCTACCTGACCAGATAAATGCCTGCTAGCCCCAGGATGGTGGCACCATTGGATGTGAACCCATGAGGGAGATGAATCTTTGGGCTCTTCCAGGGACCTATAATGGACCTAACTCCATTCTGACTTAACTAGTCAGAGCCTAAACTAGGCCTAATCTCCCTTCATAGGATAGCTCCAGAGTCCAGAGCCTGTGAGAACCCTCATAGAGGCAGGGGGAGGGAGGATGGGATGGGGGATTCCGAAGAAGAGACCTGGAAAGGGGAAAACATTTGAAATGTAAATAAAGAAAATATCTAGTTAAAAAAAAATAATTAGTTCTGGGCAGTGGTGGCGCACACCTTTAATCCCAGCACTTGGGAGGCAGAGGCAGATGGATTTCTGAGTTCAAGGCCAGCCTGGTCTACAGAGTGAGTTCCAGGACAGCCAGGGCTACACACAGAAACTCTGTGTCAGAAAACAAAAAACAAACAAACAAAAAATTAGCTAAAAAAAAAAAAAAAAAGTATTTGGGGGACCAGAGAGTTGGCTTAGCAGCTAAGAGCACTTATTGTTTTTGCAAAGAACCCCCCAGCAGCCACATAGTAGTTCACAACCACCTGTAACGCCAGTTCCAGGGGATCTAACAGCCTCCCCTGACCTCAGCAGGTAGCAGGCACGCACACAGAACACAGACATACATGCAAAGCAAAATACACGTAAAATAAAAAATTTAAACCACCATGGTACTGGAGCTACATTTCCATGAAAGTACCTGGTATACTTTGAGTGTATTTCTCCATATTTCCTTCCCCTTGTGGGCACCCTCTCTTCCCAGTGGTTCCCTTTGTTCTCCTGGAAAATTTCACTTCTCCCTTTGTGTAATCTGTCTGTCTGTCCATGGCTTTATGCGTTTGCATAAGACTCGAGCACCCACAAGTGAGAGCAAACCCGTAATACTGTCTCTCCGCAAAGACATCATTCTCTTGCTGTGCCTATCCCATTTATATCCGTTTTCTACAAATAACATATCTTCATTCTTTATGGCTTTAAAAAAAAAAAAAAATCCTGTGGCGTTTCTTTGGTTTCACTCAGACCACAAGCCCATCCCCTGGAAAGAGGCTGGCTCACCACCAGCTGCGCTGTGCCCGTGTTAGTCACCACCCTGCCACCACTCCTGAGTGTGGTTCTCACCCTCTCGCAATCCTCAGAAGGCGTGCTTCTCTTCCCTTGCTGTAGAAAGTCACTGCTCTCTTGCAACGTGTCCCTCTGGGGCTTGACTCCCTCAGCCATCACCCACTGGGGCTGTTGTGATGGTGCTGTGGCCCTGGGCTGCCGCAGGGGTGGTTACCTGCAGACACCTGTACTTTCTAGGCAGCAGCTCTGACTTTTTTCTTTTTTGAGACAGGGTTTCTCTGTGTAGTCCCGGCTGTTCTGGAACTTGCTCTGTAGACCAGGCTGCCCTCAAACTCACAGAGCTCTGCCTGCCTCTGCCACCACCATTCAGCGGCCTCTGACTTTCTTCATACCAAAAGCACCCTCTAGCGTGTGTCTCCACGTTGCCCTGAAGCACGGGTTAAGCCCATCAGGAACAGGTTATCTGATCAACTGGGCTGTCAGACCTGAGCACTCCTGAATGGCCCTCTCCCCACCTTGCAGGCTGCCATTTTCTCTCCCCTTTGCATGATCAGCAAATGACAGCGTAATGGATGAGGATAACTTGGATAACCTAGTGCTCCAAAGAGCACGATCTTAAATGACCAAGGAGCAGGGCACCTTGGTAGAATGGCCTTGTGGCATGGAATGTATTATAATGTCTCTGCCCCACTTTCTGGCCCACTCCTAGAGGCACCATGGCTAACAACTTATGACTTTGGTGTCTTTAATTTATCACCTTTAGCTACTTGGCATCATTAATACTGTGCCAGACCCTGGGTTAGATAACTATCAACACATGAATGTATGCATGTATGTGTACATGAAGCTACACATACACACACACACACACACACACACACACACACACACACACTCACATGGGGAAGACAATATTAGACCATAGCTTATGCAAGGCACCTTCTCCCACATTCTATTTATGTTAGTTTTGTTATTTACAGCTTGGACATTGCACTGTGAGCCATATGCTGCTGTTGGTCGATGGTGAATATTGTAAAATAACTTAGGCTTTAGTGTGGTGCTCTGAGGCTTCTCCCAAGTCACTAACTAGGCCCATGGGAGGGGAATTGGAGACAATATTGCTGCCCTGAGAAGGCTTTGTGGGGAAGCTGAGCTGGCCCAGCAGCCATCTTCTCAGGGGCTTCATCAGTGGCCCCTAAAGTGGATTTAGCTTCATTCCTTTTGGATGTGTGGTTTATGCTCATGTGTCTGTGTGTAGCTACATGTGCCTCTGTAGAGTCTAGAGGATGTCTGGTGTCCTGTTCTATCACTCTACTCATTCACTTGAGATAGGATCTCTCGCTGAACCTGAAGCTGGACTGATGGCCAAGCAAGTCTTTCAACCCTCCCACAACACTGTGTGTAGGGCATCCTAGATGTACACAACTACATCTGGCCTTTATGTGGGTGCTGGGGATTCAAACTCATGCTTGCACAACAAGCTCTCTTGCCTGCTGAGCTGTTTCCCCAACCCTGACGCATCCATTTCTGTTTGGAGTAGGCTCACTTCATCTAGAGGCCATGAAAAGTTCCTACTTCCCATGTAGGAACCTTTGCGTTTCTACATGTGGGAAAATGAATCTCATTGGCCTGGAGAGGTGTGCATTTGGCTGGGTATAGAATTCTTAGTCAGCACTTTGAGTTGAGTTCCTACATGTGGGAACATGAGTCTCATCAGCCTGGAGTGTTGTGCATTATTTGGCTGGGTATAGAATTCTTAGTCGGCACTTTGAGGATGCTGCTGCCCTCCTCACAACCAATATCGCTGACTACACTCACTGCCGCCTGAGCCATTTCTCTGCAGATAGGAAATCCTTTCAGACCTCAGGATTCTGAAGTTTCTCTGGGACAGATCTGGAGGGTTGGTCAGTTTTCATTACTGACCTGATTTCAGCAGGCCTTTTCATCCTAAGACAGTCTCCTTTTAATCCAGGGAAATGCTATGCTGCTGTATATATTTCATGATGTCTTTCCTTAGAGCCACAGTTACATAGCTATTTGTCCTCCAGGTAGTTCCTTGTTTCTTAATCAATCTCTCTCTCTCTCTCTCTCTCTCTCTCTCTCTCTCCTTTTAGACTTACCTTTCTCATTCAGTCTTTGGAATTTTTTTTTTTTTTTTTTTTTTTTTTTTTTTTGGTATTTCGAGACAGGGTTTCTCTGTATAGCCCTGGCTGTCCTGGAACTCACTTTGTAGACCAAGCTGGCCTCGAACTCAGAAATCCGCCTGCCTCTGCCTCCCGAGTGCTGGGATTAAAGGCGTGCACAACCACGCCCAGCTAGTCTTTGGAAATTTTTAACTTCTTATTTTTTTGTTACATTTTAAAAATTGAAATGTAATTTATAAGCACTGAAATATGTATCTTCAAACATTCAACTTGGGGCTGGGGAGACAGTTCAGTTTTTGAATCACTGGCTGAGCAAGCATTAGTTTATATCTGAAGCATAGTGGGTAAGTAAAGTGGGTGGGTGGTACAGCCTGCTTTTAATCCCAGAGGTAGAGACTGAGAATCCCAGGAGCAAACTGCTTAGCTAGACCAGGAAAATCAGTGGGTTCTGGGTTTATGGGAGACTGCTTCAGCAGGTCTCTGAGTGTGGGGTCAGTCAGAACTACAGAGACACCCTGCTCACTCTCCTGCAACCCCCAAAGAAATCAAATATGAATCTCAAGCTTTCGTATGCTTTTGGGCTTGAACACATGCACATGCACACACACTAAACAAGTTTTCATTGTACACACACACACACACACACACACACACACACACACACACAAGCATGGGTTGGGCTGTGGCTTTAGCTAAGTGGTAAGGCATTGGAGAAGCAAGTACCAGGCCCTGGACTCAATCCCCAGTTCTTCAAACTAACAAATAACACCCTACACCACCCGCAACACCAGACCCTGCACACCAGATTCTCAGTTCCAGATCTTGCCCACACCAGAGGCAGCTGCTGTTCTGAAGTTGACCGTTTGTTTGTTTGTTTGGGTTTTTTCTTGTTTTTTTTTTTTTCTTCTTCTTCTTCTTCAAGACGGGGTTTCTCTGTGTATCCCTGGCTGTCCTGGAACTCACTCTGTAGACCAGGCTGGCCTCAAACTCAGAAATCTGCCTGCCTCTGCCTCCCAAGCGCTGGGATTAAAGGCGTGCACCACCACTGCCCAGCTGATCCTTTTGTTATCAGTCAATCTAATAACAGCTCCCAATCAAAGTGGGTTCCCACCATACACATGTTTATGCCTGGCTTCCTTAATTCAGACTGATGCTTTGGGGATTCACACGGAATAGTTTTTAATCAAGAGGGGCTTTTTGTTGTTGTTTTTGCTTTTGTTGTTCCTTCTGGTTGCTGAGGTATATACTGTTTTTGTGGGTGTATCGACAAAGTGTTTCTGTTTACTGGCATGGGACCCTTCGGCTGCCGTTAGGTGGGGCTGTGGTGGAGCTGCTCTTGTGCCATCTTCTGAGGACTTGTGTTTCTTTTCTCTCCGCGGATCTCCTCTTTGAGGGGAGTGATGGGATCCAGAGATGGTAGGAAGCCGCTGAGAGATCTTGGCCATTTTTCCAGGTTGTTTGGTGAAGCATCTGTCTGTCTGCATCATTTATGGATGCTGTCTTTCCATTCAGGGGCCAAGTCCTTTGTCAGATGTATATACCGGAAATAGTTTCTTCCAGTGTGAAGCTTTGCTTTTATTATCTTAGATAAACAATAATTTTAATGAGCAGAACATGCTACCATTTTACTGTCTAGATTAGAGATTAACTCATTTGTACTCAGTGTTTCACTGGGTTATGGAATATGTTTACATATTAAACAAAGCCAGCTCAGCTTTCAAAACTTTTAAGAACTAATTTCTGAGTGTTTTCTCTTAGAATAGAAGTTTGCCCGGGCATTAGTTATCTGTTTTGAAGTCTCTGAATGATTGTCTTTCTGGTACTGGTTACATTTATGATTTCTCTTGGTTGCTTGGCCTTGTTGATGATGGCTACTGTCCCACTGATGAGCAAAGGGACACTGATGGGGGTCTGTGTTGTGGAGCAGGAGTCTGGCCTAAATGGGTGTAGCTGCCATATGGGGTATAATTTCTTAACACAGTGACTCTTGTCCTGACCCTATTGGCCATTGCTTTGTTGGACTCTGGCTTGTCATTGTGTGGGGCCTTCTAAAAGGGTCCTCGGGATCTTTGCGTATATTTCCTTTCAGCTCTGACCTCTCCTTGATCTATCTCAAACCATCTGCTTCCTGTCTCCTGGAATTCCTCCGACTTTCTGTGTTCTGGGTTCAGTTGTGTTAACAGTTTCCTTTGCAAATATAAACACCTGTCTGGTCACTCTCCTGTGGCTCTGGGGTGTGTGGTAGGGGAGGCAGGACTGGAAGGTGACTCACTCCATGTAGGTGGAGCTGAGAAGGGTTCTCTATGCTTAGAGAATGGGGGGAGCTCACCCTGGGGCCCATGGCTGTGGCATCTCATGAGGAGAACTTGGAAGCACAGAGATTGGGGGCGTGTGAGCTCTCTGGGCTTGTTTTGGGCACTCTGGGATGAGAATCCCTGGGTGGATTTGGGAAAGGAAGTGGTAGAGTCAGGGTCTAGGCAGGCTGCGGGGTTAATGAGGCAGGGGCTAGGGCAGAGGGCAGAGGGCAGAGGGCAGAGGGCAGAGGGCAGAGGGCAGAGGGCACACAATGTGAAAGTTTCAAGGTAGCAATGAGGTTTTCTTTTCTTTAATTTGAGACAGGCTCTCATATAACCCAGGCTGACCTCCAAGTCGATATATACCTCAAAATAAACTTGAACTCTGATCCTTCTGCCTCCCCATCTCAAGTGCAGTGTGGGCCAGCAGGCCTTGCTCATTGAGTGCTGCTGAAGATAGAACCCAGGGCCTACAGGGATGTTCGTTTACTGCTCTGCTGTGAACACTGGGACAGCAGATTGGTTCTGCCACCAGGCCAAGCACAGCGGCCCAAAGCCAGGCGAAGCATGCTTCGTTCTGCTCCAAGGGCCGGGCTGCCTGCTCTCAGGACTGCCTTTGCCAAGATGGCCCTTCATCACTCCAGTGCGGGTTTTTGGCACTGCAGTCCCCTGGGTCTTGAGCACCTCCCCCTACTGTGTATGCCTTAGAAGCAAGCTGACATTTCATCCCTTTAACGAATACTCTAAAATGAATGAGCTCTGAGGGAGCAGAGGCCTCCGAGTTTTTTTTTTTTTTTTTTTAAAGGAAAAAGTGCAGGAGCTCAGCTGCCTGGCGTGTGAACTGCTTCCCAGAGCAACTTCTTACAGAGGGCCCAGGCAGGCTGTATCTGGGGTTGTGGGGCCCAAGGGTTAGCTGTGGTGTGCTGTTTGTCACGGTGGGCAGAAAGAAAGGGTAGATTCTGCTACATGTCACTGCTGGGGACTACCTGCCCCTGAGGCGTCTCCTGCTGAACTCCCCTAGAAGAAGGGAGAGTGGCTGCCAGGGTCCAGGGCACCACCCACCCAGTGCACCTATCTCTGTCTCTAGGACCGGAAGCTCACCAAGCTTGAACGGCAGAGATTCAAAGAGGAGGCAGAGATGCTGAAAGGTCTACAGCACCCCAACATCGTGCGCTTCTATGACTTCTGGGAGTCCAGTGCCAAGGGCAAGCGATGTATCGTGCTGGTGACGGAGCTGATGACCTCAGGGACGCTGAAGACGTAAGTGCTGCACACATGTGGGCTGGGGTAGCCTTCGTGACCAGGCCTGCTCAGTCAGTCAACAGGTTCTCCAGCGCGGGAATGAGGATTAAAAGGAAAAAAGACAGTTAGACATAATAGTAGTGTGACCCCAGTCAATTCTGAGACTGAAGGCAAATTCTAATTTTCCAATCCACTTTTTATACCATTTTAATTACATGCAAATATTTTGGGCAAGCAGTACAATAAGGAACTAACAGAGCAGCAAGCAAGTCCCCGTGACTACTCCCGTGACAGTTGTTTAAAAGGGCTTGTCATAATGACCTAAGTACTTGAGCCCACATCCTTGTCCAAGCCCAAAATCTTGCCTGAAGCCTTGTTCTTCTGTTGTACTCTAAGACTAAAATTCCTGCCTTACCCTACTTCCCTATTACAGCCTAAAGTAAGATTCTTGCCGAAACTTACGTTCTTGTTATGCCCTAATGTCAGATTCCTGCCTGAGCTTACTTCCTTGCCATGGCCAATATCAGATTCCTGTCTGAAGCCCATTTCCTTGTCCTTGGCCAATGTCAGATTCCTGTCTGAAGCCCATCTCCAAGCGGTACCCCAAAAGGCTTTCCACACCTTTGGTAGGGGCTATGATATGGTAACAGGTGTTGGGATGCTTGGGTCAACCTGGCTGTCGTCTGTGATCTGGCGTCCATCCATTCAGCAGTGCCCCTTTTTGAGTTGTATTATTTCTCTAAGCCATGGGAAGCCCATTCCCCAAGTGAGAAGACTCAGACCTAAGAGTCTTCCTAGCATTTGGCTCCCTCCGGCTTCTTGTAGCTAATGAGACTGGTTCTCATGACCACACGACTATTTCCACTCTCCCTTCCTGTGTAGAACACTTCCCAGCAACACAGTTCCTTTGTCTGCTTTGTCTGGGACCTTATTACTGGCCAATATCTATTTGCCTAGAGGCCAGCCTGGCATGTTCTGCTGGCTTGAAAGCAAAATGCAGATGTTAAGGACCAAGCAGGACACAGCAATGGGCTGGGGGTTCAATGGCTGTGGCAGTTTGCTACTGTCTCCAGAGGTCTGTGCTATATGGGGGTATGGGAATGTCCCCTCCGGGTAGCCATAGATGAGTTCCTCTGAATCATTTTAACCCTGAGGCCCCGAGTAGGACCTTGATGTTTTCTGCCTCTGGGTAGCTTCACTCTACTGTGCAGATTCAGTGAGGGAATGTCACTTCCTACCTCCCTGCTGGGTGAAACCAGGGCCCAGCACGCAACTTGTAGCAAGGATAGCCTGGCCTTTGTGACCTTTGACTGTAGGTATTCCTCTATCATTCATATGCTAGGCTGGGACCCTGCCCCAATTTGTGGTTTCTTATCACATCCAGGAGATGAAGGCTATGTTTGGCATGGGTTTGGGAGCTCCAATGAAAAGACCTAGTGGAGGGGTGGTCCTGGCTCCGCGGCTGCCTCCATCCAGCTGAGAAACCCTGGGTATCAGAAGATCTGTTGGCATCTCCCTTTCCCCTCGCTGCCTGTTCCACACAGCTGCAAAGCTCATGTGGCTGAGATTGGACTTTTCCAGGCTTGGCCTTCCTCGGGCCTGCAGCAGGGGAACTGCTTGATGGTTCTGCCCCCCCCCCCCCCCAGGTACCTGAAGCGGTTCAAGGTGATGAAGCCTAAGGTACTGAGGAGCTGGTGCCGGCAGATCCTGAAGGGCCTGCTGTTCCTGCATACAAGGACACCCCCCATCATCCACCGAGACCTCAAGTGTGACAACATCTTCATCACTGGGCCCACCGGCTCAGTGAAGATCGGTGACTTGGGTCTGGCCACCCTTAAAAGAGCGTCTTTTGCCAAAAGTGTGATAGGTGAGCCTGTTTCTTCTCCAGAGTTACCTAGAGAATCACACAGTATTCGAGGAGCCATGGAAGCCTGGATTTCCTCAGTTACCTCAGACCTGGTGCAGGAGGCTCATCAGAGTGCCTGGGTATCCAAGCAGCCCCAGAATTCTGGTGGCTCAGCCAGAGGACCTGCCTAGTGGGGAACACACTGCCTTCCAGCTTGCCTGGAAATACTGGCTCTGTTTCCCACCGACAGACCTTTCAGACTCAGGGGTGGGTGGTCGCTGCATCAGAGTCTTGGCTGTGTTGGGTACCTCCTATGATTTCCCGCCAAGGGTGGTGGGCTAGATGCCAACCTCTGAGCTGTGGTGGACACTGTGGCTGCCCAGGAGGAGGAAGTAGTGTTACCACAGAGGAATTACACTGCTGTGGGAAGTGGGACTGGAGCTGGTCCCAGTAATCAGGGAGAGGAGTACCCAAGGCTGTGAGGCACAAAAAAATGACATTGTGCAGAGCCTGACCAGAAAGGTGTATCAGAGGCGGAGTATGGTATCTTCGTGGTGGTGGAAGGTGGTGCTGAGGGTTTAGGTCCTTTCTTGTCCTTGGGTCTTGGCTCCAGGCCTCTCTTTCTCTGAGGGACTTTCCTGGCCAACTTTTGGGGGATGGTACTCTGGGTTCTGGGGTAGTAGTCTACAGTTCTGTTTAAGGATAAAGGGGGTCTGGATCATGTTATATGCCCAACCTTGAAATATCTAGCATAGCACTAAGTATCTAGCAGACACTGGGAAGGATCTTGTGGGCTTTGGAAAGAACATTAGAGGGATTCCAGTAACAACTGTTTTGGGCCCTTCATTGTCTTGACGTCAGGTATAGCCCTCCATCAAGGCTGGTCACCTACAGGAACAAGACAAGGAGTAAGGTTGGTCTCAGGTCC
Organism: Mus minutoides; assembly: GCA_902729485.2. NCBI lineage: Eukaryota > Metazoa > Chordata > Mammalia > Rodentia > Muridae > Mus > Mus minutoides. The sequence continues at coordinate 1,744,745 of LR749528.1, forward strand.
TTATGAATTATTTGGGGAAAGACATTAGCCAGTGTGGCAATCTTGGGGAGCTGCTAAATTTTCAGTAGCGTCTTTGGAATGTAATATTTAGTGTAGCTGTCTTATCTGGACAATGGCCCTTTGGATCCTAGATCTCTGGTTCCTTTATCCTGATAGAGTAGCATGGTGGGGAGCTGGGACTGACCCAAGTCTCAGTTTTATGTCTGTGAAAATAGGTAGAGCTAAGCCAGGAAGACAGCTCTGCTATCAAGAGTACTTACAGCATAGCCATAAGGACCTGAGTTCAAATCCTCAGAGCCTACATTTTAAAAGCCGGGCAGTGGGATTGGCGAGATGACCCAGCTCTTAACTAGAGCATGTATTGCTTTTCTAGAGGACCAAGTTTAGTTTCTAGCACACATATCAAGTGACTTGCAACCATCTTTACAGCTCTGGAGGATCTGGTTTCTGTCACCACCCTGACACATGTGGTGCGCACGCGCACACACACACACACACACACACACACACACACACACACACACCACACTTTAAAATAAATAACTTATGCACCTTTAAGCCAGATGTGGTTGCACATATGTCTATAACACTATCACTGTAGGGATGTGGGAGGATTTCTGGGCCACTGGCCTAGCTCCAGGGACAGGGAGAGACCCTATCTCAAGGGAACAGATGAAGAACAATAGAATAAGACATCAGGCATCATGTGACTTTGGTGTGTATACACACAAACATACATCATGCATATACACCATGCATATATACCATGCACATAACGCACACTCGTGAGCACACACACACACACACACACACACTTCAAGTTACTTCGGGATGGTGTTTCTGGCAGGCCTAGGAAGGCACTGAGTGCCCAGCACTGTGGGGTGTCCCCTGTCACCCTGGCTTTTACTTGTTGACACCTAGAAAGTTAGGCTAGGATCAGAAGTGTACTTGGATGCTTCTGTTTGGGTGGGGGGATCGAGACTTACTGAGGGGGATTCTCAATGGGCACTGACTGGAAACCCCTGTTCCCAGCAAGTGCCAGCATTTGGGGAGGATGAGGCCAGGTGAGGGCTCCCAAAGGCCTGTTACCCAGGTATCCCCAGGCCCTGCAAATGGAGCTTTATAACGGGCCTGTGAGTAGAAGGGGATAAGCATTAGCACTCAGTGGCAAGTACAATGTCATATGTTACATTTTTTAAATATAATTTTTAAAAACCAGACATGGCTACATGCATACCTCTAACCTTAGCATACCTATATCAGGCTACATGGGCCTCACAGCCACATTGTGTGTTCTAGATGCTTTGGTGGGACTGGAGATCCCCACGGTCCATTTGTAGACCTGAGAGTGAAGGAGACACAGTAGTGCTTGTATTGTGTCCAAGGCCAACGCCTGGGGCTGTTGAGGTCTGACCCACCCAAGACGTAGTAGGAATCAGGGTGTGGCTGAGGCATTGCTTTCCTGATCTATGAAATAGTGGAGCCAGATGAGGGCCTATGTGTTCCATCCTGGTGAACAGGGCTCTGGCCTCTGAGCTCTGGGCAGTTTCCAAGCAGGCTTTGTCAATTTGCCCTTGAAGAGTGAAATGGGAAAGAGGCCAAGGTGAACTGAAGATAGGTATTCTAGAAAGAGCTACAGGTCAGTCCTGGTTGGGTGGGCATGCCAGGTAGAGGGTAGGAGGGAGCCCAGACTGTTGGGTACCATGCAGATACAACAGGTGCCTGTTTAGGAGTTCCAGGCAATGTAGGGTCCACCCAGAACATGGGGAGATGGATTCTGCCTGTTTAGTGAGGATACGGGCAAGGGCTAATTGTTAATTTGTTCTTGTTATAACAAAAGTCAAAAACATAAAGGAAATCTAAAAAAAAAATTAAGCTTTTGGGTCCTGTGGAGGAAGCCATTTGTCTTCTATTACAGACTCAGGACTCATAGACTTGGGGCTGTAGGATGAGTATAGTATTAAGATGGAGAGGGTCCCTACCTACTCTATACTGTCAGGCCTCAGCACACATTCTCCTGTTCATTAGAGGGCAGAGATCTCTTACAGTCACAAGCTAAAGTTACTTCTCCATTAGAAAGGAGAAGGTGGCCAAGGGCTAGACCCTCTGAAGTCTTGCCTGACTTTGTTGAGAGGAGCTGGGTGTGGAACGTTCCCTAGCACCTGGTAAAACGGTTGGGCCTGGGGTGGGGGCGGGGACTGCTGCCTTTATTCTCACACAGACTCATCTGCAGGGACCCAGGGATGCCAGGCAGATGTGCAGGGCAGCCACAGGCCCAGCGTGAGAAGCTCCGCAGTTGACAACGGAACATAAAACTCTGGGTTCATGGGTGGGACATCAGCCTGGACGATTGCATGTGTGGTGTATGCGTACGAGCACGTGTATATGCTATTTCTAAGATTCAGATTTAATTTAGTGAGATGAAAAGGAAAAATGAGTCAAGTACACACATGTACACACAAGTACAGAGCTAGTTCCAGCCTCTGACCCATCTCCTGAAGTCAGGCTATCTGGGATACTTCTTGCAGAGGAAGGTCCTCAGTTCTTGTAGGTCCCCAAAGAGTCAAAGCCCAGGGATACTGTCTGTTGACCCTAATATCATGTGGACAGCCAGTGAGTGGAGTCTCTGCTTTAAGAGTGCAGGTTCATACACATGCTAAGTTGTAGCTGGCTTGGCTCCAAGTCGTGGGAGCCTGGCTCCTATCACAGTTCTTCTCTAGGGCCCAGGTCATGCCCCTGGGATCTCTTTATCGGCCCCCCTAGCAGGAAAGGGTTTTGTGGTTTCTCCTTGTTATCACAGGACAAAGTGTCCCACACAGTCCCTGGCAGAGGCATCACGGGGTGGCGTTATGGGCAATAGATGTAGCCCTGGGGAGGGAGCCCTTTCTTCCTAAGACTTGGGGTTGTCAGCCAAGTCAGCTGACCTGTTCACTGTGTTCCAGCTGCCACCATGGTGACCCTCCTGAGTGATCATTGTGATCTGGGCCCATGTAACCCCCAGGATATCCTGGGGTCCCAAGGATATACGAAGGGGTGGGAAGGACCTGACCTACTTGTAGGCTACCCCTGCCTGGGACATCTGTGTCATGCATCTTGTGGCTTAAGAAGTATATTCACTGTTCTGTGACAAAGGCTGGAAAGTAACTTAAATATACTGAACACCAGTAGTAGTGGTACCAAAGAATTTCAAGAATACAAAAGGATAAAAATTCTCAGCATGAGTTCTCTTCTTGGTCTCTGTCATTTCTGATGGCTTTTCCTATAGATCTGTCTTTTACATAAGTCCATACTTACGTTTTTATATTTTGTCAGTTTGTGGCTAGACTCAATGCATATTAAACTGAAATAATGGTCAAGAGATACCAACATAGGGCTGGAGAGATGGTTTAGAGGTTAAAAGCATTTGCCACCTAAGCTTGAAGGTCCCTAAGCTGTTCAGGTCCCTAGCACAAACCTACCTGATAGTAACAGCCATTGGAGTGACAACCAGCCTCTAATCCTATTGGTTATGGGGCAGAGCAAGCAGGCTAGCCAGACTAATGGGTGATTTCGATTTTTGAAGCAACAGCTTGGTTACTATCTATCTCTGGGCCCACTGGCTAACTAGCCTAGGCTACTCCGCTCCAGGAGAGTGAGACAGCCTGACTCAAAGGAAAAGGAGAAAAAGAGTTGTGGGGGATGGTGCCAGAGGAGTGACACTATGAGGTCACCCCCTGGCTTCCACACACATGTTCATACATGTTCACACACATGGCTGCTGGGGCAAGCGTCATTTCACTCTGTGTGTGTGCTTGATGTCTCATAAGCACTATCTCTGTGGGATGTGTCAAGTGGCAGCCAATGCTCACCCCTCTCCCCTCCCAGAGTGACAGCTGCATGTCACATTCATTGTTAGTTACACCCAGAAAACCTAGACATTCCCCTTTCTGGGGACACTGAGGGCCTTCCTGAGTCTTTGCAGGCAGGGGCAGCTTTGGGGTAATCAATGGTTTTTGTCATCTCTGGGGAGACTTGAGATCTGGACGATGCTGACCTGTTTTGAGGGGTACAATACCCACACACAAGCCAGGGTATGCTCAGAGAATAGGTGTGGTCCCCAGAAGCTCTATTTCCATCTGAACACTGATGGCTATCCCTGGAGCCATAAGGTTAGGTTTGGATACAGTCTGTAAAGCATACCTGCTTAAAACCCTGGGGTCTGTTGACTCTACTGTTGTCTGGTGTGTATCGTGGGACACATACAGAGGAGGCTGGGAGCATCTATGGGACCAAGGAGCCATCAGTAATAACTGTGTCTGCTGCTCCTGATGTAGGTACCCCCGAGTTCATGGCACCTGAAATGTACGAGGAACATTACGACGAGTCGGTTGATGTCTACGCCTTCGGGATGTGCATGCTGGAAATGGCTACCTCAGAGTACCCCTATTCGGAGTGCCAGAACGCCGCCCAGATCTATCGCAAGGTCACCTGTGTGAGTCCACTCAGCCACCCTGTTAGTAAGGATAACAAACAGCCTTGGTTAGTCCTTTGGGCAGCTGTGCAAGAAAAGGAGCGAGCACGGGCACCTTAACCTGGGGACCCCTGAGGCTTGCTTGGGTAAGAAGTCTAGCAAAAAAGTAACGGTGCAGTGTGGGGTGGTTAGCCCAGAGGCTGTTACCTGCGTGGAGCCAAGAGACCCAGGAAGAAGAAAAAACGAAGGCTTGAGAGACTGTAACTGTGCTGGGGCCTCCTTTCAGGAAGTGCACCCAGGCTGGCTGTCAGGAAGCCCCATCTTTTTTATTTTAGAATCACAGTTTGTTTTCCTTTTTTTGCTAAACCGTCATCCTAGTAGCCAAGCACATCTCTGAGCGGCTGTCAGCACCACGCAGCCTGGGAACCTCGGCCCTTGTTTAGCTGTCACTGTGATTTCTGAGTTGATCCGGAGGTTTCAGCTGTGCAAACAGATTGGGCTGTCCCCCGTCTCTCTGTGGTGGCCCTTTGCTGGTGGAATAAACACGGCCTCTGAGGTGGAACAGCTGGGCCAGGGCTCCTCTGTGCTGGTTCTCATGATGTGTCATCTTTGCTCTCATGGAGAGGACAACAGGCCCTCAGGGTGTTCCCTGACCTTGGTGGTTGTCATCTCCATAGTCCTTCCTGTGTCCTCCTCAGCCTGGGCAGCCCAGCAGGACCCTGTGCTTGGTCTGCACATCTTATGTCCACTTGCAGGTTACCTCTGCAAGTATGTATGGCCTCGGTGCTACTCAAGTAGCTCCGCTCTGGGCCCACCAACTCAACTCAGCCCTCTTGTAGGTGGTATGGAACCCCTTTTGCTGTTAGAGCTGAACTAAGTCACTTCGTTGACTTGAGCCCCTTCTGTGTGCACTATAGATAGGTGGTGACCGGCAAGAGTCCTTGGCTGATGGCCTTGCCCAGGAGGCAGGGTGTTAAAGGCCTGAGAGATCTTGGTGGTATCGGTGTGAGATGTGGATAAGGACCCGTGGGCTTCAAGCTTGTTCTGTACACAGTAGGTGGTGGCTTGTCCTCTGGCCTGGCAACAGGAAGGGACATCTTAGGCAGAAGACTGGATGTGCCCCTCATTCTGGCTAGCAGACAGCATGGTGCTGACCCCTCTGAGATTCTTCACCCTTGTCTGTCCAAGTGGGCATGCAGCAGCCAGGCTCAGCAGGTGTATTTCTCTCCTCTCTTCTCTCTTATCCTTCTTCCTTCCTTCCTTCTTAAAAAAACAAAACGCCTTTTTAAAAGGGCAAGGCTTTTAAAGTCTGAATCTTGCTGAAGAATGAAGCAAAGAAGGGTTGAAGCCTTCAACGTGTTTTATTTTTGTAATTAGTTACTTCCTTCCCTCCTGCCAGCTCCTACTTCTGATCTGAGAGATAGATAATCTGTGCGGATTTGAGTGGATGGTGCTTCCCTCTCCCTCCCAAGTCTCTTCCTGGCCAGTGGCCAGAAGCAGTGACCACAAACAGTGCTCTTGACTCCCCGGGGAGGGGAGAGGAGGGAATAGGGAAGCAGCTCAGGTGTGGGTTGAAAGGCCTGGCTCTGTGGGAAGTATGGAATCCACCGTGGGCTGAGGCTCTTCACCAGGATGAGGGGCAACTGGTATGGAAGGCCCTGCTGGGGCCTCTGCCTGCAGGCTCTGCAGCCAAGCTGAGGGACAGCTTTGTGGATGCTCACTGCTGGCCCTGAAGCATCAGCCGCAGCATCGGGGTCTTCAGCACGGGGGAGGCTGTGCTGCGTGTTGGTGCCAGATGATGATCCTCATGGCAACATGATGGAGGGCTGTGGCCTGCACCCAACATGTCCTCTGTGTCCTCCCTAAGTGGGAGGAACATTGGCTACTGGCCTTGTGCTGAAGGGGGAAGAGCTTAGAGAACCAAGGCTTCCTCCCTATGCAGGCATGTATGGAGCCCAGAAGTTGTCAAGATGTCTTCCTCAGTCCTTTAGTCTCCACATTACTTTGGAGAAAGGCTCTCTGACTTAACCTAGAGCTGTAGAACTCATCATTTTGTCTAGATTGTCTGGCCAGTGTGTCCTGGGATCTGCCTGCCTCTGCCTTTCCCAATGCTGGGGTTATAAGCATATGCCAACATACCTGGCAATTAGGTGAGCACTGGGCGGCATGCTTACAGACCCACAGGCTTACAGGGATCTTTTGACTGCTTACGCCACTGTCTCGGGTTTTAAGTATGTCTTATTTTCCTTCAGCGCTCACCATCCTGTCCTTCTGGTGGCCTACTTAATATGTGTGTTATGTGCCAACCTGCACCTCCTTAATGTCACAAATCCTGAGGAGAGGGAAACAGAGCTGTGTGTGTCCGTTTGTCTCTCTGCTCCATGCCCAGCAGCTTGGGTCGCCCTGCCCTTTCATCTGCACGTGTGACCTGTGAAGTTTCCATTTCTGGTTGGTTGGTTCTTTGTAATTTCGGCTCATCATCAGAAGTGATTTTTTTTTTTTGACTACTACACAGCTGCAATAAGTTTTACCCTTGCCCCTTGCCCGTGGCTCCCAGTGTGCTCTCATTTCTGTTGTCTGGCTTTCCTGCCTGGTCTGGTCTTCTTGTTTCCTAGTGTTTCTAGTAGTTTGTTTGAGCGTCACACACTGTACCGTTGCAGCATCCCCACTCTGTAAGCTGTCACAGTGCCTCAGTCTACAGCTCCTTCATTCTGTGCCCAGATCTGTGGTGCTGACTACGTACTCATCTTGGTTTGAAGCAAAGGCTTGAGGAGACTGTAGACGTATGGGATCTCTACCATTCTTCCCTTCCCAGAATTCTGCCTCATAGCTCCCTCAGCTCCAGAACACAGCTCTGCCCTCAACTCAGTGAGACCCAGGCTCTGATGGGTCCTAGGCCTCAGGCTGGGAAGAGCCCTGCGTAGCAAGCTGGGCCACTGGCTATATCAGGGTGTCTGTGGTGCCTCAGCTCTGAGTGGTGCCAGGTAACTTTGCTCTGTTTTCCTCAGGGCATCAAGCCGGCCAGCTTCGAGAAGGTTCATGATCCTGAGATCAAGGAGATCATCGGGGAGTGCATCTGTAAGAACAAAGAGGAGAGGTGAGCCACACTCCGGGCTCCGGTGTTCTCCAGCTGATGCTGGTCCAGCTGGCATTTAGGGCTGTGTTCTCCATGCAGCCTTCCCAGGTCAGGCTATGTAACACCAGGCTTGTGAGCTGCTGTGCTGAGCAGTGTAGATCCCACATCCCTCCCTGCCTCCGGAGACAGGCTCCTACTTCAGTCTGAAGTGCTGCCGATGCAAGGATTTGCTCTGTCCCTCCTTTGACCGCAGGCTGTACACGGCCACGTCCCACCCACAGATTCCACCTCTGAACCCCTCCGTGGCTCTATAAAGCCAATTCCTCTTCAAAACAGGACTGGCCCCTCCTAGCAGGACAGCCAGGAAGCGAGGGGGTACCTTTTAGCTTTGCTACCCATAAAACAAACTGGGGTGTACCCACCCATCCACACGGCATTCTCAGGAGTAGACAGGGATGGGGAGCTGGTCTTCATTGCCATCAGCATGATGTCCAGAGGAAGTCAGACTGATGACAAAGGATGCTGTGTTTGCACTAGAGACCAGACCAGACACAGTGGTTAGGGACCTGTGTTTGGGTGCATGGAAGTGATCATATAGCAACACCTAGCTGCCAGATGACCTGGCCCCTGGATGGACCCTCCTACAGCTGCGTTCTGGTTTTAAATCCATAGGTCTAGCGAGTCCTTAGTTATCTTTCTTTCTGTCTGCCTGCCTCCATTCCTCCACACCCCTTCTTCCTGAGGGAGGCTCCCTTCTAACCTCACTGCTGCAGTGAGATCCAGCAACCCTGGGTTCTATTTCCTCTCATCCACCCTGAGCCAGGAGTCTCTTATGAGGATTGAAGACTTGCCTGTACTTCAGCAGAGTCCGTTTCTCCTTGCCTAGCAGGTGGCCTGGTACAGAGTATGATTTCTTTTTGTAATTGGGATAGGAAGCTGTCTTAAAGTGCAGTGCAATAAGAGCGTATCAGACTATAATTTCTCAGCGTCTCCTGGGAATTAGAGAATGCTAGTGTGCACATCTGTGTCCTACCCACAGGGACAGAGCCTGCCAACGGGAAATGAACTGAGAGAAATTTCCAGCATAGCCTGCACAGTGTGCTGGGTAGTGACCTGATCTTGTACATGTAGATGGGTGTAGAGCCCCCTTGTCCCTTGAGCCCTGCCTGGGAGCCACTCTCCTTCCAGGTATGAGATTAAGGACCTGCTGAGCCATGCCTTCTTCGCGGAAGACACGGGCGTCCGGGTGGAACTTGCAGAGGAGGACCACGGCAGGAAGTCTACCATAGCCCTGCGGCTTTGGGTGGAAGACCCCAAGAAGCTGAAGGGCAAGCCCAAAGACAATGGAGCCATAGAGTTTACCTTTGACTTGGAGAAGGAGACTCCTGACGAGGTGGCCCAGGAAATGGTAATGTGTACATAAAGGGGCCCAGACTACCCACGGGCCAGTTTGTGTTAATAAAAACAAACAAAAACAAAACAAAAATCACAAATCAATTGCTTTTCCAGAAGGGCACTTGACCCTAGAGGAATGGTGGGGGATGGAGAGGTCAGAGGCAGTCCTGAGGGAGGGATTGTGGTCTCTCTTGTGTGGTTGAGTGTGTACCATGACATGAGGGCTAAGGATGGAGATCCTGCACAGGACCTGAGAGACAAGCATGGGGCATAGTTAGGGAAGGAATCCAATGAGAAGGTGGAGAGAGGGAAGGCTTTTGCTTGCCTTAACCAAACTCTTGCCAGTTTGGTGCAAGGCTGTGGCTTTGAACATGAGATATGCCTCTCCTTCTTTGGAGACTCCTGTCTGTGGTGAGCAGGGTGACTCTTTTCTGCTTGGGATGCCAGATGGAGCCTCAGGAGGAGACACTGAGTCTGTTGAGGTCAAAGGGTAGGAGAAGGAGCAGGACAGTCCTTTCAGGGCAAAGAGTGCCTCAGGCCCAGATCCTGGTCCTGCAGTACCACTGTGATATCCTAACAGCTATAAGGGAATAGCCAGGGCATGGGGATTTCTAGTGTCTGGATGCCAGACTGGATCATTCTACTCAGTTTTCTAGGCCAACACCATCAAAAATGGTAGACATGACCCATAAGTACCTACTAAAATTTAATTACAGTGTAAAACTTAGTCTCATTGGTCACATTTCAAGTGTTTAGTGCCATCCGAGGTGAGGGACTCTTGAACAACATGGGCATTTTCATTATAAACTTGTTCTACTGACATGCTACTCAGGGTCATTGTGGTTTTAACATGGCAGAATCTTTTCAGGTAATATAACATTCTTGCTGTCTTAGTTAGGGTTTTATTGTTATGAAGAGACACCATGACCAAGGCAACTCTTATAAAGGACCACATTTAATTGGGGCTGACTTACAGTTCAGAGGTTCAGTCCATTACCGTTGCGGTGGGAAACATGTCAGCATCCAGGCAGGCATGGTGCTGGAGAAGGAGCTGAGAGTTCTACATCTTGATCTGAAGGCAACAAAAGGAGTTTGTGTGCCACACTGGGCATAGCTTGAGCATATGAGACCTCAAAGCCCACCCCCATAGGGACACACTTCCTCCAGCAAGGCCACATCTACCCCAACAAGGTCACACCTCCTAATAGTGCCACTTTCTATGGGCCAAGCATTTAAACACATGAGTCTCTGGGGTCCATACCTATTCAAAAACACCACACTTGTCTTCATAAATGAGGCCAGGGCTGCACTACAAATGTGATTCAGCCTGCTCTGCACTGGGCCATGCAGGACATGAGGGATTTGGGAGCCGAGCCTTGGGATCAGTGGTTACAGGATAGCTAAGATGTGGAGAGGGGGTGTTGGGGCTCAGTGTGAGTGATTGCATCCTGCGTGCTGCTTTTAGGGTGAAGCTTAATGTCCCTCACAGGGACATTCTGGGTGTCTGGCTTCACCCAGACCTCAGCTTCCTAGTTTGTTTTCAGTTCCCTGAAAGACTCGATTTCCTAAACCCAAGCATACCGTTCGCACCCTTGCTAGATGCTGCTTAAGTGCTTCTTAAGCAGTTGACACCCAAGGCTCTACCCTACCTCTGCTGGTCATAGGGTAGAGAAGGACAGCGCTCCCAGCAGGGTAGGGCCATTGTAGGTGAGTCACCTCAGCTGGTCCCTGCTATTTGGCTGAACTCCCAGGCTGTGTCCCTGCGTCAGTGCTAGGGAAGTCCTGGGCCCAGCACTCTCCCTTGAATCTCTCCTCTTCCCTCCCACCTTCTCCCCTCACACCTCTTCTGCCTTGAACTGCATTTTCCTTCCATTATGGGGCATGTCATCCATAAAATGGGCATTCATGTAGAAAGGACATGATTTGTGTCAATTTAAAGAATAATAAAAAAATACCAGATGGTGGTGATATATACACACACCTTTAATCCAGCACTTAGGTGGGTAGAGGAACCTGAGTTCGAGGCCAGCCTGGTCTACAGAGCAGGTTCCAAAACAGCTGGGGCTATACAGAGAAACCCTGTCTCAACAATCCTAATAATAATAATAATAATAATAATAATAAATAATAATAACAACAACCACCACTACCACCACCAATATTATCCCCACTCTGCCTAGTCTGGTCGCCACACATGGCAGATTGAAAACCCTATGCTCTCCATGTGAAGGCTCTGTTTTGTGAGCAACCACACACAGGTCCATCTCAGAGCTCTACAGTTCTCTGACGGGGCCTCAGGGTGGGTTCTGGGTCCCAGGAGGCCTGTCAAGGTTCCAGCTTTGCCCCTCTCCATCTTGTATATTAGAGACTTCAGGTTCATTGCTGTCCAGGCTATCAGCCCTTCCCTGGGCCTAGGCTATAGAAGGAGTCACTGTCTGGCAAGACCCTAGACTCCTGAGGCTACGTAAGTGTGAAGTGTCACAGACACTCTAGAATCCAAATGAGAACCTCTGGATAAGGACGAAGATGGATTGTAGGGTGCAGATGCAGGTCAGCATGGCAGAATGCGGTTGAGCAGGGCAGGCTCTGTATGGTACTGGGCGTAGGCAGTGAGGCCCATCCTGGGGGTGGCTGAAGTGTTACAGAAAGTGGGAATAACCATGGTGTGTATGTGTGAGGTGGTCGGGTAGGCCTTGCCCAGTAGAGTCATGGAGCCTTAGAACAAGCATTCTGCAAATGGCGGAAATAGCCAACTATCTTTAATGTGGACCGAGATCACACTAATGGGACTTTAGGGATGGCCCTGGCCACGTGCTTTGTGCTTGGGCCACCTTTGTAGACTTCTCCCAGGGATCAGTGGTAGTTACTACAACTGCCTGGGGTCACTCACTCTGGGCCACAACTGACTTGGGTCATTCTGGCCTGTCTGGCCTCAGCTGCCTCACGAACATTTCTGAGGTTGGCTTGGAAGTCCCTGGAAAGAGCCTGCTCCCGCTTGTAAGGACAGAAAAAGACCCTGATCTGGTCTTCTCTTAGGGTGAGGAATGCCCTGCTGCTGGGAAGTCCCCCCACCAGGATAGTGGCTGAGACACAGGCAGGCCCCCATCTGCCTGCCAGTGGGCAGATCCCACAGACGATTCTGTGTCCTCTGGCCTCTCTCATCTGACACTTTCCTTGGCCACACGCCCAGCTTGTGCTCTGCCAGAGTCCGCCAGGCCTTCACCTGGGAGATTTCCGTGGGGGATCTTTCTGACAAGCTGAGTTGTCTCTCAAAATAAACTGCTTTGAAATGATCTGGACAACCCCCCCTGGAAAGTTTGAGAGCGTTACCGAGGACGACTCCCACCCCCACCGCATACTGTTGGAGAGTGAGCTGCTGCCTAGCACCCTTCGCCTGGGGTACATCCCCGTCTGTCTTTTCCCATGAAGCAGGGGGGTTCTCTTGCACTCAGAATCAAAAATACCATCAGCAAGCTACCTCCATTCCTCAGGACACTTGGATTCTTGGTGTCCAAGCATTAGGGGCTCTGTGGCTCTTCAGTCCTCTTGTCTTCTGTGGCCTGACGCTTGGGAAGAGCTCAGACTCCCCTTTGGGGTAGGCAGTGCATTCTTAGAAATCTCACGGAAGGGGCTGCCTTGTCACCGTAGCCTGCCTGGGCAATATGTTTCTGTCTGTCCCACTGTGTAGAGTACTTGCTCTGAGACCACACAGCACAGTTCTATTGAGAGGTCCAAAGCCTCAAAGGAGATTACCCTGACCATCATACTCAGAGTTCTCCTGCCTGTGCAGGCTTCAAATTGGGGGAAAGGAATGGCTTATGGCCTCCCATGAGGTACAGTCAGGTATCAGCCAGGGCGGGTGGCCCATGTAACAGAGGACCCAAGTTCCCTGCCGATGGGTCTTTGTGGAGAATAGCTCATGATGTGGTCTCACCCAGTGCAGTAATGCCCGAGAGAAATGGGGTGTGTGTCAGTGGGGGTGGGGAGATAAGGAGACTCAGATGCACAGAGACGGTTGAGGAAAGGATGAGATAGAAAGGGCAAGTGAGACTCTTCACACATCTCAACCTGATTCCCGTGGGATACCCTGTCCCTCTTGTCCTCACGTGTGGTCTGCGTCACCGTGTTGCCGCTCATTCTGGTGTTGTGATGCTCAGATGTCCTGGATTTGCCCTAGTACCGGCTCACATGTCATTTTGCACGTCCCTGTCTTTCCCTGAGCATGTCCAGGCAGTTCTGGCTTATCTTCCTTGTTCTCTTGCCCAGCCCTGAGACATTGAGCCAGGGCCAGTTCTGGTTTCCTGTGGCCTCTCAGGATTGTGGACGCCGTTTCAGGACCCTTAGGTTAGGCACAGCTCATGGAGACAAGTTATCTGCACATTCACATACAAGTACCATCTGTGTGCCTCTGGGTTCATGACTATCTTACTGATAGCGGTACCATGGGTCCATTCCACGCTCAAGGCCAGTCTGGTCTACCTAGTGAGTTCCATGCCAGCTAGGGACACACAGTGAAACCTGGCCTTTCAAAAAAAAATCTCATTTTCTTTCTTTAAAAATGTTTAGACTATGTGTATGGGGGTGGGTAGTGATGATAATATCCACAGCTGTGCAGTGCCCACAGAGTCCAGAAGAGGGTGTCAGATCCCCTGGAGTTGGAATTACTGTGCTGGGGACAGAACTCTGGTCTTCTTAACCACAGAGCTGTTTCTCCAGCATCCCCACTCATTCTCCCTAGAACTTCAGTCTTCATGAAGGGAAGGGGCTTAATCCTAGCTTTTCAGGAGTCCCAGTCAGGTCCTGCAATCCACCCATTGTAGGGGTCTCTGCGTCAGGAAGTGGCTTTGCCACAGACATTCCCAGTTCGCCCTGTTTCCCTGGAGATCCTGAAGTGCTCTGCTGATAAAGGGAGTTTAGGATTTTTGTCAGGCCCACGTGTTCCTCGTACCACTTTCCAGTGACCAAATGGGCCTCCCCTCCTCCTCCCCGGATGATGGTCGGGGTTTACAAGATCATTGAATACTTGCTGGGTGTGAGCTGCCATCCCACATACTGAGCCTATAAACTTCAAAGAGTGTTGAAGATCCTGAGGTGACTAAGGAGACCCGAGAACTATAGTAGGGGTGGTCCTGAGCACTAGGGTATGTATGATTGTGTAAGTGATGCATGCTGGATGGCTGATCCCCAACACACTTGACCATGAGTCTGCCTTCGCAGATCGATTCTGGATTTTTCCACGAGAGTGATGTGAAGATCGTGGCCAAATCCATCCGTGACCGGGTAGCATTGATTCAGTGGCGGCGTGAGAGGATCTGGCCTGCACTGCAGTCTCAGGAGCCAAAGGACTCGGGCAGCCCTGACAAGGCCAGGGGTCTGCCAGCTCCCCTGCAGGTCCAGGTGACCTACCACGCACAGAGTGGGCAGCCTGGACAGCCAGAACCTGAGGAGCCTGAGGCCGACCAGCATCTCCTGCCCCCTACCTTACCAGCTAGCGTTACCTCCTTAGCCTGTGAGTATATGGAGTGTGGGGTCACCACGGTCAGCCATGTCCTTTCTCCCATCCCTACCAGCATAACCAGTTTTAGGGCAAAGCAAAAACAAAGTCCTCATCTTATATTATGACACTCTGTGAGAATGGCAGGTACCCAGTGAACTCCTGCCTGTCCTCGGGTGGCTGGGTTGATGCTTCCAGCTGTAAGTGGTCCCCTGGAGCTTTGGCGAGGCTTTGGTCTCCTGTTCCAGGCTCACTTCCTGCTAGCCGCCTTGTGCCAGGGCACATGGTGATCTCTTAAGAGAGCATGTCCTGGGGTTATAAGGCTAACAGATGGCCCCCGGGTACTAGGACACGTGGGTCCCGATTCCTTGGCCAGTCCAGGCTTGTTCCTGCTGCCTGCCCTTCAGGGTGTGGGTGATTGTTTTGGGAAAAGGATTGGGCTTTCCCTACATCCCCCAGTGACTTTGTGAGCAGAGGACCAAGAATTGCTGAGTCTGACTTCCCAGGTCAGATGTCTTTGACCTAGGAGGGTCTGAAGGAACCACTTCCACCTGCGAATCTGTGGACTGGCAGCTGGTTCTTTATTCTCTCTTAAAGGAGCAGTCCTGGCCTCCTGGAGGGATGGATACAAAGGCCAAGGGAAGTACCATTGCCAATCTTTGGGTGCGGGGGATGACTGTGCAGTGGAGCACATGGTGGCTGGTTGGCTTAGCGTGTTTCTCCTCACTGGGTTCGTTCATCTCTGCTCTTGCTCTCAGTAGAAACCCCTGAGAGCCTTTGTCCACTTTCAAGGGCTTGTTTCTCCCAAGGTGGATTGGATGCAGGCTTCCTCAGAGACCATCCTGAGAGGATCCTGTAAGTCTCAGGAGAGGCAGCCAGTGTCCTTTTTGCCTCCCGTGTCTGAAACCTCAGCAGTGAGCTGAGGCAGGGGGGACACAGCTTTGCCCACTCTGTGAACCAGCCTGGGACAGATCAGCAGAGCCCAGGGGCCTGCCCAGACCAATATTTGAGGCTATCCATGTGGAAAGACTGAGGCCCTGTGTATTTACTATGCAGTCCCCTTCGTTGGCGACTCAAATAGCGTCCAGGAAGACGTCTTACATGCAAATGAGCGGTCCTCACTTTGAAGTCCTTTGCCCACTGTTTATTTCACCCCACACTGAGCTCCGCACACTGTGCTTCGGAGAGATCCAGCTTGAGACCTAGAAACAATGTCCCGATTGTGGTCAGATGCTGAAGGTCATGGTGACCCAATATGAAAAAAATCCCATGGAGTTGGAGAGTAGGCGACAACTTCACGCCAAGCGTAGGAATTCTCTCCCCTTCCTATGTGGCTCGAGACACCAAAGAGTGAGGCACTGAGGCCATGGCTTTTCAAAGGCACAACTCCAGCCCTCTGTGTGACTTTTCAAAGGGATTCTGCTCACTTTCTGTATTTTATTTAAAATAGATGGTACAGTCATATTTTTCAGAATTTTAAACCCCTAAGGGTGTCCAGGAAAGTCACTTGTCCTCCTAGAGGCAACAGCTGCCACCAAGTCTTTTAACTGTCCTTCCAGAGATAGTCTACATGTGACACACACACACACACACACACACACACACACACACACACACACACGCAGAGAGACACATAGCATTATATGTACAGATGCACACCCAGTGTAATCCCTGGATGCAAAGACACACACATATATCATATATTATACTTACCCCTATACTCACATGGACATATGTATACACACACTTGCACATGCGTGCACCTCCACACATGGGACTATATATGTGGACATGTATACATGAATATACTCACCAGCTAGCGGTGGTGCCTGCTTTTAATCCCAGCACTCAGGAGGCAGAGGCAGTCAGATCTCTGAGTTCGAGGACAGCCTGGTCTACAAAGTCTTGGAACAAAGTGAGTTCCAAGACAGCCAGGGCTATACAGAGAAACCCTGTCTGTAAAAACCAAATACATGTATGTATATGTGTATGTGTGTGCATGCATGCATATGCATGCATGTATACATGCATATATATGTGCACACACATATGTGATGTGATATACATGAGAACACATACATGCACACCCCCATTCCCCGTTCTTCAGCAATGGATAGCACCCTCAAATGCCCTTCTGCCCGCTGCTCTGGGCTTTTTGTCTTCATTTTCTCCCCTGACTGTGAGAGTTCTACAGTGACTGACCATTCTCTGCCTCACCACCGGTAAAGACTCCAGATAACACATTGCCTGCACAGGATCACGGAGCACACACATGTGTTGAGCGATACCCCACCACATCAGCTCTCACAACTCTTCCCTAGCAGTTCCAACTGACCTGAACAGGTGGCCTCTGCTGTGCCACATGTTGAGGACCAAGCAACACAATTCATGGGTGGTGGGGGTGGGGGTTAGCCAAGTGAAATTGTAATTATGCATATAATCTATACAAGTCACTTGCAGTATTTAAAGTGTCACACACATGGCTGGAGCTGTGCCTCTTGAATCTTGTTAGTGTAAGGGCCACCTTCTTCCCCACCTCCCTCTCTCCTGTCTTGTCTCCCTCTCCCCTCCCTTCCTGTCTGTCTAGGTAGAAGTGGTCGCTCTAATGAGCAGTTGGCTTGTGTAAAACCAGAGCCGCTTGTGTAATTGGTTTTGCCCAATTAAGCCTCAGCATTCCTTGTCTTCTTAGGTTAAAATCACTCTTTGGAAGGATTGTGAGGGCAGACCCAGCAGGGCTCCCCCTCGCTTGGCTTGAATCATCAGTGGTCAGAGTCCTCACTCTGAAACACAGCCCCCTGTGAAAATTGCTTGGCGTTTTGGTGGCAAGCTGTAAAGCCCGTGGCTTTTGGGATCCTTAAGTGTAACCTCAAAGTGCTGTTTCAGATGGGTTTCTGGTTTTCATTCATCACTGGCTGACCATGTGGGCAGGCTGCCTTGCCAAGTACCAGAGCAGGGCAGCCTCAACACCTGCATACCAGAGTGGGCAGGAATGACAGGGCTCGCTTCTGGTGGGCTAGCAAACTTTGCCTACCCTGGCGTCAGAGCCTATTGGGGTTACAGGCGTGGCTCTCCATGCTGCCGTGTAGCAGGCAACAGATTAAACAGCATTCCTGAATACAACCCTGATGGTCTTACAGAAGATGTTTAGGAACAAGCCACTATACCTGCCTGTCATGCCAGGGACATAGCATTTAGAGATGTCCATGCTAAGCCATGCCTTTTTCCTCCCCAGCGGACAGCACCTTCGACAGTGGCCAGGGCTCTACCGTGTACTCAGACTCCCAGAGCAGCCAGCAGAGCATGGTGCTCAGCTCGCTCGTGGACACGGCTCCAACCCCAGCCTCGTGCGTGTGCAGCCCCCCTGTGAGTGAGGGGCCTGGCCTGACCCACAGCCTGCCTACGCTAGGGGCCTTCCAGCAGCCGGCCACTGTGGTAAGTTGAGAGCCATCCTGCTCTTTCCTCTTGGCCTCTTGTCTAGGCTGGGCTAAGGATGGTCAAAGTTAGAGTGGCCTATCGTCAATTCCCAGCTGCATCTCCTTGGGGGGACTTGAGGATGTAGTCCATGGAGAGCCGTCTTTTCTGGGAGCTGCAGAACTGTAGGCTGAGGAGCCTTAGATCTGAAGAGCTCCTGGATAAAGAGTATGGAGTATCTGGGAACAGACCTTAGGGGATTGTTTAGGGAACTGTGATAGAACCAACGCACCTTATCCTAGGTTGTCACCAATGCCACTCAGGTACATGATGCTGGTACACCGGGATCCTTTCCAGCCTATCCCAGGGATGACAGGAGTGTATCGGTAATGAGGATGGAATTTGAAGCTTTTTATTTTATTTTTATTATTACTTTTTAAATTTTATTTATTTATTTATTTATTTATTTATTTATTTATTTATTTATTTATTTGGGGCTTTTTAAGACAGGGTTTCCCTGTGTGGCCCTGGCTGCCCTAGAACTCACTCGGTAGACCAGATCAGCCTTTCTCTGCCTCCCAAGTGCTGGGATTAAGGGTGTGTACCCCCACCAGCTGGAGCTTTGGGTTTTTACCACTGCCTGGCCTGCTAGGTAATATCCAAGACTCCCTGCCATGTCTCCCTTGGCTGGAAGCAGCTGTTACAAGTCAAGGGGGTGAAAATGGGGTTGGAGCAGGAGGAAACTTCAGTATTTGTAGAAGGCGAGAGAGGCTGTGAGGATTCCTGATAGGCAGTCGATGATGAGGGAGGAGTCAGGCAGGGCCTTTATTTTATTTTGTGTTTGTGTATGTGGTATGTGCAGGTACAAACACCCTTGCATGTACACATGGAGACTAGAGACCCATATCAGGAGTCTGTACCTTATTTTTCCTCTCACTGGACTTGGAGCTCCCTGGCTGGCCAACAGGCCTCTGGGATCCTCCCTGTCCCTTGCCTCGTGTCACCAAGAGTACAGGTGTGCTCTGGATGCAAACTGGAGCCTTTATTCTTGCATGGCAAGCCCTGTGATTTTTGCCTTTTCTCTAAACATTGAGGAAAATGCTTGTTTCACATTTCTTAGCGCTCAACCTGAGAATCTGCCTATGACCTGGGTGGCGCAGCTGAGTCCTGAGAGGGTGATTAAGGCCTGAGGATGGGCTCTGTCTCCCCATCCCGTCACTCGAGAGCTTCCCTCCACCATGTTGGTACCCACCGTTGTCACAATCTTGGGCTGCTGTGGTGGCTTCTTGGCCCTGGCTGAGCTCTGCTGTGTGGCGTTTGTCCTCTGATCACACAGGTTCTCTTCCCTGTGTCCACACAGAGTGGAGCAGTTACAAAGGCCCAGCGAACCTCTGGGAAAAGCAATCGACACTGGATTGTGTCTGCCTCTGCTTCCCTGAGCCCCAGGATTCGCTGTGATGCGCACATTGGCAATTTTATTCAATTTGCAAAATGAAATGAGGTTTGGTTTTAAATGGCCAGAAGACCTCATATTCGAGGACTTGCTGCCCCAGAGACTTGCTTGTTCTTACAAGTTTGCCCAGCTGGGGCTGGGCCCAAATGCCCTGCCTGCTTCTCTCATGCCTTCCAATCATCGTTGGGGCTGTAATGTCCTGCCTGCTTCTCTCATGCCTTCCAATCATGGTTAGGGCTGTAATGTACTAACTGCTGGTCCTCACCAGGCCCCTTCTGTCCTTTGGGTCTTCAGTGTCACCCTCCACATGTCAATCAGGAGACTGGGCAGAGACCGCAGCTGTAGACTCAGGGCCAGAACGCTCCATCCTCTTTCCCTGCCTCCTGACGTAACGATAACTTAGACAGAAAGCACGGCTGTGCTATGGTCGGTACATCCTGGCCTTTTGGTATTTTCTGAAGCAGGCTGCTGTGGTGATGTACCTCTGGGATTCAGTGGGGAAAACCAAACAGGGAAGAGGAGGAGGGGGAGGGGGAGGTCTAAATGGAAGACCACCGGAAGTAAAGGGTCACTAGGCCCTGCCTTCGCTTCTGAGCCATATACAGTGACCCAATCTGTCCTGACCTGGTCTAGCTGGGGCCAACTCACCTGTCTATGGTTTTAGGTAAATTCCACTTTGAGACTTGATCCCAAATACACCTACTCCCCCACATTCTTGCCTAAAGCACCAGGAAAGGAGAAGTGAGAGGATGTTTTGGAAATCCCTGTTCCTCTGCCTCCCAGCAATGTCCTAGGGAGGTCTGCTGGAGAGCGGTGGACATCAGTTTCTCCTCTGAGCCCTGAACTTATGTTCAGAGATGCTCCACACAGCTCTTCCACTGCCAACACCCTCACTGTTGTAAAGTAAACCCTGCATAGACAGAGGTTTTCTCATAAGTGCTACGGACTCTGTCTCTGCACAATGAAGATGCTCAGAGCAAAACATAGTAATACAGGACTGCAGAGGGCCTGGTTTGATTCCCAGTACTCACATGGTGGCTGACAAACATTGTTGACTCTAGTACCATGGGATCTGGGGTCTGCTTCTGGTGTCACAGACATACACGCAGGCAAAACACCATGCACATGAATTTTTTTATACAAAACAAAAACACAGAAGCCCGCAAAATATTGACGAAGTAGCAGCAACTCCTCAGCCTTGGCATCCATGGACTGGTTTCCTGTTCTTTTGTTGGCTGCGTGCACCAGTGCCCTCCCTACATGCGGCCCTGTTTCTGTCCCCTAGTGGCTAAGTCTCAGAGGCCCTTTCCTTGCCAAAGGCTTCACTATGCTAGCTTTGTTCCCATTCTGGTGTGTGCTGGTACCTTCCCAATAGCTGCAGGTTATATGCTTGTATGTCTCCACAATATGAACTATCCGAATGGATTTATCCTCTGTAGTCTGAATCATGTCTGTCATAAGCTATCCACAGCCTATATCCTAAAGAGTCTTTCTACAGTGCTGAAAACCTCTATGGTGATCTTTCTACATGGTTGAGTAATACTCCACGGGGCTTATGTTTTGGAACATGCCCTGTTTGGGAGCTGTGGCCACATGTGGCTTTTCAGCATTGTCTATGGTGTTGTAGGACCACCACACCTGGCTTCTTCTGAGTCACCTTGCTCAGAAGGTGGGGAGGGGGCTGGGCACAGGAATTAGAAGGGCCAAGAGTAGCCACTGAATGTAGCCTATCCTCCGCAGCCTGGCCTGTCTGTGGGCCCTGTGCCACCCCCTGCCCGCCCTCCACTCCTCCAGCAGCATTTTCCAGAATCTTCTATGAGCTTCACCCCTGTGCTGCCACCACCCAGCACCCCTGTGCCCACGGGCCCAAGCCAGCCAGCACCCCCAGTCCAGCAGGTAAGCATGGCACTTCATGTTGTCCCCTTAAATTGTCCCCTTATGGGGGAGGTCTGCAGTTTGTAACACAAGGCCTGCTCACGGAAAACTGCTTACCCATGATGTTTTTATAAGCTGGCTCCAGATTAGCAGGAGTTTGGGGGAATCTCTGTGTTTGTGTGAGCCGTATGTGGACGTATGTTGTAAACGGAGTTCACTGTGTGCATGTGAGTGTTGTGTGTGAAAACAAACAGTCTTGAAGTTATGCAAGTGTGTATATGCAAGTGATGCGGCCACTGTGTGTGTGTGTGTGTGTGTGTGTGTGTGTGTGTGTGTGTGTGTGTGTGTGAATCTGAGTGTGTATGTGGGAGTGTATGTGTAGGGGAGGGTTTATGTAACTGAGCAAGCATGTACAAGCATGTGCTAGCCTGTGCGAGGAACACTGGATTTCTTCTGTGTCTGAGCACAAGGCTTCCTTTTCTTCCTCTAGCCTCTTCCAATGGCCCAACCGCCTACCCTGCCACAGGTCCTGGCCCCACAGCCCATGGGCACTGTCCAGCCAGTACCCTCTCATTTGCCTCCATACCTGGCTCCAACCTCCCAGGTCGTGGCTCCTGCTCAGCTGAAGCCTCTCCAGATGCCACAGCCACCTCTGCAACCTCTTGCTCAAGTCCCTCCGCAGGTACCTCTGGCCCATATCCTGCTCACCAGGGGGTAGGGTACCAGGCCATGGACCAGGCCTGGTCATGCGTGTCTCCAGGGGCTTCTGGCTAGGGAGGTAGGTTTAGCAGCATTACCATGTGAGCTCTGTTCATACCCTGTGTATTGTCTGTCTCATGCTTCGGGACACCTGTGACTGCCGGAACAGGCAGGTCCTGGGCATAGCCTCTTTTGTCTGGTTTCCCTCTGTCCCAGGCTGAGATCCCTCTGGGTGTGAGTGGTGTATATGGGGGTCCCTCAAGGAGTGAGTGAGGTAGCTGTCATCCCATTATTTCTGGATTGCTAACCAGGATAGGAAAGGGTTGATCCAAGCCAAGGACAAGGGTCTCCTTGTGGTGACTGGGTGAGCATAGAAAGCCACCTGCTTGCTTTGGAGGATTGTCCTGCAGAGCTCTGAGAAGCCAGCTAAGGGTGAATCCTTAGAGGTGCACTTGTCACTGCAGGTGGCTTTTAGCTGTTTGTCACATGCAGCACAGTGGATTTGTGGGGGGGGGGGAGTTGTGTGTGTGCCCTCAGAATTGTACAGAGGTGTAACTAACATGATACTTGTGAGCCTGCAGACAGAGCACTGCTTACGGGAATAGCTATGGAGGCCAAAGTGCTTAATTAACCCTCCGGGTCAGGCACTACCTGATACGGAGAGAACAGAAGGTTCTCAACTGTATGCTGTTGAAAGGCCAAATGCGGGCTGGAGAGATGGCTCAGCGGTTAAGAGCACTGACTGATCTTCCAGAGGTCCTGAGTTCAATTCCCAGCAACCACATGGTGGCTCACAACCATCTGTAATGGGATCTGGCGCCATCTTCTGGTGTGTCTGAAGACAGCTACAGTGTACTCATATAAGTAAAATAAATAAACCTTTTAGGAAGGAAGGAAAGCAGACAGGCCAAATGCTATAGGGAGTGAATGGCATTGCTTCACCTATCAAAGAAGGTTATGCTGAGAGCCCTCCAAGGGGCTGGCTTCTGTGGAGTTCACAGGATGAGACCTTGGGTTGATGAGAAACTCCGTGACTGGGCTAGCACGTTAGCTTTGATAGTGAGACCCCTGTGGTCATTCTCTGATTCCATATGAGAATAATCCTGACTCCCTCGGAGCCACCAGCTAGCCCATTGGAGATTTGGGCACACCAACCCCTCCATGCTGGTGCCGAGGGCGTATCTAGCACATGGGTCTCCTATTCTGCTTGACCATGTTTATAATGGCAGCTTACTAGGATCCAGTTCATCACCAGCAGCTGTTTGAGAGGCTACTTCCCACAGATGCTGCAGGGCCCCGGATGGAAGCCTGACTAACGTGCTGCTATACCTCTTTCAGATGCCTCAGATGCCTGTGGTCCCCCCCATCACCCCCTTAACAGGACTCGACGGCCTCCCTCAGACCCTCACTGACCTGCCAGCCGCGAACATGGCCCCCGTGCCACCACCTCAGTATTTCTCACCTGCTGTGATCTTGCCAAGCCTCACAACACCCCTGCCCACGTCACCGGCCCTGCCTCTGCAGGCTGTCAAGTTGCCTCACCCCCCTGGAACACCTCTGGCTGTGCCCTGTCAGACCATCGTGCCAAACGCACCAGCTGCTATTCCCCTGTTGGCCGTGGCCCCGCAGGGTGTGGCTGCACTGTCTATCCATCCAGCAGTGGCCCAGATCCCAACCCAGATCCCAGCCCAGCCTGTGTACCCAGCAGCCTTTCCACAGATGGTACCTGGAGACATCCCACCCTCACCCCACCACACGGTGCAGAGCTTACGGGCCACCCCTCCGCAGCTGGCCTCACCTGTGCCTCCTCAGCCTGTCCAGCCCAGTGTCGTTCATCTACCTGAGCAGGCTGCTCCAACTGCTGCCTCAGGGACCCAGGTAATCCACTGTGAGGGTGGACTTAACACTCAGTGCCTGGAGATCCCCGGGGACTCGTTTTAAGATGTTCTAGAGCTGTTCCCATCACAAAGCCACGACTCTTGTTAGTACCTACATTCAAAGGTACGTAGGACCAGGCAGGAAGGCAGTTCTGTCCTGTGGTTAACCTTTCTCTATATATATTGTTTTTAGCATGCATTTAATTTTATGTGTATGAATGTTTTGCCAACATGTATGTAATGTACATGGGGTTGGCACAGGGTGTCAGGTTCCCTGGATCTGGAGTGAGTGATAGTTGTAAGTCACCATGTAGGTGCTAGGGAATCGAACTCAAGTCTTCTACAAGAACAACAAGTGCTTTTAACTCTAAGCCATCTTCAGGCCCCAGTTAGCCTTTCCTATGAAGAGACTGTTGGAGACAGAGACCTGAGGCAGTGGAGCATCTGCTGCCCCTTCGGGAGCTGGGGGGCACCAGGATGGCCGGTGTGTTCCCCACTCCTTCCCTACCTCTGCTTTGTGGTTGAGCTCTCCCTCAGCCTCAGGCCAGTGCTGGCAGTCCTGTTGGCTTCAAGTGACCCCTCTGTGGGTACCAGGACTTGCATGTACCCTAGGCTAACCCTTCCTGGACCACAAAGCAAGGCAGAGTGCACATTCCTGTGTGAACAGAGGGAACAAAGCAGAGAGCAGTAAGGGGGTCTGAGGATACTGAGCTTCCAGGTGGAAGGTGATGTTCAACTGCCCTGGAGTCCGGTGGAGATTCGTACAGTGTGCCAGGCTGACTATGAATAGATGTGTGGTATATAGAAATGCTTGCCTCGTTGCAAGAGGTCTGCCATGTAGCTTCACACACCTGCATAGGGCATTTATGTTTGAGTTTCTGGTCTGTTCTGTTTAAACCCACGTGAGGGGAAAACAAAGCAGACCTGGGCCTCCCTCCCTCTGAATTCAGAGACCATTCATTAGAGGCTTTCTCTACTGGGATGTCTCCCAATGGGTACCTGATGTAGATAATCTCTCTCTCCACCTGGCAGCACCCCCTCCGTGTTCTCTCTCTCTCTCTCTCTCTTCTCTCTCTCTCCCTCCTCTCCCCACCTGACACTCTCACCTGAGAGATTCTCCAAACCTGACCTCACCCTGACACTGCGCCTTGACAGCTCTGAAGCCGAGGCATGTCCCCTGCCGTTTGAACCTCTGATGAGAACCAACACCTCCGCCTGGCTTTGCTGTGAAGTGTCCAGGGGGACAGCCTGGTGTCAGGTGCTATGTGGCTCAGTTTTGTGCTGCCCACTCAGCGCGAGTACACAACCCCCTTAATTTGACGTCCCACTTTCTCATTTCTGGAGACAGCTGTGCTTGGAGATGGGGCTGGGAGCCGTGTTTATTGGCCCCCAGAACACATTTGTCTGAAAAGCCAAGTGGGAAGAAATTTGTTGGTCCTGTGTTCTCACTGAATGAGCTGCAAGTGTGATTTGTCCGTTGTGTCTGCTGAGCTCACTAGTGGCTGCTGGGGCGAGGCTAAGCAGTGACTGTGTGTGCGGGAGAGCAGGGTCTGGCACCATCTGTGTGTTCTGGGCCTTTTTTTCTCCTGCTGGCCTTTCTGGTTGCTGCAGATTGATTGGTGGGCTCTTCGATTGGCTAATAGAGCTTCTAGGGGGTTATTTTATTTTTAATCTTTAAAAAGGATTTGTTTTTATTTTTAATCATGTGCCCAGGCATGTTCGTATGTATGAGCAGAGGTGTTCACAGAGGCATTGGGTCCCTATGGAGCCGGAGTTACAGGCTGTTGTGAGCTGCCCAACATGAATTCTGGGAAGGGAAGTTGGGTCCTTGGGAAGAACAGAATGTGCTCAATCACTGAGCACATCCAGGCCTGCTTTCTTTTTATTTTTAAATAGCTTGCTTGCTTATTTATTTATTTATTTATTTATTGAATAGGTGGAGTTGTTCATGTGTTGTACACGTGTAGAGGTCAGAGGACAACTTGCAGAAGTTGGTTTTCTCCTCCTACTATGTGGGTCCCAGGGATCAAACTCAGGTCATCAGGTTTGATGGCAGAGACTTTACCCACTGAGCCATCTCGCTGACTGTCTTAGTGAAGGTTACTATTGCTGTGGCAAAAACACTGTCACCAAAAGCAGCTTGAGAAGGAGACGGTTTATTTGCCTTATACTTCCGCGTCACCTTCCATCACAGGAGAAAGTCAGGGCAGGAACCTGGAGGCAGGAGCTGATGTGCAGAGGGCATGGAGGGGTGCTGCTTTCTGGCTTGCTTGCTTTCTGGCTTGCTTGGCACCTTGACTTGCTCATCCTGCTTTCTTACAGAACACAGGACCATCAGCCCAGAGATGGCCCCACCCACAATGGGCTCGTGTGTGTGTGTGTGTGTGTGTGTGTGTGTGTGTGTGTGTGTGTGTGTTCCGTTCCCCCCCCCCCCATCACTAATTAAGAAAATGTTCTACAGGCTTGCCTCCAGCCTCACCTTAGGGAGGCGCTTTCTCCACGGAGGCGCTCTCTCCTCTCTAAAGACTTTCACTTGTGTCAAGTTGACATAAAACTATCCAGGACGATGACCCCCTAATAAATTTTTTTTTAATTACATTTAGCTTCTAAAGGTTTATTGATGAGCTAGGCTGGCTGCCCTTGGGTATCCCTTCCAGCAGAGGGAGTGTGTGTGCAGAAAAGAAGTGGCCTCTGACCCTGCAGGGGTGATTAACCAAGTACAGGTCTAAGCGAATGTTGCTGTTCCCTTCCCTGAAAAAAAAAGTGACTGAGTTTCCAGTCTTTCAGCCCACCTGGGGCTGTGGAATGGTGTGTTATCACACTGAAATCTATAGACTCTTCTTTCTCTTACTTTTCATTCCCCCAAAGAACTATTTGAGAGAAACACCCATGGGGCAGGAGAGGGGGAGGTAATTAGCTAGAATTCTGCATCACCTAAGGGGTGGCAGGTACCTGAGCACTCTAAGGGTGCATCCGTGGCTAGGAACAGCTACCCCATGCTCTGAACTAGGTCGAAGGCCAGAGAAGCAGGACACTGATATCCCAGGGAAACCACTGGAGCCCGGGGGGTCAGATACTAAGTGTGTGTTGCTTTGTGACTCTTCATCTGGACTTATCCTGAAGTTCTTAGCAGTCTAGGCCGATGTATTCCCACACAGATGTATGCAAGGAGGCTCGTGTATGATCGCTTCTGCCAAATCCACATTATTCCAGATGTGCTTTCAGACCAGGATTGCTTCCGGTGAAACGCGTGGATAGGAAAGAGTCGTTTCTTTATCCTTCCTAACCTGTGTGCTCAGCGATGTGGCTGGGCACTGCCCCCTGATACCCAGCCTGTGTTCTTCTTATCCCTTGTGCTCCCAGGTCCTGCTGGGCCACCCTCCTTCCTACACCGCCGCGGACGTTGCTGCTTCAGTCTCTGCTGTGTCCCTGCCGCCTGCTGTCCTTTCCCCTCCTCTGCCAGATACTCTGCTGCCTACTGTCCCTGAGCTCCTGCCCAAGCTCCCCAGCTCCCTGGCCCCTACAGTGGTCGCAGCCTCTCAGAGTGCGCCCACACAGACCTCTGCACTCCTCCTGCCAACAAACCCACCTCTGCCCACTGGGCCTGCAGTCGCCGGCCCCTGCCCTGCTGTCCAGCTGATGGTGGAAGTGGCTCAAGAGGTGTGTGCCCTTTATTCCCTGCTCCAGCCACCTGGGGTCTCAGCCCTCGAGGTGAGGGAAGTTTGCCTGAGGCACAGTGTCCCCTGGAACAGATACTGCAAGCCGCTCTGCCTCTCCCACTCTGCACTGGCCCACATTAGGAGGACAAGCACGAATTTCAGAAACAGGTTTTCCTCAGAGAGCCGTACGCAGGTTGTGGGTTGCCGAGGGCTTTCGAAAACCCTGTGTGTCCTTTTTAGGGAATGATCAAAGTAGGTTAGCAATTCGTGGAAGGAAGCAACCCTGCGTTTCAAGAATCTGCTTGCCTCTAAGCCTTTCAAGCTTACCCTCGCCACACACTGGGCCCTGTGTGGAGAGAGCCTCAGAGGAGGTGGGGAGGCAGCTGCATGCTGTGGCTGGCCTCACCACCGAGGGGAGGCAGAGCAGCACGAGGTAACCCTGTTCTCTTCATTCTGTTCTTATTTTAGGAGCAGGTCTCACAAGACAAACCCCCTGGCCCCCCACAGAGCTCTGAGAGGTACCGCTCTGCCTTGCCCTCAGGATGGGTTTGGGGGGGGAGGGGGCGGGTTGCGGGCTCAGGAGCTAGCTTGGCCCTGCCTAGTACAGCTTAGTGTTCTCATTCAGATCCTGCCCTAGTTTGCTAGGACACTATCAGGATTTCTAACAGATATCACCCCACACACACCTTTTCCAAATCTGACCCAGGGTGGCTCAGGAACTGTCTTTCTGCTCTTTGTCAATCCAGGATGAATCCTGGTTGCTGTCAGCCCCTGCCTGCTAGGCTATGGATCTTGGCACTAGACCTTGTCAATTTAGGTTGAGTTCTGGTTGTTGTTGGTCCCTGCTGAGCTGTGGGTCCTGGCACTAGTCCTTGTGGTGAGGACCTTCCACAAGGGGAAGATCATGGGCAGAGCTTCAGTACTCTACGTACACCTCGGCCCAGATGTTCAGGTCTCTCCTCCTGTCATCCGGGTGGCTGTGCTGGTCTTATTGAAGTGGGTATGGGAGGTAGCTGGGATCCCACCGTCCCAGAAGACTGGATGCTGTGCGAGCAGGAACTCCATGCTCATGTGAGACTCTACAGTCCTCACAACAGCCTAGAGTGTCTGAGGTCTTGTTTGCTCCCATGGAGAAAGTGAAACATGTAGACCCATTTCACAGGCAAAAGGCCTACAGGACCATCCAGTCCATCATGGGGAAGCCAGTGCTTCCCCTGGCCCCTGGGTGATGCAGGATGGGTACTGGAGGAAGAGATGTCTTGGTTCCCTTTGTAGGCTAGGTACCATAATCTCTACAGGTCACATCTTTAGGCAGTTAAGGCTTTAAATCTCCAAGGCTGGACTGACTAGAGTGGGTTTTCTGGCTATCTGAGTAATGCTGTTAACATTCTTGGTTTTTCCTCAGCTTTGGAGGTTCTGATGCCACCTCTGGAAGAGATCTGAGTGACAGCTGTGAAGGCACCTTTGGAGGGGGCAGGCTGGAGGGAAGGGCCACCCGGAAACACCACCGTAGGTCCACTCGTGCACGCTCACGGCAGGAGAGGGCCAGCCGGCCCCGGCTCACGATCCTGAATGTGAGTGGCTGCTGTTGGGGGTGCGTGGGTGTGAATTCCTCTGCAATCTGATCATGCCTTCCTGCAGGTATGTAACACGGGGGACAAGATGGTGGAGTGTCAGCTGGAAACGCATAACCATAAGATGGTGACCTTCAAGTTTGACCTCGATGGGGATGCTCCGGATGAGATTGCCACGTACATGGTAAGGCTGGGCCAGGGCTGAGGCCACCTCCTTGAGGTCCTTAGGCTCTTGTAAAAGTTAAAACATTGAGTTTGGTCCTGCATGGAGGTGTCTGGGTGGCCTGTGGGTTGGGCACAAAATTTAGCAACTGTCCCCAGAGCTGTGGATATCCAGGGAGAGCATCAGCTTCCTGCAGGTAGTTTTTGTGGGTTCTTGCAAAGCACCTACAAGTTCTCAATCTAAATTGCATCTTTTGGGTCTCTGGTTTCCCCTGGATTCTGACCCTCCCCTCATCCTATTGCTGTTCCCTCCTGTGAACTCCATAAGGGGTTGAGTCATGCATAAGCTCTCCCCACTCAGCAGTATGTAACTGTACAGACAGCTCATGTGCAGTTCATGCTTCCCGTGGTCCTCTGCCTTGCCCCCTCTCCCTGCTTTGGGGTTGGAGGCATCCCGAGGCTCCAGGGGAAGCACAGGTGTCGGTGGTGGACTGGGGCGCGGTGGTGGGAGTTAACTTGTCTCACTGCTGAGACGAAACACCTGACAAAAGCAAGGAAGGAAGTGTTTAATTTAGCTCACAGCTAAGGAAGTTCTTGGCAGCAGGAGTGTGAGGTGGCTTGTCACCTTGCACCCACAGTCAGGAAGCAGAGAGAGAGGAATGCTGGTACCCAGCCAGCTTTCTCCTTTGTCCTCAGTCCACATTTCGGACGGGCCTTCCCACCTCAGTGACCCTAAGGTAGGAAGTGCCCAGAGCTTTGTCTCCTGGGTGATTCCAGGTCTTTTGGCTTGATGATTAATATTAATCATCACAGGTGTTAATCAGACAAACTTTGCCTCATCTGGGACCATTTTGCCACACGTGGGATGCTCTATTTCTTGGGTCTTGGGCTTATTACCCTGGCAGATCATTGTAAAGAGGAAACCAGATGTTTAAATTAGCTTGGTTTTGGTTTCAATTTATACTTGAATCCTGAAGTTTTGTGTTTTTCTCTGTTTTATTTTTAAATGTGTCTTTTATCTCTTTAATTTCTCTTTAAGAAGAAGAAGAAGAAACATATTCCTATCAGGAAGCCATAAGAGGCTTTTGTTTAGTTTTGCCAGATTTACAGCACTCCATATGTTCTTGCATGCTTCGGCCTGCGTCATGCACATATCTGGGTGCTCTTGACTGCATACAGGCTGCAAGCCACACTCAGGGGTAGCTAAGGAGAGCAACCTCAGCCTCATCTGGGGGAGTAGTGAGTGGTACTCCTGGGGGTATTATCTAGGTGATTGGAAGAACACTGCTCTTCAGCTATCTTGTAAGAGCCACAGGCTCACCCACAGGTGATGGACAGTCCAGGCATGTGTGAGAGAGAGGGCACTGAAGTGCCCTAGGAAAGAAGACAGTTGCTGTCTCCCTAGAGCTCTTTGTCCAGGGAGAGATAAGTCATGCTGAATCTGCCTAAGGCAGCCAAGACACAGTGGGCCAAGGTTGCCCATGGGAGCATTAAGGACAGTGACTGTATCCTGGTGAGGCTAGCCCAGAGGCCCTGGTATCTGGGCTGTGGTATTAGCCCTCTAGTTACCTCCATATCCCAGGCCTGGGCTGTTTTGTTTATCCCTACTGCTGGGTGAGGGATGGAAGAGAGTCAATTCTATAAGAACTCCTTGACCATGAGGAGGCAGCCAATGCAGGCATTATAGAATCGTGGGTTTCTGGGCTTAGACCTGGCCTTCTGGGAGGACAGTATCTGGTATAAGTGGATGCTGGAAAGTCCTGTGCTTGGACACCAAGGTCCAAAGATAATTAGCTGGAGAGATCATGGTATTATTCCTTACTGGGACAGCAGCAAGATGGGACCCTGTTCAGTTCAGTTTTGTCTGCCTTGGCCAACTTTGGAAGAGCTGAGAAGAGACATGTGGCTGTAAGGCAAGAGTTCTGTGAAGATGAAATGTAAAGACAGCCAATAGGAAAGATTTCTGGGGAACCAGTCATAGTGGTGCACACCTTTAATCTCAGTACTTGGGAGATAGAGGCAGAGTATCTGTGGAAGTTCGAGGCCAGCCTGGTCTACATAGTGAGTTCTAGCATAGCCAGGACTACTCAGTGAGACCCTGTCTAAAAATAAACAAACAAATAATAGTATTGTTATTGTTATTAGGAAAATAGGTGTGGCTCATTGTCTGGTGCCCGTGTCCCTATTAGGCCTTCTGCCCAAGACCCAGTATTGGTGCACCTATCGTTCTTGGAAATTCTTGGGCTAGCCTGGGGTTCAGCTCTTGCTCCAGGAAAGCTGTGCCACATGAGGCCATCAGGTTGTGTGGGATAGGGTTTTCAGTTTCAATTGCATTCCCAAGTCTCTGGGGCCATTAACTTTCTCCCTTGGATGTTTAGACCCAACCAGGGGACACACCCTTCCTCTTGTCTTCCCTTGATACCTAGGGCAGGAAAGAGGTATGTGTATCCTTGATAGAGCCCCAAGCAACCATAGTCTATGGAAGGTTGTCACCTGCAGTCCCATGTCTCTTTGTAGGTAGAGCATGACTTTATCCTGCCCGCTGAGCGAGAGACCTTCATCGAGCAGATGAAGGACGTCATGGACAAGGCAGAAGACATGCTCAGTGAGGACACGGATGCTGACCATGGCTCCGATACAGGGACCAGCCCTCCACACCTGGGTACCTGTGGTCTGGCCACTGGGGAGGTGAGAGCCTAGGTCCCCAGGGCATGCTGGTGGATGCAGCAGGCAAGAGGCTCAGAAAAAAACACTCTCAGTGAGCAAGGCTTCTGACCCACAATCTCTTTCCCTCGTGCAGGAGAACGGACAGTCCCAAGCCAATGCCCCTGTCTATCAGCAGAATGGTAAGTCTGTCTCAGAAAGGTAAGGCAGGCCAGTCTTAGGGAAGAACCGGTTCTCTGTTGAGCATAGCAGTACAGGCTTTGGCCACTGCACCAGAAGGATTGTGAGAATGGTGATGTTGGTCTCTTAGCTGGTTATGGCTACCCTGTCCCAGCAGCTGCTAACCTCTGGCTGCCATCACTTCCTTCAAGGCTGGTGCTGTAGACACCCCAAGAACTGAAATCAAGCCTTTCTGAGAGTCTCCAGCAGCCAGTGAGGCTCCCTGGGCTGGGTGCCCACCCTACACTCTTCTGGTTGACAGGAGCCGATGGTAGCCCTTTCCCAAGGCCTCCTTTCAAGGGGCCTGCAGGAAGCCATGGAGCAAAGCTGTTTAGGATTATAAGAGAGAGTTTGAGTCTCTGCCCACAGATGGAATGAGCTTTCTAGTGCGCCTCATGGCCTCATGGGGTGTGGTACGGCCCCCCAAGCCTGGAGGTACTGGCTCTTTCTCAGCACCTCTCTGTGCTCTCTTTCTCAGTCTTGCACACGGGAAAGAGGTGGTTTATCATCTGTCCAGTGGCTGAACACCCAGCAACAGACACTTCTGAATCATCACCCCCACTTCCTCTAAGCTCCTTGCAGCCAGAAGCCAGCCAAGGTAGGAGTGCACAGAACCCAGACCCCCGTCCATAGCAACCCAGGAGCCTCTGTCTGTCCAGCCCTGTGCTAGGACACATTGGGTACTGAGTACCGTGAAAGCCGCTGCTGCTAACCCATACCGTCATTCCAAAGCTCAAGACAGCCTGCAGGCCATGTTACCATTCTTCCTGCTCTCTACTGTTACTTACCATCAGGGCAGCACTGGCCTGAGCTGTCTTTATTATATTTGCCACTCACAAGAGGTGCCAGCATAATGATTGTGTATAGTGACTCTCTCACCTGTCTTTGTCACCTTCAGTACACCCTTGGTGGACATGCTCTCCGAATCTTGCTCTGCACGGGGAGGTGGGATTCTGAGACTACATAATTCTCAGTTGTCGCATGGATGACAGTCTGTGCTATTCTTCTGAGACTGCCTGTACCTATCTCCATGGATATCTGCAAACTTTTCCTTCAGCGCCATTTGCCTAAGTCTTGATTTTTATGTCTGGTTTTAGAAGGCTGAACTAGTCACTGGAACAAGTGTAAGCTTTGCTTTCCTCATCACTTGGCAAAAAAACAAAAACAAAAAAACCTGATCATTAAATAGCTTGGGTTTCCATCATACTACATTCATGAAGAGGACATGTAAGTCAGTTTGTCTCTTTATTGTATGTTTTCAGTGAATTCCACCATACTTTTGGAGATTTCGTTACCACTGGGAGAAGGTCATCTTACTAGTAAGGTTCAGTGAAGGATGCTTAGAGGGTGAGCTCAGCCTCTCCTGAGAGGCCAGGAGCTGGTGACCTCACTTGAAGAGTGACTTTCACAATGAGGGTCTCTTCACACAATCCATTTTCCTTGGCTTATGCACACTCCCTGGTTTGAGGAAAGTCCAACCTCTGTCACAAGGCAGGTACATTTTAGTGTGCCATAAGGACCGTGGAGTGTGTTGTGCCATTAACAGATAGTGAAGTGGCGCTAAGAACACAGTTAAACCCTCACTCTTCATCTTCAAACTGATGACCCTGGAAACCATTCATAGAAAGTTTGAATATGGTGGGGATCGGGGGTGAAGAAGTAGGGTGACAGATGTGTTAATTTGTATTAACTATCCTCAGAGGAAAACCCAAAGACTTGATGAGTTCTGACAGCCACATGTCAAAGAACTGGAAATATGAAGACAGCGAAAAATTATCAGGTCCAAATGTGGGGTACAGAAACCAGATATAAGCTGAATCTTGCTTGGCCCCTTTGTAACTGGGAACATCTCCCAGTCTATAGGAGTGTCTGAGCAAGGCTGCAACTACTATACTGGAGAGAGAAGGGCTGTAAAGTCTAGGCATCTGGGTGTCCCTGCTGAGGCTGTGTCTGAGAGGCTGAAAGAGGCAGACTTGCAGAGAGGAATCCTAGTGCCTATGGAAATCTGTGGGGCAGGAGCCAGCTGAACCTTGATGGGAGAACTCTAGAGGTATAGTAGCATCCCTGAAACCTGCTGATTTTCCTATGTTCTCCACTGCCCAGCCCGACTTGGCACAGTCATAAAACTAGCTGGTTTCTGGCCAGTGTGGTTCAGAGTGGGAAGACCAAGGGCATAAAATGGGAGAAACTTGGAAAGTAGTCTCGGGAAGCTGAAGCCTTTGATCCATCCTCAGCTGCTATGTGTGCGAGTGCGTGTGCACACACAGGTGGCACCCTGATTAGCATACAAAACTGGGATCTAAGCTAAGGGATAAACTCCACCCAGGTTCCCAACTGGCTTCTGAGTGACTGTATCAGTTTCAAATAGATTAGTCCTGCAAAAAAAAAAAAAAGTATTGAAAATTGAACCAGCTTGTAGCCATGGCCCACAGAAGGCCAACTGCAATTTGTAGGTTACTCTTCCTGGTCATGTTGACCATGGGCTGAAGCAAAAATACCAGCATTCACCATAGCAGCCAAAAAAAATTTTTTAAGTTTGATATATCATTCAAGATATTGAAAATAGAACCCAAAATTACTTGGCAAGTAGAAACCTAGGAAATGTCAGCTTTCTGGAAACAACCAACCTGCCTATTAGCGAGATGACACAGAAGTTAGATGATCTGGCACTCAAAGCAGCCATTATAAATGTGACTGAGCCAACAGTCACAAACATTCTTGAAACAAATGTTAAGTGGAAGGTGTCAGGGGAAGAAAGATACAGAGAAGAAAAGAATGCATGCGAGTTTTAACACTAAAAATTGAAATATTTATTTGCAAAGTATGTAGCTGGAACACAGGGAAGAAAAGTGGGGTAAATGAGCAGAGCTTCAAGGGCCCACTGAAGCTCTGACGCTGTGCAGAGCTCGGGAGAAGAAAGAGAGTACAGGAAAAGATGTAGAGGAAGTCATGCTAAAAGCACCTCAAGTTTTGCCAGAGGCGGAACCTGGATATTTAGGAAAGCAAGCAACCCCCTCAGGTGAGACTGAAGAGAGCCGTGCCTGAGTACAGCGTCGGTCTGCTGGAAGCAACACAGCAAAGGTAGCAAGCAAAACGTTGTCCCCAAAAGGAAGGGGACCCTCCGAGAGCTGCAGTGGGGGCCGTGATGTCCGGAAGCAAGCCAACACATTTGAAAAGGGGTGAAAGAAACACCCCAAGACCTCTCTGTCTTTAGAGAAAATGCCCCTTAGAGACAGAACTAAAATGGTGCCATTCTCAAATAAAGATGATTGAGAGAATTTGCTTCCAGATCACCTACTCTGCAAGATTCAAAATCTTCAGACAGAAGGGAGACAGCTCCAGGCAGCACCATCAGGATGTAGGAAGAGCAACCATTTGTGTGTGTGTGTGTGTGTGTGTGTGTGTGTGTGTGTGTGTGTGTGTGTATGCATACGTGTGCACGTGTGCACATGCACGCGTATCTGTGTGTCTGTGTGTCTCTGTATGTGTCAGGGGGTGGTTATAACAGGCCATTCTCCTCTTGAGTCATTTGAAACATGGCAGCTGAAATTTCAGAACCATGAAGCAGATGAGCTCATCTGAGTAGATACAGAACACAGCAGTGGGAGAGCAGGCAACGTAATCTGTGTTTGTAAGGCTTCTGCATTCCAGCTGAAGTGACTCTGGGTGGACTGTGTGTTCCAATGAAGTCTAAGAAGATTGGGAAGTTGAGTGTGTGCTTTGAAATCCCTAGCATAACCATTAAAAGAACTGTTCAAAAAGATGTACTCAAAATCATAATAAATAAGATAAAATTTTTAAAAATCAAGTAATCCAAAAGAAAAGAAAGAATGAAAATTTTGAAAGCTTTAGAGGGAAAGAAAAATCCCTAGAAAATAATAAAATGATAAACTTTAAATGGCACAAATTTTAAAATGGAATAAGAAACCTAACAACTTGAGCTAAATAAATGTGACTACTAGAAACTTAAATAGGCTCAGTGGTGAAGAGCACGTTCTGCTAGGACCCGGTGTGGTGGAGCATGCCTTTAATCTCAGCAGAGCCAGGTGGATCTCTGTGAGTTCAAGACCAACCTGGTCTACAAAGCAAGTCCAGGCCAGCCAGGGTTCTGTTATACAGAGAAACCCTGTCTCAAAAAACAGACAAACAAACAAACAAACAAACAAAAATAAAACAAAAAACCTGAATACTTGCTGCTCTTACAGAGGATCCAGGCTTGGTCCCCAGCAACCACACAGTGGCTCACAGCTGAGTCAGGTCAGTGGATAAACATGCTTGCCCTCCAGCCGTATGACCCAAGTTAGATCTTAGACCCAAATGGTTAAAGGAGAGAAGTGACTTCTGCAAGATTTTCTCTGACCACCACACTGATGCCATGGTATATGTGCATGCTTACACACATATGTGAAAACAAAAGAAAGACAAAAGACAGAAAATACTGGCAAGGATGTGGAGCAATGGGGAGCCATCTGTACAGCTGGTGAGAATGTAAATTAGTACAGATGTTATAGGAAGCCGCATGCAGTTTCTTCAAGAAGTCAAAGTGGAGCTGTTACATGATTTAGCAGCCCCACATATGGGAGTATTCAAGTGAACTGAAAGCAAATTCTGGAAGAAATATCTGC
Organism: Mus minutoides; assembly: GCA_902729485.2. Taxonomy (NCBI): domain Eukaryota; kingdom Metazoa; phylum Chordata; class Mammalia; order Rodentia; family Muridae; genus Mus; species Mus minutoides. The sequence continues at coordinate 1,781,378 of LR749528.1, forward strand.
TCTTCTGTGTTCATGCAACATCATTTGCCATAGTCAAAGACACAGGAACAAATAGAATGTTAACAGAATATTGGACAGAGAGAACATGTGTATACCTAATAGACTACTACTACTACTGAGCCATTAAAAAGGAAATCCAGCCATTGGCAACAGCATATCCCTGGGGGTGTGATGTTGAATGAGAGAAGCCATTCACAAAAGCACAGATAGCATGCAAGTGTAGTTTAAGGAGATGGCTGAATAGTCAGGGTGGTGATTGACAGGAAAGACAGTGGCTATGCAGGAGGTTTCACTCAGTTATGCAAGCTAGTTCCACGCTGTGTATTTTGAGCATTTAAAAGGATTGACTTCATGTTAACTGTTAATCAGAAGCCAGACCTCTCCCACTCCCCAAGAGAGGAGGAAGAAGAGGGCCTATGAGCATTAACAGACTTCCATAGGAGGGACACCGTTCCCCACCTTGGAGGTGCCTTATCCCCAGGTCCTCTGTGGCCAGCCGCATCTTTGGGTGTGTACCTTGCTGGACAAGAGCACCCATGTACTGCCACCCACAGATAGAACATTTCAGACCATAGAAGCAAGTATACTCTTTAGAAGACATGCCAGTGCCATCAATACCACAGGAGGGAGAGCTTGTCAGTCATTGATTTTTGGTGGGGTAGGGATGGAGGCTCTGTGTGGATCTGGTGACAAGAGAGAGGCTTCAGATCCTAGTAGCCACTCCAGGTTATGGTTTTCATTGTGCGAGTGTATGAGAGACTATGTGCTGTACGGAGTTTGCACATGTCCATGTGGCGGTCTACATATGTACATATGTGTGGAGGCTGCAGTCGGTATTGGGAGTCTTGGTTGCTCTCTGCCTTTTTTTTTTTTTTTTTTAAGGCAGCTATCTTATTTTCTGAGAAAGGGCCTCTCATTGAACCTGAAACATCCCAATTTGGCTAGTCTGGTTGTCCAGTGAGCTGCAGAGATCAACCTGTCTATACACACACACACACACACACACACACACACACACACACACACACCATGCTTGCCTTCTGGGTGGACACTGGGAATCTAAACTCAGGTTTATGCTTGGAGAGCAGGCATTTTATCCATGGAGCCAACTCCTCAGCCAGTCTTGCGCATTATGTTCACGTTTGTGAAGGGACACAGGACTTCTGTTTTGAAAGTGAGATGAATTTGAGACGTGCCACACCTGTGCCCTCCCCTTGATTCTTACCACGGTCCCTGTGTCTGCCTTTAGGACCTTGGGTGCTGTAGCAGGCAGGGCACTGTTGGACTGTGTCTTATACGATGCGCAGGGCGTTCACTCCCTGGATTCTTTGCTGAGTCTACATTCCAAATGCTCCAAACACCGGGCATCTGGTGGATTGGAAGGTTCTGGGTTTCGCCTTGCTCTGGGGGCATGGAAGAAAATATAGCTCACTGTTTCCCCCCACACCTTCACCTTGTAAATTCATGTTCATGTTTTGTCCAGCATAGACACTGTAGGCAGATGGGTGGTCATGCAAAGGCCACTCGTGACAAGTGCTGGAACCAGGTGTTGAGAACAGGATGGTGTGGAATACCATAGGGTAACTCTGTAGGGGCAGAAGTTCATATGTGAGCATCATCCCACGAGGCGGACAGCACTGGACATGAGGGGACAGAATGGCAGACAGGAACTTGACCCCTGGGGGGAACCAAGATAAGTTTGCCGGAGTCTCAAGCAGGTAGTCATCGACGTAGACAGGGAAGAGCTGGATGAAGAGAATCAGGGCAAATGATGTCAATCCCTTTTTCTTCTAGACCCAGCGCCCTATCCAGACCAGCTGTCCTTGACGGACAAACCTAGTTTCCCAGCTGCTCAGCAGCTCCTGAGCCAGGCAGGCTCCAGCAACCCTCCTGGTGGAGCATCAGCCCCCTTGGCCCCGTCTTCCCCTCCTGTGACTACTGTAATCCCGGCAGCACCAGCCACCAGCACCGTGCCAGAGTCAGCAGCAGGGACTGCCATGCAGGCAGGAGGTCCAGGGACTCATCAAGGACCAGCCAGTGTCCATGAGACCCTCCAGCCACTGGCCGAGACACACCCTGCCCAGTGTACTGCCCAGCCCCTTAGTACTGGCCAAGGACCTTGCACCCCAGCTCTGGAAGCCTCTCGCTGCTCCACAGGTCTGGGGGAGCCCATCTCAACCAGGGAAGTCAGCACTCAAGGAGAGCCCCTGACTGCTTCAGTGCCAGAACCCAGCCCTCCCACTGGGGCCACACAATCTGTACCGGGTCAGCCACCACCCCCACTGCCCATCACAGTGGGGGCTATCAGTCTGGCAGCTCCCCAGCTCCCCAGTCCCCCCCTGGGACCTACTGCTCCCCCACCACCCCCCTCAGCCTTGGAATCTGATGGGGAAGGGCCACCCCCTAGGGTGGGCTTCGTGGATAACACCATCAAGAGTCTGGATGAGAAACTGCGGACTCTGCTCTACCAGGAGCACGTGCCCACCTCCTCAGCCTCGGCTGGGACCCCCATGGAGGCAAGCGATAGAGACTTCACCCTGGAGCCCCTGCGAGGAGACCTTCCCTCAGCCTTGAGTGACAAGACCCCAAGCCTCACCCAGCAGACCCAGCCCTCAGTGAGTAGCTTGTTTCACCCCAGTACCTAATCCCCAACCATGGCTGGAGGTGGGCAGACATCCCAGCTATGCAGGGCCTGGCTGGCTGTCTTGGTGACGTGCCTGCCGTGTGTGGCGCCAAGCAAATTCAGCTCAGTTGTTCATATGGAGGAGGCAGGGAGGCCAGAGACAGTTACAGTCATAGAGGTAACAGATCAGTGGTTTAGGATTTAGTTACAGAGATGCTGATAAGCCGAGCTCACAATTCTCCTTTTCTTGTTTTTCTTCCTTCAGTTAGAAAAGTCAGAAACGGCCCCTGCAGGATGGGCCCTGGCCCAGAGGGAACAGGGTGCGTCTTCTCCAATGACAGGTAACATCTCAAGATCAAAGTGGTGTGGGCCCATGTCCACTCTGCCAGTGGGCACCACTGCAGGTGCCACAGGCCTTCTGGAAACTGGAGCCTCATGCTTTCAGGGATGAGATAGCCCATCACGCTGCAGAAGGGACTGCTCTCACAATCCAAAGAGAAAGTCCTGTCAGGGGACGCGAAAGCTAAAATATGGGAGTGGTCTGATAGGGCCCTGTGAGAAATGTATCTAGGCCCCCAGGTCCCTAATGACTGGGCAGCTAAGGAGAGAGAGAGAGAGAGAGAGAGAGAGAGAGAGAGAGAGAGAGAGAGACCCCACTGCTTTCTTCTCTGTGGCCCCTGTATCTATGCACCTTGAAGGGAACTCTTACTTTGCTGAGGTTCATGGATTTGGTGGGGTGTAGGGTTGTAGGCCTATGTCCACTCTGCCAATGTGTACCACTGCTTGGGGAGGCGGAACTCCAGGGAGTCTGACTGCACTTATCCCATACCACTCCCCGGGGGCAGGTGCTGGGCTGTGGGGAAGCGCTGAGGTGCCGCTCTGGGGTGGGAAAGTGAAGTCTGTGACGTGGGGAAGCTAGAGCTGGCTGGAGGGTGGGAGTTCCTGACCCTTGGACACCCAGGCACCCACTGCTGGGAGTTGCAGAAGAGCAGAGAATGGAGTGGTGGTGGGGTGGGCTGCGGGCAGGGAAACAAAGGGAGCCCTGGTTTGTCTCACTGGGTAATTCTCCTTGGCCTAGGCTTGATGACCAGCCATTGTGTCTGGGAGCACACAGAGGCCTTCTGTGGGTGATTAGGCTGCAGCTCTGTGGCAAAGGCCTTCTTCATGGCTCCCCAGAGCAGTCCTTGATGAAAAGAGGCAGTCCATGGTTCTAAACAGTTTACTGTCATAGGGGAAAATGAATGCATAAAACCATACCCCCTTTTCTCAGGGTGGGCCTGAGGTTAAATACCTTTTGCAGGGAGGAATGTCTGGGAAGGGAAGCTTATTGGCTAAGCCCTCCAGGCCTTTAGGTACCTCACTGGCATGGAGAACTCTGTTTTGAGCCTATGTGACCACACTTTTATGTGAGCAGCAGGGAACGTGTTCAAAGTCAGGAAGGAGTCTGGCAGGGAGCTGGGAGTCACCTAAGCCTCAGGTGTGTTCCCACTGAGTCTCCTGGACCTGCTCTACCTTACCAAACTTCCTGGGATGGTCTTACGTCCTGCAGCAGGGTGTGTAACGGTCAGAGGATAACATGCAGCAGTTGCCTCCCTCCTTTGATCATCAGACTCTTGAGAGTTACACTTAAATCATCAGACGTAATGGCAAGTACCTTAACCCACTGAGCTATCTCACCAGCCCTTTTTCTCTTCTGAGATAGCTGTGTAGCCCAGGATAGCCTTGCCCTTGCCTTGATCCCTGCCTCAGCCTTCCTAGTGGCTGAGATCACATGGTTCCTGATCCGTTATCAAACATTTGAGACTCCACCCTAGGAGTCTGATCTTCTGTCTAAGGTGCCAGGGCTCCTCACCAGATTTTGTGAGGATCAGCCGGATAAGTGTTATGACCCAGTTGGACCTGGCAATGGTGATTTCCATGTTGTCCATAGCAGGTGTGACCCCTCAGGTCTGAACCTCCTTCGCAGTGAGAGGCGCAGTCCAGCTCCACCTGGTGGACCCAAGGGGCAGCTGTGTTAGTTTCTGGGCTAGTGCTCCAAGAGGTTGGAGGCTTCAGGTAACCCTAACCCAGTGCCAGTCTTGAGCTGAGGACTCCATCCCAGATCTCTTATTTTAAAAAAAGGCAATAAAGCCTCTGTGTCCTATAAGAGGTGTTACCTGCAATCACTAATCTATACTCCGAGTTGAGAAGTCGTGGTAGGCGATAGAGGGACTGTTCCAAAAGGCTGACTGATGATTCATGATGATTCAGGTCCAAATGGGTGAGTGTTTTTGTTTTTGTTTTTTAAAGACAGGGTTCCTCTGTGTGGCCCTGGCTGTCCTAGAGCTCACTTTGTAGACCAGCCTGGCCTTCAACTTCGAGATTCCCCCTGCCTCTGCCTCCCAAGTGCTGGGATTAAAGGCATGCGCCACCACACCTAGCCCCTAACATATAAACTTTATAACAGGTACAGAAATAGACGGAATGCAGTTGGTGCTGAGGGCCTCTCGCTGGAGGGGAATGCAAAGATGAGGAGAGGGATCAAGTGTTGCCTACAAGTGGAGGGCACGTAATAGAGACGGGATGTGGGTCTCCACTGGAATGTGAGGTTCCTATAGAGAGTGTACAAGGCGCACTCATCAGAGCCCATGTGTCAGTCTGTGGTTTGTCTTGATATGTGGCAGGCACTCCGTGTCCCCCACTAACTAGGTCTGAGATCTGCTCTACAACATCCTCTGAGAATCCTCCTAAAGCCAGAGGCATCAGAGAAAAGGTTTCGGCCACCAGAGTACAGAGTGTTCAAAATGTCCCCCCAAGATGCCACAGATAGGGTACCACAGTGCATTCTCAGTCTTCAGAGACCCAGAATGTCACACACACACCCGCCCAGTGGCCATACTCCCACTGCGTGGGCCTCTGGGCTGTGAGCCATCCCTCACTATTCTCTCTCCAACTTTAGTAATCCTGTTGTGTTCCTACAGCAGAGTCATCTTCCAGCAACACACTGGGCTATGACAGTGACACAGGGCAGGTGGCCTCGGACTCCCCCACAGCACCCAGTGTCCCCCAGGTAAAGGAGGCTCTTAACACACACTTACCCAGAAGTGGGCAGGGGACTCTAACCTCAGCTGGTTCTCACAGACTCTTCATTTCCATTCCTCCCTCAGGATGCCCCTGTTTCTTCCGTCCCTACACACATGGATCCCAAAGATCAGAACAGTAGTGTTCCCAGAGAAGCCTTGGCAGCGCTCATGCAGAGTAGCCCAGGGACCTTCACAGTGGGCAGCCCAGCCCAGCTGCGTGGCGCTCGGGACTCCGGGTCCCCTCATAAGCGGCTGGGGCAACAGGACAGCAGTTCTCCGGCCAAAACTGTGGGCCGCTTCTCCGTGGTCAGCACACAGGACGAGTGGACTCTGGCGTCACCTCGCAGCCTGCGGTACTCTGCCCCACCCGATGTCTACCTGGATGAGATCCCCTCTAGCCCCGAGGTGAAGCTGGCAGTGCGGCGGGTACAGACAGCCTCCTCCATCGAGGTTGGCGTTGAGGAACCTGCCTCTAGTGATTCTGGGGATGAACACCCACGAAGGAGGACCCAGGTGCAGAAGCAGTCCTCCCTGCCGGGTAGTGGTGGTGTGGCAAGTGACTTTGTGAAGAAGGCCACTGCCTTCCTGCACAGGTCTTCAAGGGCCGGCTCGCTGGGCCCTGAGACACCCAGTAGGGCAGGTGTGAAGGTCCCTACCATCAGCATCACCTCCTTCCACTCCCAGTCATCCTACATCAGCAGTGACAATGACTCGGAGTTTGAGGACGCAGACATAAAGAAGGAACTGCGCAGTCTGCGGGAAAAGTACGTTTGGGAGGGCGTGGCTTGCCTAGCCGGAATGGGGCTCACCCAGCCAGCACAGGGAGGGGATGGTAGCCTACATGGCTGGGGAGGGCTCATCCAGCCAGCCTAGACCTAGTCGGAACTATTGGATGGAGTTTAGATCAAGCAGTGAGGTGTCTACTGGTGGGCTCTAGTCAGTGCGACGGGGCAGGAAAGAAGGCCAGTTAACTTCTACCCTCCAAGCGGAGGACCCATCTAGGATGTCTTTGCACTGGGCCAACCGTGTTCTGCTGCCTGCGTGACTATTGTCAGCTCTTGAATACAAGCTGGGATCAGGAGACCTGCACCTTCTTCAGGTTGTCTTTCCCCATCTTCCTTCCCTATTGGTCTGTTCCCCTGTCTCTTCCTGCCTCAGAGTCTGTCTCTCTCAGCTGGCCTCTCACCCAGAAAGAACTCACTCTGTCTCTCTATGATCAGGGATGACTAATGCTCTGAGCTGCCCTTCAGGGTGGGAGTGTAGAATTTGACAGGCAAGCTTCTGGCGTGTGGCCCATGAGACCCCACCAGTGGCTGAAGCGCAGGGATTTGCTTCAACTGTCTAAATAAGCTCAGCAGCTACAGTGCCCTGAGAGAGGAGGAGACACTGTGACTGCAAAGCTTCTGCAAGATTTTGAGGGGGTGGGAGGTGGGGTGATGAAGATTACCAGTCTTGGGGCTCTTAGCAAAGTAATCCCAAGTGACCATAGTGGAAGTTCCATTGAGGTGAGAAAATGGAGGAGTGGGCACCACTTGAGACCTCCAAACTGACCTGTGCTCTGAATCCTAAAGGAGTCTTGTCTGCTGACCCCAACAGACCCACAGACAGACAGCCATCCTCTGGAAATATACTGCCGTCTCTCCCTAAATTTGCAGGGAGAAAATCATTTCCACTTGGTGTTTATTGATTGCTTGGTGTATGTGTGAATGAATGTACATGTGTGTGCACTAGTATGTGTCAGTGAGCATGTAGGCATCCACACCTTCGTGCATGCAAATGAAGAGTTTGCAGAGGTCAGGCTCAGGCATCTCACCACTTCCCCTCTTAGTTTTAAAACAGAGTATCTCACTGAACCTGGGCTTCACAAATTTGTCTAGACTTTCTGACCAGGATGCCATAGGTGTACTCCTGTCTCTTCATCCCCAGTGCTGGAGCTACAGGTGTGCTGGGATTACAGGTGTGTCAGGATTACAGATGTGTGGAGATTACAGGTGTGCCAGGGCTACAGGTATGCCAGGATTACAGGTGTTCTGGGATTACAGGTGTGCCAGGATTACAGATGTGTGGAGATTACAGGTGTGCTGGGATTACAAGTGTGTCAGGGTTACAGGTATGCCAGGATTACAGGTGTTCTGGGATTACAGGTGTGCCAGGATTACAGATGTGTGGAGATTACAGGTGTGCCAGGATTACAGGTATGCCAGGATTACAGGTGTGCCAGGATTACAGGTATGTCAGGATTACAGGTGTGCCAGGATTACAGGTGTACTGGGATTACAGGTGTGCTGGGATTACAGGTGTGCCAGGGTTACAGGTGTGCCAGGGTTACAGGTGTGCTGGAATTACAGGTGTGCTGGAATTACAGGTGTGCTGGAATTACAGGTGTGCCAGGGTTACAGGTGTGCTGGAATTACAGGTGTGCCAGGATTACAGGTGTGCCAGAGTTAAAAGTGTGCCAGAGTTACAGGTATGCCAGGATTATAGATGTTCCAGGATTACAGGTGTGCTGGGATTATAGGTGTGCCAGGGTTACAGGTGTGCCAGGATTACAGGTGTGCCAGGATTACAGGTGTGCTGGGATTACAGGTGTGCCAGGATTACAGGTGTGCCGGGATTACAGGTGTGCTGGGATTACAGGTGTGCTGGGGACCCAAACTCAGATCCTCATACTTTCATAGCAGGCATTTTACTCATTAGCTCTTTGATATTTTTTAATTTTTTAACTAAAGAAACTTTTTTTTTTTTAAGATTTATTTTATTTATTATATGTAAGTACACTGTAGCTGTCTTCACGCATTCCAGAAGAGGGCGCCAGATCTCATTACGGGTGGTTGTGAGCCACCATGTGGTTGCTGGGATTTGAACTTATCACCTTCGGAAGAGCAGTGGGGTGCTCTTACCCGCTGAGCCATCTCACCAGCCCCCAAGAAACTCTTTTTTAAAAAAAATTTAGAGAACAAGGCTTAACACCTGTCCTATAATTCCAGTTCCCTGGAGGCTGAGCTAAAAGGATTGCTGAGAGCTCAAGGCTAGCCTAGGGTGCATATTGAGCCCCAAGCCATCCAAGAATACATAGGGAAATCCTGTCTTAAAAGATCGGCCACTATTGAAGATGTAGTCAGGAAGTTAGCACTTGTCTTCTCATTTTCAACTGTGAAAAACACCTGTTTTCCCAACATAAGAGACAGAGGAAATAGGCTGGGGCCGCTGTGTCAGGGTGATACCAGGCTCTTAAATACAGTGAAGTTCAGCTTCTACCACGACAGGAGGGTAGCAGGGAAGATGGTAGAGCAAGACCCATAGGGACCTGCATTCTTCCCTTCCCTGTCCTGGAGACTGCCCTTCCCACACCCTGTCCTATCTGCAGTCTACCTACCTTCTTATCTGCACCATAACCCTGACAGTAGCCCTCTGCAGTAGATCTAGGGGAGCTGTTTATCAGTCACATGTCTCACACAGTTGCTAGCCATTCTCTAAGTCATCTTCTCGCTTCCTCGGTTGCCTTTCATGGGGGAAATAATACACTTTGTCCTAATATGCCCTAATGAACAGAGGTAGACCAGCTGTGCACAGTGTAGTACACCTGTACTCCCAGCACTTAGAGGGAGAGCCAGAGGAATCATGAGTCCAAGCTCATAGCAAATCTGGGACTAGCCTTGGGTACGTGAGACCCTGTCTGAGAAAGAGAGACAAAAGGTCTTGGTTCCAGGCACCTACTAATTTTCTCTGTCTGTGCTGATGTTTAGGGCTTTAATTGTAAGCAGAAGTGCAGGCGTGGGATAATCCGTGCTTCCTTGGCTATTGAGACAACTTAGTGATCATAAATCTGGATGTCTGAAAACTTGACCTATATGCTCCTACCTGGCTTAGACAGTGCCATTGAGAGCCTGCAGACAAGGCAGCATTCCTTGTGCCGGCGCAGCCTGGCCCTTCCCTGAAGGAGAAGCCCACCTGCCCTTCCTCCTCTCTTCTGCTCCAGGCACCTGAAGGAAATCTCGGAGCTACAGAGCCAGCAGAAGCAGGAGATCGAAGCCCTGTACCGACGCTTGGGCAAGCCGCTCCCTCCCAATGTGGGGTTCTTCCACACTGCACCCCCTATGGGCCGCAGGAGGAAAACTAGCAAGAGCAAGTTGAAGGCTGGCAAGCTGCTGAACCCCTTGGTGCAACAGCTCAAGGTCGTGGCCTCCAGCACAGGTCTGCTGCTTCTGTGGGAGGGCCATACCTGGGCTGAGGTGGGATGGTGCCGGGGGACCCTAAGTTAGCCTGAGAGGCTGGCTCTGGGTTGGTGTAATATCTCCAGACCTGGAAGAGTGTGGGGGTTTACTTTTTCCTGGATCTCCTTACACTGCAGCTGGGAGTCTCTGCAAGGCCAGAGAAACCCCAGGCCTCCACTCTAGTGCCGATGGGAAGGCCTGTATGAGGACAGGGGCTGCATGGAGCCAGGCCTTGGCCCTGTGTGGAAGGAGGGAGCCACTCCTGGACCACATTGCACCTAGGAAGCCCCAGGGTGGTCCATCCCTGTTCCTGCATGTAGGATATACCCTGGGATGGAAGTGACTGCTTCCTCTGGCCCTATGACTCAGGCCACACATTAGCCCCTCCCTGCTCCCTGGCATCAGGTGGCTGTTCTCCAGGCCTTGTGATAGTGGTACCCAGTCCCTGGTGCTGCAGAGGCTGGGCACCAGGCAATGCCCTTTACATGTCAGGGTTCCCTTGAGGCCCCTAGAGCTGTGATGCCGGGTGCACTGTGGGGGGAAGGGGGAAATCCATGAACCCCATTCTCCAAACATGACAGATGGGAAGATATTACTGAATGACCTGCAAGCACTTCCTAATTGTGAACCACTTACACACTGCACAAGTGATGTAGACGCAGTGCCAATCCCAAAGCTAAGGGGAAGCTCTGCAGTGACATGTGCAAAGGACATGTCACTTTGAGCTCACATCAATTACCTGCCACTTAACTTGCACAATGTAGGTCTGGCATGGCACTGAGACTTGGTAAAGGGGGACACTTTTTTGATTGGCCCCAGCACTTCAGACCAGGAGCTTGTCTTTATACTGGTTTTCTACAAGAGATTCAACTTCCCCAAGGTCACCCAGCAGAGAGCAGGAAGCCAACCCAGCCATACCCCTTCCCTGCCCAGTGGCGCCTCATGGTGCCTGTCACCTCTTCTCCCCCCCTCGCCCAGGTCATTTGTCTGACTCCAGCAGAGGCCCTCCCACTAAGGACCCTGCCCACGCCAGCACGCCCCCGGGCACCAAGGCAGTTCAGACCCAGCAGCCCTGCTCCGTTCGGGCCTCTCTGTCCACAGACATCTGCTCCGGTTTAGCCAGTGATGGAGGCGGAGCGCGTGGCCAAGGTGATTTCCAGCTTGCCTGTCTCCAAGCATGTGCCAGCCACGTAGGGCCTCAGTGGTGTCCCAGGAGCACGCCTGTGTGTGTAGAGGGGTCCAGAGCTACAGCTAAGGCTGCTAAGCAGCTTTATAAAAACAAACAGAGGAGAAAATTGTAAAGGTGTAGTCTTTGGATATAAAGAATGGAATTGTCCCGCCATGTAAGCGGCTCAGAGGCAGGCGATGGGTTGCTAAAGTGGACCTCAGGAAGTGGCCATGACCAGGAGGGATCAGCCCGATGACTGGGGAGGGGACGGGGCCTGGCATCTTGCTGTGTTCTGCGATGCCTGTTCCTAGGCCCTGGCTACCCTGCCCTGCCTGCTTCCCACAGCAGAGCCAGACGGTGCTAAACACCGCGTCCTTCAAAAGTCCACGGGACGGCTAGGGGACAAGGGCTCAGCTCTCAGGCTGGGATGTCTGCTCATCACTGCCATGGACGGCAGCAGCTGCTCGATAAGGCGCTTTCCTGTCCTCACCATCTCTGTCCAGAGAAATCATGGTGACCGATAAAGGTGCCCCACCTGCCCCACCCCTCCTCCTCCGGGCCGCTTCTCTTCCGCTCCTACCGTTTGCCTCCTCCCATTCTGTGGTCAGTGGCTTTTGGTGCTTGGGCTGGGCTAGGTGGAGCCACGGATGTTAAGTTTACAAGGCTGGTGTGTGGCTGTTGGTGTGGAGGAGGAATCGCAGCAACCTGTACTTGATGAGTGTCTCTCTGTTCTCTTCCCTTTATATTCATTTGCAGGCTGGACGGTTTACCACCCAACGTCTGAGAGAGGGGCCTATAAGTCTAGTAGCAAGCCTCGTGCTCGATTCCTCAGTGGACCCGTATCTGTGTCCATCTGTCTGTATTTGTTCTTTTGTATTTTCCCACCTCCCAGCCCTTGGTTTCTCCCTTCCCCCCTCCCACCCCGTCTTCATCACTTCTCATACATTTCATAGGATGCCACTCCAACCCCTAAAAGTCACCTCCTCCATGCAGAAGGTGGACCCCACAAGCCTCTCCCATCACACAGTGTCCATAGTCAGCCAGCTCCAGACGGCTGTGTGCATGCTCTTGGCTGCATCCAGGCACCAAAATCATGCGCAACGGCGTACCTACCTCCGCCCCACACATGCCGGTGCATCCCGCACCCCTCCTGTCACCTCATTTATTTACTTTTCTTCTGTTGGACGTAGTTTTCTTTTCTGTTGCAACTGTGGCCAGTATACATGTCTGCTGTCTCCCAGTTCCAATGACAACAAAAAGACAACCCCAGCCTTCTCCAGAGACCCAGTGTGTCACACATGTACCTGAACTCCCACCACATGCATGTAGCAGACTTACATAGCCCTAATAGTCCCTGGGAGGTGTGACTTCTGTGTAGGGCCCAAAGCCCAGCACCCAGCTCTGTCTCCACCCTCTGTCCCATTCCCTGCATGTGGAGATGCTAAGAATGTGCTTCAGGGGTGTCGGGGGAGGGGTGATAGATCAGTGGTCCAGCACTTGCCTAGCATGCAAAAGAAAGGCCCTGGGTCCTTTTCTAACCCCTGCACTGCAAAACAAAGAACTTGCTCCAGCTAGGGCTTCCTGGTCCTCAAACCCGTCCTACAGAGAGGGCTAGCCCCCTCTGCCATTTCTCCCTACTCTCTGCTAACTCCAACTCAAAAGGATGAGTAGACACCTTCCCTGTTCCATGTAGCTCTTGCATTGGAACCCACATCCTGCCTGGTCCCTCTTCTCTCCCCTCCTAGCTGGAGCCCTCTGCTCCACAGTCTTCAGCTAACCCCTGTGGCATCAGGGATGAAGCCAATGAGGCAGCTCCTCCAACTTCTGCCAGACTCAAACCCAGTGTCAGTCCCCCTCACAGACCCTGGGACTTGTTTCTAGTGCCCAGGAGAGCCCACCTGCTGGGACAGACTCACCCTGGTGCGATTTGTTTTTAACCCTCATAATGATTGGCAGGTCAATCCAAAGCTATGGAGCTTTTAGCTTTTTGTTTTTTTAATAGGAAAAAAAAAAGGGAGCTTTTTGACAATTGGCTTGGAGATACTGGTCTGGGGCACATGACTTTTTGCTTGTACAATAAAGATACATTGTGCTTGTGGGGACCCAGAGACCATGTCTGTGGTAGGGACTATTGCCCTTCCTCAGTCCTTGCGTCCGAGGCACACAGTGGGTCATCCTTCTCCAGGTGGATGGGTCAAGGGCACATGGCTCTGTGCAAGTACCAGGGGTTTCTTGACATCTTCTTCTCTGTTCAGTCGTCTGCTCATTTGTGGCACGGTGACATCTGGCTTGCAGCGCGTCTGTCTCTCTAACTTCTGGTCAGTTGTTGAGTCGAGGATGAGAAGGACTGGGAGAGCTTCCCCCCTGCCAGCCTCATTCTGGCCCCTGCTTGTCTGAGGCCTCTCCTGCTGTGCCTTGTGGGCACACAGCTCACATGAGGATGGTCCCCTGGTGCGACAGCACCTGGAGTTCTAGGTACATCCTGTCCCCAGGGAGGAGCACATGGTAATTTGTCACAGTGATCACAGTCATGGCTCTAAGAGCCGCTTTTGTGTCTCAGGTCATGTTTTTAAATGGTGTTCATGGTTTTGCTGTAAGTTATTGGCCTGAGATTATATATATATATATATATATATATATATATATATATATATATATATATATATATGCATACATACATTGAGGAGAGGGGACCAGAAGGAAGAAACACTTGAGCAGGCCTGGCCAGGTAGTTTCAGGTGTAGTGCTGCCCACAGTGGTTTGCTGGTTCATAGCCTGGCCTACCAAACCACATTGGATTGCCTCAGCATTCTATGGCCCCTACATGTTCTCAAGGGGCTGCCAGGCAGAGCCCAGATGTGTCCCTACTCTGGTCCCTCTCATTGTGATTCATGCGCAACGGCATGAATAGTAGGGAGAGTCCTGTGCTAGCTCACCCTATGGAAATGAAGACTCAAAAAGGCCCTTTTATCCCACATGCTGCTGACCTCTGAGTTTTAGGGATCCAGGCCTCTCACTAAGATGTCCATTTGTCTGTCTGTGTGATGGTTTCTGGGTAACCTGTAGAGTGTCCTCAAGAGGAGATATGAGTCCTGTGAGGATTGAGCCTGGAGTGTGGGGGAGAGCAGGGCTCCCTGAGCGTGGGAAGACAAGTGGTGGAAAGAGGGAGCCTGGCCAAGAGCCTGAGAGGAGAGAGGGACTTTCGGGGCAGAGTTGCAGGCAGCTACTAAGATGCTCAGACTATGCCTACCTCTGTGAAGCTGCATGATTGGGGATGACCTTCATCAACCTAGAGGGTATCCGTTCACAGCTTTACTATGTGATGTCCCAGCTTCCTAGAGACGGGAAGCTCTAGGAACACAAAATATCCTTTAAACTTTGAGTATAGAAAAATCTGGGCTTCATGGAAGCCCAGAGAAGGAAAAAGAGCCCCAAAGGGCAGGTTGAGCTCAGGTCACTGGGTGAGCTGGAAGACCTGTCTCTGTTGGAACCAGGCAGAGCAATAGAGGGCTCCCAAGGCAGATTTGAACCTGAGACAAGGGGCAGGTGGAGATAGACCATGAGTAGAGAGAGACCTTGTCTTAGTGTTCTGCTGCTGTGAAGAGACACAGTGACCACAGAAGTTCTTATAAAATAAAACATTTGATTAGGGTTTGCTTAGAGTTTCAGAGTTACCCTCATGGCAGGGAGCATAGCGGCACATAGGCAGACACAGGCACACAGGCAAGAGAGGCAGCTGAGAGTTCTATATCTGGGTCTGCAGGCAGCAGGAAGAGGAGACACTGGGCCTGGCTTGGGCTTTTTTATTTTTCTCTCTCTCTTTTTAAAATTATTTATTTATTATATATACAGTGTTCTGCCTGCATGTAGGCCAGAAGAAGGCACCAGACCTCATTATAGATGGCTGTGAGCCACCATATGGTTGCTGGGATTTGAACTCAAAATCTCTGGAAGAGCAGACAGTGTTCTTAACCACTGAGCCATCTCTCTAGCCCTACCCCCATCCATCAACCTATCTATTTATCTATCTATCTATCTATCTATCTATCTATCTATCTATCTATCTATCTACCTACCTACCTATCTAATTGGCTTATGCTTTTGAAACCCCAAAGCCTATTATCTGTGACACATTTCCTCCAACAAGGCCACATCTACTCCAACAAGACCACACCTCCTAATCCTTCTCAAGTAGTGCTACTCCCTGGTGACCAAGCATTCAAACATATGCGCCTACAGGCACCCTTCTTATTCAGACAACCACAAGCCTCCAGAGAGTGTGAATCCTAAATCAGTTCCCTTCTCCCAGTCTGGGCTGGGTCCTGGCAGACCCCATGACACACTTCCTTGTCCATGTCTGTGAAACCCAAGGCCACACTTGGGCTTCTGTAGTTGAGAAACCATGGGTACAGTCTACTTCTCTTGTGTCTGACCCATGCTCTGGCAGGCATGGTCACCTCATATCTCTTGCTGTGGCTTAAGAAACATGGGGTCTCGTGATATATCATGATGTATCATTTGCCTTGAGTCTGGTTCAGGGACCCTCTTAAGCCCTCTGCCCTCTTCCTCTTTGCATTGTTCCCATCTCTTACTAGTGATAACAGAGAATCCAGTGAGGCCCCCAACAGGGCACAAGAGGGACCACATCCATACTCCATAGCCTAGGCTTACCACTGAGGTCTGTGAATGCAGACATGTTAGCTCCAGGTTCTGTAAGACCCAGTAATGTGCATCTCAAAGCCAGCTGAGCTATCCTGCACTGAACCAAGGCATCTTGTTTCTGAGCTGATCCTTCGTGGGTAGTTTTTAAGAATAAGATTTTCCCTTATAGAAATAGCTCTGGGGGATTTTTGCCTTTGACATTGAGGTATGGTGGAGGTGGAGGACTAGTGGTCTGTAGTTAGAACTGGCCTGTGGGTTAGGATGGGGCTAAGCCATCTGGGCTGGCTATAGGGGGATGCTGGGCAGGAGCTATTTGGCACCAGGAGGGCTGACTCCCTGAGGAGGCCTGTTCTTGTGAACCTCATCAATATTTGAGATGCAGAGAACAGATGTGAGGATTTGCTCCAGGCTGCAGCCACTCTACATATCTGTCATAGCCTTCCACTCTGACCTTCACATCGCCATGCTTGGGAAATCCTTGTTGCCAGCCATGCTCCTGAGGTGGTGGCTATAGGAAATCCTTGTTGCCAGCCATGCTCCTGAGGTGGTGGCTATAGGCTGTGGAGAGGATGTGCTGTCAACCCACCAGTGGTGCATAACCATCTGGTTATGCAGAGACCTCACCTCACTGCAGGGACATGAGTTAGGATATCTAAGGGGACCAGGATGGGACTGGTTGAAACCATCCTGCCTCTGGCTGGCTTGATAACTCACCTAGTGCCGTCCTGAGTAGCAGGAGCCTGCCAGTGCCTATCCTGGCACAGCAGAGGTGGAGGCCAACTTTGTTCATCAGATGCCCCAGGCAGAGATGGTGTTCGTGGTGGACTGAGAGCCATGGAGGAATATGCAGGACTATTGACATGGTACTGGATACTCCCCTCTGAGACTCTGCATTAATGCAGAGAGCAGTGTGGCCTTAGCGTTGACATAGAATGACAAACACGACTAATTTGTCTAGAGCCTGGTGCTGTGTACCCTGGTAATCCAGGGCCAGTCCAGGACAAGGAGGATGGGAGCTGATGACCATGATCACCTGAGTCTGGTGACAGCCATGGCCAGTCCATAGGCAGAACTGAGTCACGAATCCACAGCCCCTTTTCCTCCAAAAGTGGACTAAGATTCCCTCCATGGAACACATGTTATCTTCCTTTCCCTCCTCTCTATCTCCTTTTTTTTTCTATTTGAAAATTGAATTATTTGACAAACACCTCATTTTCCCCCACTGTAGCCTTAGAGACCATATAGAATAAACTCAAAGTCCATTGCAGCTGTACTTCAGGTTCAATGCACACATCTTGGGCTTCATGACCTCTGGCCAAGGGGTGGCCAGCACTTATGCCCTATCCCTCAGGGTAAGAATACCAGCCCTTCTAGAAAAGTTGTAAGTGTTCTGATTTCCCAAACCTCTAGACTGGCTGATGTGAGCCAGAGCCTTGTGTGAGACTGCTCCCTTCCTTGGGGGGAGGGTATGTTTAGGACTGGGGGGTCTAAGGGCTGGAGTACAGACCTGCTATGCTAGTATGGCTTTGCCAAGTGACCTTGGGGAAGTCTGAGCTCTTCCTTGCCAGTTATAGCTCCTAGAATAAGCCATAGGTTAAGACAGAGTGGCAGCACCTACTCTAGCCCACGCTGGCCCTGGGCTCCTGGGTTACTCCATTCCTCTAGACACTGTATGTTGTCCACCTGACCCTAGACGGGCACAGGGCAGTAGGGCTAGGCTTGCTTAGTGGTGGTCCAATAAAGATGTTTCTCATTCCCCTGGGGAAAGTGAATCAATAGAAAAGAGGCACAGTGTCTCCTAATTCCATATCAACTCCAAGACAGATTCTAATATCCCTGCTAGGTGCCCCTGTCTGACCTGGTCCAAGGCAGCCATCTGGGATCCAGAATTGGCCTCAGACCTGCAAAACAATGTATCTTTTTGCACTTGGAAAACCTCTGGTGGCTTTGGTGGCCAGCCCAGGCTGAGCCTGGCTCCATTCAGGGACCCCATGGCTGACTTTTAGTGGGTTCCCCTGCCTCAACCGATGGGGCTCCTAAAGGCCTGGTGTTTGAAACGCAAGTAGTGTGATTTGCAACTTTTTTTTTTTTTTTGGTTTGGTTTTCTGTTTTTTCCTTTTTTTCCTTCTCTTTTTCTGAAACATGCTTTTAGAGACAAAACACTCCCCCCTGAAGCTTGGAGGCTCACCCTGGCACCTCTGCCTCCTCAGCGAAGCCCATGAGAAGCCTGCACACGAACTCTGGGGATGTCACCCCGTTCTCCCAGGCCAGGCTGGCCTCCCTCTCCGACTGCTGCCTGTGTCTGTCCCCCTGCGCACTGATGACTTTTGCTTACATGTGGTAGCGTGACCGGTGTGTGCTCTTCTGCCTAACCCTGTGGTCTTGTGTCCTTTGTTTTTCCCTTACAGGGTCAGCCCTGAAGCGTCTCTGCCTAGGCAAAGAACACAGCAGTAGTAATTATCTGGGTTTTTTTTTTAAACCTCCTTTGTCCCCTCTCATCGCATGGGCTTTGTCGTGGCTAGCGCACATCAGGGCCTCCCTTGAAAGTGTGCCCTGCTTTGCCCCGACCCACAGGGCTCTCTTTGCTTTGCTTCTGCCTGTCTGGATAACTGCTCCCTCCCAGTTCCTCTTTGTGTCTCCATGGCTCCTACAATTTGTGCTATCTTGCCAGTCACCTCTTATTAGGCCTGTCCTTCTCCACAATGTCCATATAGTGCCATTTATTAATTGGGTCCTTTTCCAAAACCTTAGGCGTCAGTGTTTCTTTGAAGTGCTAACGATGAACGCTTCCCTGAGGAGGGATACCAAGGCCTCTCACACACACCCCTTTGCTCTCCCTTGTCTGTTTATTTTTAATTTCCCCACCCCTGTTTTTTGGTTTTTTTGTGTTTTTTTTTTTTTTCCTGGCTGAAAACCTCACATAGCAATAGCTGTCTGTTGAGTCTCATCACTAACGTGTGTCCTTCATCTGTACCTTCCCATCATTGGCCACTAAAGCTCACTACATTCTGGAACAGCTTGTTTGAAGAGATGGTCATTAGCTGTTTAGGGTTGTTTTTGTTTTTTGCTTTTGTTTGAGGGGTGTATAAACATTTTAAATTGGCTTATTCAAAATTGTTAGGTGGAATTCTGTGCATTGGGAAGGAAGGGGGGAAGAGACAATTCAGCAAGTCCTGTGTTGGCCATAAAACAGTCTCTCAGTGAAGCAGCCAAGCTCTCTGGTCTGGATACCAGTTCCCAGCTCCCTGCCTCCCAGTATCACCTAGCTCTGACTTGGAGGGTGTGGAGTCTGCCCAAGGGACTCTGGGTATGATATCTCTCGTTACCACCATCCCAAATGCTCTAAGAAAAGGCACCACCGCTTCCTCATCTGGAGTTCCACACTGCTAAGCAATCGAAAGGCACAAGAGCACAATGAACAGTCTGTCCAGGGTGTGCCAGAAGGCTGGTGGCCATGCTCATCTATTGAGCATTCTGAAAAGTAGGCCTGAGAACCTGACCTTGTTCCTGGGATGCCAGTGCCCATGTGTGTCAGGCTGTGCCCACATGTCTGGCTATGGGTAGCCTGAGCTACCCATGTTCTCCCATGTGAATCTAATGGGACTTGTGGTGGTGGGCCTAGGGTAGACTCTTAACAGAGACTGCCAACTGTTCAGGGTCCTCTTCCCTGGCCTAGCTTAAAAACAAGTATTGCCTGCCTGGCACAGCCCGGTCCCCCATAGCCTAGAGGGTGCCTCATGGTGTCTAATACCTGGTAGCAAAGCCCTCTGATGCAGACCGCCTCTTGAAGCAAGGTGTTGCTTGGCCAGAGTAGGCCGTTGATTGTCCCAGCCATCGTGTGAGAATGGCTGTGGCCAGCCTGTCAGTGGTGCTAGGTGAGTGCGTGGCGTCACCAATCCTGGCCTGTATGACTCCCCAGGGTCTTCCACCAGCAGCCTGGCCCCAGGCCCTGAGCCAGGTCCCCAGCCCACCCTGCACGTCCAGGCGCAGGTGAACAACAGCAACAACAAGAAAGGTACCTTCACGGATGACCTGCACAAGCTGGTGGACGAGTGGACAACGAAGACTGTGGGGGCAGCGCAAGTGAAGCCCACGCTCAACCAGCTGAAGCAGACGCAGAAGCTGCATGACATGGAGGCCGCTGGAGACGCTCGGGCTGTGAGTGAGCGTGGGCACTGGCTCTACCGGGAGGGATACAGTAGTATATGCATGGTGGCTGGGGCCAGGAGCCATTGCCAGAATCCTGGACGCCAAATGGCAAATTCTGCTAAATGCTTTGTTTCCAAGGTCAGGGTCCATCTTGTCAAAAAATTAGGCCTTTGCCCCTGTGATGATTAGGAGGCAAGAGTGACTTCCTGTGGTCCTTGTGACCAGCAGGGGACAGGTTGAGTCTGTGACTCTAGAACTCAGGTACATCTGAATCCCTGAGCTAGATAGCCCAAAGTCTGTCTACATCCTCAATATAGACAAACACACCTCCATTTGCATTATGTCCATCTGTCTCCTGGCTGTAAAGGACAGATGTACCTCATTCCTGAGTGGTTGCTGCATCCAAGTGGGGCCAATGTGGGGCAGGGCAAATAGCCCACCCTTGCAGGTGTTGGCACATAATAAGATTTTGGCAGAGCTAGCTGTAGGAGTGTCCCTACTTTTCCAGCTTTCTAGAGGAATGTGTGGAAGATTGATGTTATTTCTACTTTAAATGATTTGTGAATTCATGGGTGAATCCATCTGGGCTGGAGGATTGTGTGGATGTTGTTTTCTGGGTGGTTCCTCTCTGACTCTGAACTTGTGCTTTGAAACTTTTCAAACACACATGGAATTGGAGGTTTGCAGTGAATATCTTGTGCCTGAGCCTGCACTGTAGGAGTTGCCGGAGGAACTCAGCACGCATCTATCCTTCTTTTGGAAAAGGCTTGCCTTAGGAGTCCTCTTTCTTTGCCAGTTCTAACACAACTTGAGTGTTCCATCTTATCTTGACTGTTTTGTTACATTTTGTTTCCCTCTTAATTGCTACCTTGTCCCTAAATTCGCCCAGACTTTCAACTCAGTTACCATGTAACTTTCAAATCAGTTCCACGTGGAGCAGTGTGCTAGATCCCTGCTGTGTGTCATTTCCATCTTGATGATTTCTGACCCCCCAGTTCTCTCTGTGTGTCTGTCCTTCCTTCCTGTCCTGCCTTTTTTTTTCCTTACCTCTTTTTTTTTGTTTGTTTGTTTGTTTTTGTTTTTCAAGACAGGGTTTCTCTGAATAGCCCTGGCTGTCCTGGAACTCACTTTGTAGATCAGGCTGGCCTCCAACTCAGAAATCCGCCTGCCTCTGCCTCCCGAGTGCTGGGATTAAAGGCGTGCGCACCACACCTACCTCTTAAGGTTTTGTTAATTTCATTGGCCGTTTAAGAAACTATGTTACCTTTGATGGTATTCTTTGTTGTGTATCTCATTCATTTCTAACTTACTGTTTCTGTCTCTTGGCAGAGTGTTTATAAGGACGCTGGGTTGGGTTCCCAGCACTAGAATAAGAAAGAAAAACTTCTCAATCTGGCTAAGGCCACTGATTCTAGCATTTCAAATTCTTACAAATGACCCAAGTTCAGCCTCCAGCACCAACATCTGGAGGCTCACAATAGCTTATAACTCTAGCTCCAGAGTACCCAGGGCCCTCTTCTGGCTCTCCTAGACACCTGCACAGATGCTCATACATATAGACACACACACATATACATACACACAAATAAAAGTTTTTAAAAGTTTACAGTCTCTGCCAAACTTTCCAATGCTATATCTTATTTACGTCGCATTTTCTGATTTTCTGTTCTTTTCCCTTCCACCTCACTCCTTAGTTCCTTGTATTGCCTTGTGAGTTTCTAATGTTGTGTGAAGGATATTGGGATGAAAAATCGTTTGTAAAAATAATTTGAGATCTATTTTGATCTCAATTTGAGATTTTTTTTTTATTGTCTTGACTTGCCTTTGATTTGTTTTTAACAGGGATCTTCTATAAAGTGCCTAGTCAGGATTGACTTAGCTTTTCATTATTGATTTGTGGGAGTCTGTTATATCTGTTTTGTCTTATGTTACTCATATGCACCTTATCCCTCCACCGTATGTGTGTGTGTGTGTGTGTACTGTGAATATTAGCCTGCTTGTATGTGAAAATGTATATGGAGGCCAAATATGTAGTGTTTTCTCCATCTCTCCCCACCTTACCTTTTTGGAGACAAGATCTCTTTCACTGAGCGGGGTGCTCACCAATTAGCTAGACTGTGTGGCCAGTGAGCTACAGGAATGCACCTGTCTCTGCCCCTCCCCCACACTAGTGCCACATACCAGGCTGTAGGTGCTAGGAGTCTGAACTCTGGTCCTCTCGTTTATGCACAGGGGCTGTTACAGACAGTTTTTTACTTTCTCAGAGTTGAGTGTAAAATAGAAGAGGTTAAATTTGTTTTTTTTCCTCCTACTTTAGCTGTTGAATGAGCACCTACGTGTAGCAGTACACAGTCAGCACCTTACTCCAGCTTCATTAAGCTTGTTGTTTACATCCGCTATTGAACTTTAAGATTTCCTTGAGTTTTCTGGGTCCTAAAGTTTTTGCAGGTTTTAAGTAACCCACTGGAGTGTCTCTTGGCAGTGGATTAAGTCTGTCAATGAACTGGATAGATTTATCATATTGCCAGTCTTAAGTGTTCCTGTGAACTTGGCATCTGTTTCTTTACATCTCTGTAGGGTAGTAATATCACTCATTAAATTCATCCTAAGGTGGTTAATGATTGGGAGTGCTGTTGTTATAAACTGCGCAGCACTGGAAATTTCATCTCCCAGTTGTATGTTTCTAATTCATGGAAGTGTGGCTGATTCTGGGCACCTCGAAACCTACGGTCCTGCTAAATGCACTAGTTCAGCCATTCCTGTGGGTTTCTGTAGACATAAGCTTGTCATTTGCAGATATGCAGTTTTCTTTCCTTGTCTCATCTTGGCTGGGTCCCCTTGTTGTATTGACCAGTAGCATGAAGGAGCCTTGAAGGAAGGCCTCAGTAGGTATGGCTTCTGGCTCCATAGAGGCCCATGAAGGAGCCTTCCTTAGTAGGTATGGCTTCTGGCTCCATAGAGGCCCATGAAGGAGCCTTCCTTAGTAGGTATGGCTTCTGGCTCCATAGAGGCCTTCACTGATGAGCATGCCTTCTGTAAAAGGGTTGTGGGGCTGGGCGTGGTGGCGCATGCCTTTAATCCCAGCACTCAGGAGGCAGAGGCAGGCGGATTTCTGAGTTCAAGGCCAGCCTGGTCTACAAAGTGAGTTCCAGGACAGCCAGGGCTATACAGAGAAACCCTGTCTCGAAAAACGGAAAAAAAAAAAAAAGGTTGTGGGGTTTGGGGATGTCCATCCTGCTTTGTATGGTGAACAGCAGCTGTCGGTCTATGTAGTCTGTGTTTGTGGTGCTGAGGAGAGAAGCCAGGGCCTCATTTGTGTTAGGCAAATGCTCGCCAGGGAACTCCAGGATAGACCTTCTAGTGGGGCTTCTCCTGAGGTGCGGTAGAATTGAAGCCCACGGGACTGTGATGTTAAATCTTTTATAGTTACTGTCTTCAGTTTTCCGAGTGTTTTGTTTAGGATGCTGTAGGATACTGCCAGTTCTTAATCTCTCTTGCTGTAGTCATATCCAGTTCTGTCTTTAGAAGGGCTGCTTCTGGAAGCTATCGACTCCTTCCCTGGCCTCTAAGGCCAAAGTGCCTGAGAAACCAGAGGGCTGCCCAGGGTTCCCGCCTCCCGGGCCACTGGAGTTGCATCATGTTTTGAGACCATCAAACCAGATGCCATGGTACCAGCTGGGTGGAAATGTGTAGGTCACTCCTTTGCCCTCCCATACCCTGCACATTCTGCTCCAAACATGCTCTTGCTGGTAGACAGATGGAGCTAAGCCTCTGTGTAGTGAACAGGGGAGGGAGGGCAGCCATTTCCCACACAAATGGCTTGGACTACACAAGGAAACAGACTGACTGCAGCCTTCTTTGCCTTCTTTGTTTCTGTGTCTCATAGACATCTGTGCCTCGAGCAGCAGTGGGGACATCGTGTCTGGCCCCGGCCTCCGGCCCTCTGTCCACCACAGCCACTCCTGGAGCCACCCCAGTCCTGCCTGTGCCCATACCAGGTACTGTCCACTCCAGCCTCTCAGGCCCTCCATGTGCACTGCCTCTGTGTCAGTATGGAGGCCTGCTCCCTGTTCCTGTGTCCTGGGGACCCTGGGTGGCCTCAGGGAACCCAGAGGGGTCTTGGGGCAGTCAGAGCCCCACTCAGGTCCCTGTGTTCCCAGTGTTTCTACGGCCACCTGTTATCAGCACGCCAGGCCCCCGGCTGCACATCACGTAGCCTCCTGCCCCGCCCCTGGCCAAATGGAACACTCTGAAGCGTGTGGAAGAACCCCGTTGTGGTTTGGCCTCCTCCTGGCTCCTCTACATGGGCACAAGGCACAGAGCCCCAGCCCAGGGGGCATGAGAGGGCAGCAAGACACTTCCCCTGCTGCCTCAGACCCCGTCACTCTTAGGTTCCTGCAGTCTACACAGGCAGTCCTCACACCCACGGCCTGCCCTGGTTAGAGGATTAGAACCTCGTCATCCCCTGCAGCAGCTCAGTGCCTTGAATCCCAGCTTTTCTGTTTCCATGATGGAAATACATGTTTTAAAAGGCCATTCATCTGCAAAAAGCAGATTCCATTACAGTTGACGTGCGTGTTGCTGTCTCCACTATGTTTTGTTGTAGAGGTGGGAATGGGGTACAGACATGAAGCTGGTAGCTAGTTAGAATGTAAAGCCTTCTTAAACAGAAACAAAGGAAACACTTAACAATGTGACCTGCAAATGCTAGATAGGTCCAGCTCAGCCCTTAATAGAGCAAGGTCACCCTGGGTGTCTTCAGTAGCAGAGCCACCACGAGGTTCACCTGAAGTTGTTCTCCCTGTGAGGAGTGTCACCAGCTTTGTCGAGCCGTGAGGATCCTGCCAGGCGAATGCCCTGATAGCCAGCAGACTGTTGTAAGCACCATACAGACAAACATGACCTTCCAGCTCAGGGCTCCCACTCACTCTCTTCCTCTTTTCCATGGTTTTCAGAGGCCTGTGCTCTGCCCACCCCACCCTGCAAATTCCTCTCCAGGCCATCCTCAGGCCAGCCTACTGAGGGGCGGAGCATTTCTGGAGGTTTCCATGACACTTGTCCTGGGGGGGGGGGAGCGGGGAGATGAAAACTCCTTGACCCCCCACCCCGGGTGAATATTTTCTGCCTCCAGTTGGAGGGTGGGCTGCCTGGGGTGACTCCCCCCCGCCCCGCCCCGCTGTGAACTGTACAGATCAGATGTACCCAGGAGAACCAGCGAGATTATTTTGGTTTAAATACACTCCATCAGTTCAGTCAGAATTGAGTTTCCAGGGGGGCTGCAGAGGCTTCTCCCTGGCCTCAGCGCTGCAATAAGAGATTTATGTTCTCTGTGTCTCAGTCTGAACACCACACAGGCCCACTTAGTAAAGCGGAGCCTATGTCGTCTCGCTCCTCTTGTGCCCAAGTCCTTTCCTCCTGTGACAATGCTAGTGGCATGGGACCCCCAAGAGTCTGTATGTGTGAAGGAGAAAAATAAACGTTTGCTTGAAAATCCTGTGAAATGGCAGCTTTTGTTCTTGCCCCCTACTTATATCAAAACCAAGCTGACTGGCCTTGTAGAAGATAGTTCTGGGCGGCCCAAGTGGGCCTGGCCTGGCCTCTGCTTGGAGCCACTAGCCATGTGTCCTGTAACCCAGAGGACGGAGCTCAGGAAGCTGGGAGATGAGAGGCAAGCCTCCGCTGGGGTTGCTGGTCGCTCAGCACTGGTACTGCTGGGGGTGGCCCAGACCCACTGTCACCAGGCTGTTAGCTGTAGCCTGGCATCGCAGCCTACTCTACAGTCTGTTGGCTGCTGCTCTGCCACTACACATCGGCAGGCATTGCTCTCAGAAGTGCAGGTAGAAAGGAGGGTGAACCTCGCAGAACACAGCCTGCATTTCCGATCCCATCACAGCTGGCACTGGGCCCTAGAAAACCCAGGTTGTATGAGTCACAGGAACTCCTGGTCCCCCTCCCTCATGGCTTAAGGGGCTTTTCTTTCAGGCTCTTGAGCTTTGTTGAGTAGAGTTGGGCAGGGGCCAGCCTAGCTCATATGAGAGGCACCAGCCTTCCTAAGAAACCAGTTATGAAAGATGCTGGTTTAGGGAGAGGACTTGTCCTGTGGTAGTTCAGCAAACCCTTTGGGGACTGCCTTATATGTGTGCACTGTAGACCTAGTCCAGGCAACATGAGACCCTTCCTGCTAGAGGTGCTGTCTCAAGATATAGCACTGGGCTTGCTGCCTCTGTTCAGACCCTTATCTTGGCACTGGTGCTAAGCAGAAGCAGAAATTGAGTCACTGTTTTCTCCCAGGGCTCCAAGGCCAGCTTAATCCAGAATGGTCCAGTGGGACAGGGGTGAGGCCTTGTCTCTCTGGGCTTATGTGGTCATCGCTGAGTGTCTGGCTGTTCTTAGAAGATATCCAGGTGGCAGTCAGCCTGGCTCTTGCAGAGAACAGGGCTGTCTGTACAGTGCACAGCCACCTCCTGGCATGGCTCTGACCCAACCCTTCTTCCTTTGCTTTAGAAGCCAGATGCCCAGGCAAGGCTGTGTGCACAGGCACCAGGGCCCAGCCTTAGGTGAGAAGCCAGTACCTCAGAGGTCTGTAGTGAGCTGTGGCCATTTTGTTTTCTAGATCCTGAGAGTGAAAAGCCTGACTGAGCCGGCCCCTACGCCAGGCCCACACTGCATCATCCAGGAGAAGAAGCGGCAGACCCCAGGGCAGCCACGCCTCTAGTCCACTCATGTTTTGTAACCACTTTCTAACTTTCATTTTTTTATTCACAATTGGAAACACAAATGTAATGCAAGAATAAAACATATTTTGGGGGAGACAGGACTTTGGTATTTCAAACTTCCTCCTTTCCGGTGGTCCTCTGGGCAAGCAGGAGATAGATGTGAAGAGTGCAAATCCCTGGAGGCTCCTCACACTGTGCCCCTTCTCAGACACAGCTTACACAGCTCCATGTCACCTGGTCTTTTCTCTGGCCCAAGGAGACCAAAGTCATCTGCCCCATCAAAGGGAGAGCATCATGGAGCTCTGAGAGTGAACATCCTTTCCTGAACCTGTGGATACCATCAGGAAAGAAACCAGCCAACGTGGGATCTGAAATCCTCTTGGGGTGGAGGACAGGACCACCAGAGCTACACTTCCCCACAATGGAGTATGTCAAAAGTTCACATAAAAAGGAAACCAGGCAGGGAAGATGGCTCAGTAAAATGCCAAGTTCAAAACCTAAAAGAGAAGTCAGGTATGGTGTCCCACATTTGTAATTACAGTAGTGTAGAGGTAGAAATAGATCCCCTAGAACTCTCTGGACAGCCAGCCTAGCTGACTTGGAGAGTTCTAAGCCAGAGAGAGGTAAGCAGGCCTAGGGAAATGGCTCAGTGGGTAATGTGTTCACTTGTGTAAGTTTATATACCAGAATGCAGATTCCTGGTGCTTGCTGGTCATCTGGTTGACCTGAAATGCGGAACTGTAGGTTCAGTGAGAGACCTGTCTAAACAAATAGAGAGCCATAGAGACAGAAACCGGAAGTTGGCCTCTGGCACCACAAGTGTACCATCACACATGCACACCCACAAGTACACATGTACACAAGTAGTAAAGATAGCAGCTCAGGAGCCACTTTGTGGGTCTCCTTGCCCTAGTGAATCATCTGCTGACACGGTCCACACAGGCTAAGGGAGCAGAGATGATGGGCGTGGGGTGGAAGCCCTGTGAGTGCATACGGTGAATGATGGTACCGAACCAGCTGCAGGAAGTCAGATCAACTTTACTTGGGATGATTCAAGGCGTATATAATTTGGGGGACTGTGGGTAGGAACATCCAGGATGGGCAAATAGCTGAAGGCTTCCTCATTAGCATGGAGAACCCTTTCAAGAATCTCAGGAGCTAGCTCAATGGGTTGTTATCAGGATAAAGGAAGTTGATCTTGTAATCTAACTAAGGCTAAGTGACATTACAAAGCTGGGGGGGGTGGGGAGACGTGTTGAACTACCCAGACAAGGTCAGAGAAGGAGAAGCCCTGCCAATGAAGGGAGACCTCTATATTGTGCTGAGCCCCAGAAGGCTGTCCAGTAAACTTCAACCTTAATAAGCAGAGTTTTCCCATAACACATGACCTTGTTCTCTGGCCTCCACACATGTGCATACATGTGTATGTGCACCCTCAAAAAAAATTTTCCACCTGCAACCTCTGAGTTGCCTTGACGGGAAAACATGCTGTGGGAATAATTTACACAGCCCATCCCTGCCCACAGGAGTGGGTCTGTCTGAGACAGCTCCTAGGGTTTTGAACATCAAAACATGGCAAAGCTGGGTCTGGGTGATTTTAGTCTCCAGTTGCAGTTCAGTGTGTCCTCCAGCCGAGCATGGGAGATGTTCCCAACACCTAAACTTTGACATCACTAGAGGTCATCTCAAGATCTCGCATCTATCATGACCAAGTACTCAGTCCTTGAGATTTAAAGTATGCCTTGGAGATCTAGCTCATTCTCTAGGACTCAGGAAAAGCTAGATTTACAGAGCTTCACATTTCCTCAAGATCCTCAGCAGCCGAGGATATGAGGGTCTACATCTGTTTCAGGCATACGGGTAACTTGGTGTCTTAGAGTTTCTGCTGTGAACAGACACCATGACCAAAGTTACTCTTGTAAGGACAACATTTAACTGGGGCTGGCTTACAGGTTCAGAGGTTCAGTCCATCCTCATCAAGGCAGGAACATGGCCACATCTAGGCAGGCATGGTGCAGGAGGAGCTGAGAGTTCTACATCTTCATCTGAAAGCTGCTAGGAGAAGACTGACTTCCAGGCAGCTAGGACTAGAGTCTTAAAGCCCACACCTACAATGACACACTTCCTCCAACAACCACACCTCTTAATAGAGCCACTCCCTGGGCTAAGCATATACAAACCAAACTTGGTGTCCTAGACTAGGAGTCCAGCCTTGACTTCAGGAAACAATGGCAAAGGGTGCCCTAGTCATTCAGGGATGCCATGGAAAATACCACAGACTGGTTATCTCCCCTGTGAACTATGCACAGGGACTGGGACATCCAAGACCCAGTACCTACATACACAGTGGGTAAATTGTAGAACTTCTCTCTTGCTCTACAGAGATGGAGCCCATGCAGCCCCTCCCCACAGAATTAAAGACTACATGGAACCATAAATAGAGGTCACCCATCAGGCCAGCTGCACACGGATCTGTTGGCCAGACAAGGTGCCAAGGGCTACAGAAGTCATTTTAGAACTCAAGGCGGTGAGACCATAGGAAAAGGGGATCAGAAAACAGACAAGATCAGAATCAAATAGCAAATAGACTTAGACCTAACCATGGTGACGACCACATTTTATAATGGTATATAAATGGTCTGATCTGTTTAAAGAAATTATCATGTTAGAGTTAATAAACAGCAAGATTCAAACATTCTGTCTATAAAAAATATTTAAGAAAGACACAGGCCAAGGTAAAAGATGGGTGTGGCCATATCATCCCAATGAAAAGGGGTGGAAGTAGCTCTAATAATGGACTTTAAAGGCACACCAAAATAAAAGGTGGTCACAGGTATACCATGCTAACACTAACCCTAAGGAGGAGGTGTGGGTGGGTCGCATAACATCAAAACATTTTTCATGGTAACACTTATTGCCAATTAAGAACCATTTTACGATGACAAAGGGGTCAGTCCACCAAGCTCCAACTGTTGGTGTGGACAAAAGACAACACTCTGAAATATGTGAGCAAAACTGACAGGCTGCAGAAAGAAATCCATGAAAGTCCTTTCAGTATTCATCTTAGTCATGAACGTGACAAGAAGATGACAGCTACTACCATCAAGAGTCTGGTCCAGTGTCTGATGCCTGCCGGCAGCCTTCATTTTACCTTCTCCTTATTCCCTCTTGAACTGTCTGGGAAGTCTGAGAGGATAGCATGGTTGTTTTTCACATTGGTAGTAGTAAAAACATCACATCAAACTCTGAAGGCCCCACCTACATGCCTTCAACCTGCCCTGCTCTGACCACTCCAAAAGCCCTGGCCAGTCTTTTCTCCCTGTCCTGTCCATTTTGCACCTACTTAGAAAGCCATCCTATAATCTCTACAGAGCCTCACTATATGGGTTATCAAGTCTCTTCACCTTTTCTTCTGTGTGTGTGTATGTGCCCACTCTCAATATCCAGACAGCATTTCGGGTGAAGGGCCATCCTGTGTCTGGGGAATGACCACAGCAGTCACTGAGAATATAAAAGACTTGAGCATAACTACTGATCTTAAATACAAAGGCCTTGTAGGCACTTCTAGAATGTTTCATCTGCAGACACATTTCCATTTCCCCTTCCTTTATCCTTCCATTTCTTCCTCTCTCCCCCTAGTCCCTCCTACTTTTTTGGTTGTTGTTAGAGGTTGAAGCCAGAGCTTCACACAGTAGCGAGTGCTCAGTCACAGGCGTATACTCCCTGGATGGGAATCCAGGCACAGGGTTTTTTTTTTATGTTCACATGACATAGGTATGAAGAGAACCATATTCTGGGGTTAAAAGTAAATAACCTATTAAATAGTTAAAGAGGGTTCAAGTCACACAAACAAATGTTCTCTGACCGATAAAAACTACGTTTGAAAGCAATAATAATGGGTCATTAGAAAATACCCAATTATTTGGGAATGAGACAACATATACTTCCAAATAGTCTATACACTGAAAGAAAAATCAAAAGTGAAAATATGAAACAGAAATGTTCATAAAAATTAGAACAAGCTGTGCTGCTCATAAGGGCTATAATCCCAATTACTCAGGAGCAGTGGTCCTCAACCTTCCTGATGCTGCAGCCCATTAATACAGTTCCTTATGTTGTGGTGACCCCCAACCATAAAATTATTTCCTTGCTACCTTATAACTGTAATTTTGCTACTGTTATGAATTTTAATGTAAATATCTGATATACAGGATATCTGCTACACAACCCCCAGAGGGGTCATGACCCCCAGGTTGGGAACCACTGTTCTAGAGGCTGAGGCAGGACGTCTGCTTAAGCCATTCAGTAAGACGTTGTCTTAAAATTAAGGTGGGGTGGGGGAGTCAAGGCTGTCCATGGACATTCAAAGCACTACATGGAATATTAAGAACAATTCTGCCAATCTTTTTTTTTTTTTTGGTTTTTTGAGACAGGGTTTCTCTGTCTAGCCCTAGCTGTCCTGGAACTCGCTTTGTAGACCAGGCTAGCCTTGAATTCAGAAATCTGCCTGCCTTTGCCTCCTGAGTGCTGCCAATCGTTTTGAAGTTAGGAGAAATGAATTGTCCAAGGCAGCTGACTATGATTTGCCTCATGCTCTAGCAAGGGTGTGATTTTGCCAGCCGCAGATGGTTTCTGCAATTTGGACATCTGGAATCCCGGGGATATATAAGTGCTAGGGTCCCGAGAGGTGGGATGGGGTGTTGGTTGTTGTTGGTCCCCGTTTGTTACGTACTTGTGCACAAACAAGAAACAAAAAGAAATTAGATATCCTGAAGATAAAGATCAGACTTGCCCCCAAGGAACTCAGTGCCCCTAATCAGCAGTAAGCAGTCTAACAATGGCGTTTCCCCTTTCCAACCTCTGACTTTATTCAGGGATCTCTTTCCTCTCCTCTCTATTCTTTTTTCTCTCTTGTCTAGTGTTAGGGGGTTGAAAGGGTGACAGAAAAAGTAGATAGAAGGGTGGAAGAAAGAAGAACCCACAAAATAGCGAAAAACCATTACAGGAAGGAAATAAGCAACTGTTTAAATTGTCCTGGGACCTCCACATATATGTTGTGACACTTGCCTGCCTAAGCCTGCACATATGCCCATATGTACCCAAACACAAACACATGCACACTAATAATAATGCAAAATGAAAGCTTAAAATTAAAGTGTTGTACTCAAAAATCAATGTTAACATGCTATGGGAACAGTTAATGCAGAGGCTTGTAACTGGTCAGAATGCTAAAATGCTGAGAATGAACAACGGTTGATTATACACAATGCTAACTACACACAGTGGACTTCTAAGATCTGAGAAGACATAAAGGCAGGAGGGAAACATGTTAGGAAGAACACGGATCCAAAAGCCAAAGTGGGGATAATGAGCATGAATATGATCAAAATACATTGTGTGTGTGTGTGTGTGTGTGTGTGTGTGTGTGTGTGTAACTGGAATCATCAAAAATAAATAAATCATTTTTTTAGAAACCAGAGTTAAGCTGGGCATGGTGGCACACACCTTTATTCCAGCACTTGGGAGACAGAGACATGCAGATCTCTGAGTGGAAGGCTAGCCTGATCTACAGAGCAAGTTACAGGACAGCCAAGATTACACAGAGAAACCCTGTCTCAAAAACAAAACAAAGCCGGGCGAGGTGGTGAACGCCTTTAATCCCAGCACTTGGGAGGCAGAGGCAGGCGGATTTCTGAGTTCGAGGCCAGCCTGGTCTACAGAGTGAGTTCCAGGACAGCCAGGGCTATACAGAGAAACCCTGTCTCAAAAAAAAACAAAACAAGGGCGGGGCGTGGTGGCGCACGCCTTTAATCCCAGCACTTGGGAGGCAGAGGCAGGCGAATTTCTGAGTTCGAGGCCAGCCTGGTCTACAAAGTGAGTTCCAGGACAGCCAGGGCTATACAGAGAAACCCTGTCTCGAAAAAACAAACAAACAAAAAAAAAAAACCCACAAAAAAAAAACCAAAACAGCAAACAAACAAACAAAAAAAGGAAAAAGAAAAGACTTGAGAGAGACAGAAAAGGGAAGCCACAGACTGCTGACTGCTGACCTGTATTTAGAACATAATGAATTCTAACAACAACATTGTGATCAAGACAGCTCAGGTCCAGACAGATGATGGAGGAAGCATGAAGTGGAAATTTCTGGTTTCTTTGCAAAGTCGGTTATGTTAAAGGATGTTTTTCTGAAGTGGATACAGGTGACAGGATGTTTTGCTGAAGCAGACACAGGTGAAAGGATGTTTTGCTGAAGCAGACATATGAAAGGATGTGTGATGAAGGATGCTTCCCTAACGACACGCCTGTATTGGTTTGCCTTACATTGCATTGCTGAGCTCTGTTTGTTGTGACTTCATAGAAAGAAACATACCAAAAAGTTTCTGATGGTGCTCTGGCGGCTTCTTGCCTACTCCTTGGACTCCAGCCAATTGGCAGAGTGATGTCAGCTGATACAGGCTCACAAGGAGTTTTGATAAGACAGACTCACATGGTGAGGCAAGACCCATGGGAGGACACATGATGTTTGGAGAGAGTATAAATAGGACAGTGATAGGGGCAAGGGTTGCATAGCTAGCTTTGCAAGGTTTCTTGCTCTGGAATCTTTGCTGATCTCCACTTTGTTGAGAGAGGCATAGCAAGGAACTGCTCCTGGCATCCCTGGGGGTCCTAGCTGCTCCTGCTGACTCCTGCTGATGATTCATTCGGCTGTTTCTTTTAGGTTGTGTCAACAATGCTGACTTGTGTTTGCCCTCCTCACACTACTGAGCTGGACTGCTGGTATGTCTGTGAAGTGTCTGAGAGTGGATCGAGCCGTCGCTGCTGAATCCTGTGAACTCAACCCATATTAAAAGTACATTTTGAAAAAAAAATCAAGGCATATAAAAACCAAGCAATACCCAGCTTTCAATTACTATAGAGAAAACCCTGGGAAACTCAGCTTATTAGCTGAGGAGGAGGAGGCATATTTGTGGCTCATAGCTCTACGTATTTCATTCATAATGGGGTACCTAGGCTTTGGGACTTTGGCAAGGCGGACAGGAGCACATGGAGAAGCAAAATATCTTACCTTTGCTGTGTGAAAGAGTCAAGTCCCAGCGTCTCCTTCAGGGTATACCCCGCTGACCTCAATCTCCCACTGAGGCTGACTCAGTGGCCATTCAAGCATGAGCACCTGAATTTGATTCCCAGTACCTGTCTTTAAAGGAAAAAACAAAAAGCTTGGCATGACATGCACTTGTAATTCCAGCACTGGAGAGGCAGAGACAGGAGGATGTTTGGGAATTAGCCAGTCTAGTAGAATTGATGAACTCTAGGTTTAGTGAGAGACCCTCTCTCAAAACTAAGGTGTAAAGCAACTGAAATAGGCACCCCAAATCGACCACTGGTCTACACACACACACACACACACACACACACACACACACACACACGGACATACTTCTACTAGGCCCCACCTCCTAAGGGCTCTATTATCTCCCAGAAGTGCCTTTAGGGGGAGCAGTTTTGTTGTGGTTGAATAGTAAACAAAAGCTACATAAGGAGGGAGGATGATTATTTAAGAGGCAGATTCATGGCAGGAAGAGCATGGGGACTAAAGCAGCTTGGTCTATGGCAGGGTCACTTTGTTAGGGTGGCTTGCACACATCATGGTAGATAAGACTCAGAGATCTCGGGCTGGATCTGTGAGTAGATATCACCTTTGTGATCACCTCTAGTGACACTCTTCCCCCCATCTTGAAGAGCACCCACTTGACAACCAAATGTTCAGACACATGAACCTCCAGGGGGACATTTCACATTCAATCATAACAGCAGGGACCACAGCTTGAGCATATGTGTCTTTGGGGGACAGTCTAGTGTCAGACTATAACAGACTATTAGCTGGCCATTGCCAGGGTTTGTCCTTAAGTTCACAGGGTTTGGGCTGGCGAGATGGCTCAGCGGGTAAGAGCACTGACTGCTCTTCTGAAGGTCCTGAGTTCAAATCCCAGCAACCACATGGTGGCTCACAACCACTTGTAATGAGATCTGACGCACTCTTCTGGTGCATCTGAAGACAGCAATA
The DNA here is from genome assembly GCA_902729485.2 of Mus minutoides. Classification (NCBI taxonomy): domain Eukaryota; kingdom Metazoa; phylum Chordata; class Mammalia; order Rodentia; family Muridae; genus Mus; species Mus minutoides. The sequence goes on from LR749528.1 coordinate 1,816,037, forward strand.
GTGTACTTATAATAATAAATAAATCTCTGGGCTGGAGTGAGCAGGGACTGAGTGAGTGGGGCTGAATGGAGCGAGCAGAGGTCCAAAAATTCAATTCCCAACAATGACATGAAGGCTCACAACCATCTATACAGCTAAGTGTACTTATATACATAAAATAAATAAGTAAATCTTAAAAAAATTAAAAAGTTCACAGGGTTCATCATTCTATGATAGACTCCAGGTTGTATATATTTGAACATCCCCCCCAAGCCCCCAGTATGACATGGAGCCACATCCTCACTGTTTACAGACTGGCTCTGGTCCACAGGCCACCGTGTGTGGCCCCAGCAGAGGGGGGTGAGGGTGGGGAAGGGGTACTGCATTCCCCATGGAAGCCAGCCCAGTCTGCAACTCTGGCTGAGCCATCAAAGGACTTCCTGAGGTTCCCTCACATGTTTCCTCTGGCCAGAGAGACACCTCTCATTCCTATGCAGAAAATCCTTTCCTCTCTTTGTGTGTTTAGTCCAAACATGCTCTCTCCCAGTTTTGAAAGCAAAAGGGTGAGAGAACCCAATTATCCTCATGAATCCCATAGGAGAACTGCAGATCAGAGCCCATGACAAACCATTTATCAGGGGCTGATGTCATTTCTTGCCAGAGGTGTGTGGAAAGGTCTAAAAATAATTGCAGAGTATATTTTGAAAACTTCTCGAAAGTGCAGGGATGGGCCTGTAATTATCTTGTTCTTACAAGCTGTTGCTCCTTTGTGTGTGTGTGCAATTATGTGGTCAGCAGTCATCAGGAGAAGATGGTGTGTTGGTGCTCTGTGCTGTGGAGCCATTATCGAAAGCAGCCCCTACCCCCAGCATGAAGAACAAACTCAAATCAAGTAAAACAATAATTAGATTCTGTTTCTTGTCAGAGGTGGGATTTGGGCTGTTAAACACCCAGAATACCAACACTGAAGTTTCCTGGGAACGCCTATGGGCTGGATTCTCTTGTCAGTCTGTCTGTTTTGTGGGAGGGAAAATGAGATTCAGAGATGTTCCCCCATCTCCACTGGGCACTGGCCTCAGGACATTCCTCAGATTGTTTTGTTTGAACTGTTAAAGGAAGCAGGAGTGGTCTCCAAGGAACGGTGGGACTGTGATAGTCAGGAAAAATGGCAGGTTGGGAAGGTACGTGACTGCTAGGGTTCTCTCTGCCTGTGGCTTTGAGGATACCCTCACAAGAAGTTCTGGACTCCATGCAGATCTCAATGTGGCCTCTGAACCCAGGTTCCAGAACATGCTCGGGGATACATGTAGACAAGAAGTCTCTCAGACCAGACACACCACTCGCTGTTGGGCATCCTCAGGCCCTGGTTGTCCCTCAGCATACAGGCCACTCCAAAGCCGTGTCCTGTGAATGAGGAAGTTGGAAAAGCCTTCAGGGCCAGCAAAGGCAGTTCACCAGGTGGGCCTCCTACAGGAGGAAGGAGCTGAAGTCAGGTATTCTAGTTCTTTGCGTTGCTGTAACAAAATACCCGACACTTGTTAATTTTGTTACAGCAAATTTTGGTAAAATTTGGTATGAGTGTGCTAAGTATGTATATATGACATATGGATGTATATGTATGCATAGCATGTGTGAACACACGTGTTTGTGTGTATGTGTGAGAATGTGGGACTATTGTGGTACAGAGCCTGTGTGGAAATCAGAGGTCAAACTTTGGGTGTAGGTACTCACCTACCATGAGACGCTGTTGTTAAGGTTACTTGGTGCACAGGCTTTGGGGATTTCTCCTTTCTCCACCTCCCATTTTGCCTTAGGCATGTTGGAACTGACAGATGTGTGCTCCTACATCTGGCTTTATCTGGGGGAATCCAGACTCCTATCTTCACAATGACATGGCAAGCACTTTATACACTGAGCCGTTTCCAAGACTGGGTAATTTGTAAAGAGTGAAATGTCCTTCCCCCCACCCCCACCCCCACCCCATTCCCTGAGATGAAATACCCTTCCTAACATTCTGGAGGTTGTGAGTCTCATCTGACGTCAGGAGCAGCATTCAGTCCTGAGAGGGTTTCCTTCTGCTTCAGAAATGGTAGCAGAGGTCAGTGATGTAACTCAGTATTTTTTGAATGCCTGCCTAGCATGCATCAAGCCCTGAGTCCTGTCCCCTGTACTGAGTATAAACTAGGGATTATAACACATGCCTACAATCCCAACACTCAGGAGACAGAGGCAAGAGGATCACAGATTCAAGGGCATCCTTAGCTATGTAGACTTCAAGGCCAGTCAGTGAAGACACTGTCTTCAAAGCAAAACAAGGTGGTACCTGGTTGCTATACATCTCAGGCAGACAGGTTGGTTGTTTTTGTATGGCTGTGACCAAATTACATAACAGTGACACCTTGAGAGCTTCCTTTGGCTCCTGGTTTCCAGGGATTTCAGTTCGTTCTTTTTTTTTTTTTTTCCTCTTTCCAGTCAAACCTGCTGGCTCTGGTCTGCCCCCGCTCGCTCCAGTAGGTCCCACTTGCTCAGTCCCTGCTCTCTCTGGTCCAAGGATTAGTTTATTGGTCCAAGGATTCATTTATTATTATTATTCATAAGTACACTATAGCTGACTTCAGACGCACCAGAGAAGGGCATCAGATCTCATTACTGGTGGTTGTAAGCCACCATGTGGTTGCTGGGATTTGAACTCATCACCTTCGGAAGAGCAGTCGGGTGCTCTTACCCGCTGAGCCATCTCACCAGCCCTTCAGTCCATTCTAATGGAGAAAGTCTGGCGGTTCAGCTCCACCCGTGTCAGTGAGAGTGTGAGGGGTGGCTGTTCACATTCCCTCGGACCAGGAAGCAGAGAGAGTGGGCTGCAACTAAGAATAGAGCTATCAAGCCGGGCGTGGTGGCGCATGCCTTTAATCCCAGCACTTGGGAGGCAGAGGCAGGAGGATTTCTGAGTTCGAGGCTAGCCTGGTCTACAGAGTGAGTTCCAGGACAGCCAAGGCTACACAGAGAAACCCTGTCTCGAAAAAACAAAACAAACAAAAATAGACCTATCACCTTTGATCACCTTCAAAAGCTTGACCTTTGAGACCTTTTTCTGCCGCTAGGCCTCACCTCTAACCAGGGTAACCAAGTGCTCAGAATGTGAGCCTGTGGGTATGTTTCATACTGAAGCCATAACAGAAGGCAAGCACAGGTCTTGGTTAGCTTACCCAGCCCTTTCAGGGGGGCACTGAACCATCTGTGGGGGTGAAAACCCCAAGGCTTGGCTCATTCCCCACAGGCTCTCCATCCCACCAGCAGCACATAGGGATTAACAGATCCGTTTTGGAGCAGGTGTGTAGAGCCCATGGTAGACAGTACTTGGTTTCAGACTCCCGGACAAGGGACTGAGGTGCATATTTCACGTATCAAAGTAGGCCTGGCCTCTAGGGTCTCCCAGCATCCCTCAGTCTCTACCTGGCATACCCAGTCCCTAGCCCTGAACTTTCCAACTCAAAGGGCTGGGCTACCCTTGTCCCAGAGGCTCCTCCTATTTAATCCAGATAATTTGATCTCTCTCTCTCTCTCTCTCTCTCTCTCTCTCTCTCTCTCTCTCCTCTCTCTCTCTGTATGCACCCTTTCTCTCTTTCTCTTCCCCTTCCCTGTTCCTCTCTCCCCATGGTGACTTCCTTGGCGTCGGTCCTTGGGGACAGTGAACTATCCCAAGAGCAGCTTCCCAATAATATAATATATTCTAATCTGGCTTGAATTGGTTCATTTCACTGGCGGTGGAGAAATAACCTATCAGACAGTAGATATGGTTTGCGGATAAGTTCTTCTACTTTCTAAACACCATCTAGGCCATGAGGTCCAGCCCAACACAGGTCTATATCACTCAGTGAGTGGCCCTGGACCTCTTGTTGGGGGTATACTCTAGATAGACTGTTAAAATTATCTAAGACTGCTGCTCTCTGAGCAGAGCCTGTTAAGAAATGCAGTGGTGGCACACACCTTTAATCCCAGCACTTGGGAGGCAGAGGCAGGTGGATTTCTGAGTTCGAGGCCAGCCTGGTCTACAGAGTGAGTTACAGGACAGTCAGGGCTACACAGAGAAACCCTGTCTCAAAAAAAAAAAAAAAAAAAAAAAAAAAAAAAAAAAAAAAAAAAAAAAAAAAAAAAAAAAAAAAAAAAAAAAAAAAAAAAAAAAAAAAAAAAAAAAAAAAAAAAAAAAAAAAAAAAAAAAGAAAGAAAAAAGAAAAGAAAAGAAAAAGAAAAAGAAAAGAAGAAACGCTATCCCCCTTTGTGCCCCAAACTTAGGTGACATAGAGGACTCTCTCATTGTCCATGTATCTGTGACCCTTGTTTACTGTGACCACGCTAACTGTCCAGCTTTCCAAACACTGCCTGGGGAATGGATTGAATGGATTGCTGAGGTTAACAACTGTCTGTCTCCCTGAAAAGACAGAGAAAAGCGCTTCCTGTGACCTGTGAGGGGCAGGTTCCTCTGCCTCCGCTGAAAGAGATCAAAAGCATCAGCCTGCTTCCCTGCTCTTCCAACTTGAGCCAGGCTGGGGCGGCTGGTAGGACTCCAGCAGGGGCAGGTCAGCTGTGCCCAGCTCCACCCCTCACCTTCACCCCTGCCCCCATCACTGGCAGGACCGAGGGAGAGGATCCAGGAGAGCCTAAAGCCTGGTACCCAGGTTCAGTCCCGGGAGACTGCAGCTCAGACCTCAGAGCAACTAACTCCTTGTAATGACTGCATCTCCAAGTAATCGCGTCGGACATATTAAAAGGTGGTTGGAGAGGTTTTCTTTGTTTAAAAAGAAAAGCTGGCCTGCACTACAGTCCGCTGCATAACGCTACACTGAGAATGCTTTCTTTAAATGTCTGTTGAACTTTTCATTATGGATCTTTAGAACATGAATTAAATGACTGCCAACGGCTGAATGGTCCTGGAGGATAAATGCAATCCATAAAGAGGGACTTAGAAAGCAGAGCGGCTGGATCATGGCCTTTGGTGATGTGTATGGCACACCGGATAGCAAAGTGTGGCTAAGACAGTAGCTCAAAGTCACTACCACGGTGACCCTGCTGGCGTCAGCTTGAGATGGCTGCTTCTTGACTCCCACACAGACTCCTAGAAGAATGGCGCTTTCAAAGGAAAAGCCACTGAGTGGATAACCTCTGTGGGAGAGGCGCCAGTGAGGCCTAGCTGATTCTAGGGTTGAGTTCAGGGTGGACTTTGCTGTGGGCATAGTCCGGGCACCCTGTTCCCGCATCAGAAAGGAGAGCTCGTGAGGTCAGCTGAGCAGGTGGCTAGTGAGGAAAGCTTGGGTTGGGTGTGGCCTTCTTTGGCTGCCAAACACCGCCTCGCCCCGCCCCACCCCGCCCCGCCTCCCCCCTCAACCCGCCCCCTTCTGGCAGCATAATTCTGACTTCCCATGACTCCATTCCCCCATACTAACAAACCAACAAGGGAATGAATGCCTCATTCAACTATTTCTGTGAAAACTACGGTCTTTGTTCGTTACAACACTACTTCAAGCTGGTTAGACCCATGGCTGGGGTATATGTAGCTTGGTGGCAGAGTGCTCACCTAGCAAGGGCACGCAAGGTTCGACTTCAATCCTCAGCATGCCCTAAAGTAAAAAAAAACCAAGGTGCACCTAGCGCAGGATGGAGTACCTCACTCGGCATCTCATCCAGGGAAAAAGATAAGACATTAACAGAGTCGGGAGCCCTTAATGTCCTGAGAGCGTACAGTTAGTTCAAAGGCATTAGAGGTCAGGAGCCATAGACTACCAAACCCTACACGAAAAACCTTAACTTGTAGATTAGGCACAGTAAGAGGTTAATAGCTATAATAAAATGATTTAAATACACGCACTGAGGACAGAGCTCAGTAGAAAGAGTACTTGCCTACCACACACAAGGTTCTGGGTTCGATCCTTAGCAGTGTATAAACAGCATGGTGGTCCAGGCCTTAAACCCCAGCACTTGGGAGACTGTGGCAGGAGGATGAAAAGTTCCAGGAAACTAGGCCCGTGGATGGGTCCATGATAAATGCCTGTCCCACAAGCCTGACACCCTGAGTTTAGTCCCTGACAGGAAGAGAACCAGATTCCTACAAGAAGGATCAATTCTACAAAGTTGTTCCCCACACAATTACCTCTACACACATAATCATGTACTTATACAACAATGATAAATAAAGATTAAAAAGCACTCAAGGTCAGATTTGGCTACATAATAATAGGTTTGAGGCCAGACTGGGTTACAGGAGACCTTGTCTCAAAGAAAAAAATATGTAATAAAAAATGATCACTTTGTTAAATAAAACGAGGATAATTTGAACAGTGAAGTGCGTTGACACTACAAGTCTGTTGCATAGATAGATGCTTACTAAAGGCAGGTATTGTATACAGCATGGATACACTAGACGCAAGGATGGTTAAGCCTAAATGTTACAGTCTGAAACTTCATCACACCACCCAGAATGGTGTACAATTTAAAACTTTTGGGCTGGAGTAATGGCTCAGTGGTTAAGAGCACTGTCTGCTCTTTCAAAGGTCCTGAGTTCAAATTCCAGCAACCACATGGTGGCTCACAACCATCTGTAATGAAATCTGATGCCCTCTTCTGGTGTGTCTGAAGACAGCTACAATGTACAGTGCACCGTGTCTAGAGAAAGATGTTGTCAATGCAGCCATTTGCAGAAGTCCCTCCAATTACCTCGCTATGCTGTGCCTTCTAGAATCAAGCAACAACCACACAATGCCAACCTCTCTGGGCAAACGCAGCTAGCTGGTCACAGATGGTCAGTAGCTGTCAACCGGGAAGATTAGGGGAGGGGGGTCATGTCAGAAAGACAGCTGGGAAGAGCCCCAGTTCCTCTGTCTCTTCTGTAAACAGTAGGCACAGAATCACCCACTACCCATTCTGCCAGCTTGCTGGCCAACAGCTGTTCAGTCCTGTAAAAGTATCTTTTATTCTCCTAGTAATAATTGTTGTCTGCCAGGCAGTGGTGGCGCACACCTTTAATGCCAGCACTTGGGAGGCAGAGGCAGGCAGATTTCTGAGTTCTAGGCCAGTCTGGTCTACAGAGTGAGTTCCAGGACAGCCAGGGCTACACAGAGAAACCCCGTCTCAAGAAACATAAATAAATAAATAAATAAATAAATAAATAAATAAATAAATAAATGCTGTCTTTGAGGCTTACTGCCTCCATCTGCTAACCTAGGTCTAGCCCTGGAAGCTTCTAGCTGTCACACAATCTAATCTAGGCCTAGAATATTTTCAGCTTCTGAGACTTCCTGCTAAATAAGATCATCCCTCCCTAATTCTTTCCGAACTCTGACTGGCTGATTTAACTCAGCTCTTCTGGCTCAAAGTCCTCTCCAAGCTGATTGATTCAATCTGGCTTCTCCCAAGTTGCTCTGCTTGGCCTCATACTATGACAATATGTTCTAATCTTCTGGCTCCTTCTCATTCTTTGGCTCGTTCTGTCTTTACCTGTGTCTAGCTTGTTCTCTCTTCAACCTGACTCTGTAAAACTCTCCTGGTAAAACGGCTTCTTTCTCCTTCCTCCTCTCTTTCCTCTCTGTCTGCTCTCTCTTAAGTAGCTGCTCTTTCCTCCCTGTTCTCTTGAAAGTTGGGCATATTGTCCTACTAAGACAAATCTTTCTCTGATTCTGTCACCCAATTACACATCACTTTCAAGCATGGGTGCTTCCTTCTACAAACTAACGAATCCCTTCATTGTTCGGGATTAAAGGTTTTATATATTAAGTAAGCGTGTGTCTATATTCTAGCCAGAGGGATTAAAGGTGTATACTAAGGCTGAGTCACACCACAACTAGAAACGGGTTTTTCTAATAAACACCACAATCTTGGGGTTTAGTGTGATCAAATATCCTGCAACACAGTACTGGAAACCGACTGTGTTCATGATGAGCCTCACAGAGGAGAGAGGCTAACAAGAAAGCACAATGAGGGAGGCTCACCCATGAAAGGGGAAGAGGAGAATGAAGGAGGAAAGGAAGAGGACGAGAGAGGAGGAAAGAGGAGACAGACAGACAGACAGACAGACAGTGCAAGAGTCACAATGAAAGACTGACCAATGAAAGCAGCCAAGCTCCCTCCAGCCCCTAAATCTCAGGTTCTCTTGCTGTGTGTGGGGTGTCACCTGGAGGAAGATACAGGTGCCCTCCTCTTCAGATCCAACTGCAGGCAGAGTTTATCCACCTTGCATGAGCCCAGCTCACCCTGTAGAATAGAGTAAGAATCCATGGGGGCTGGTGAGATGGCTCAGTGGGTTAGAGCACCCGACTGCTCTTCCGAAGGTGATGAGTTCAAATCCCAGCAACCACATGGTGGCTTACAACCACCCGTAACAAGATCTGACGCCCTCCTCTGGTGCGTCTGAAGTCAGCTACAGCGTACTTATGAAGAATAATAAGAATGAATCCTTGGACCGGAGAGACCAACCGGAGCAAGCCAGGCTGTCCGGAGCGAGCGGAGCCGAACGGGGACGGCCGGAGCAAGCTGGGACGCCGGAGCTAGCAGGGCCGGAGCGAGTGGGGCCGAACCAGAGCAAGCGGAGCCGATCTGAGCGAGAGGGGCTGGCTGGAACAAGCGGTGGGGGGGCAGCCAGGAGCGAGCGAGTGGGGTCGAGCAGAGTGAGCGGGGTTGACCGGAACAAGGGGGAAAAAAAAAAAAGAATCCATATGGGTTTCCTGCATCCAGATAATTAACTTGGACCTCATCCTGTAACCAGACTCCCTCTATCTTGTGTGTGTGTGTGTGTGTGTGTGTGTGTGTGTGTGTGTGTGTGTAGTATACATATGTGTGCAGTATATGTGTAGATCTGTGTATATTTGTGTATGTGTGTGCACATGTATATGTGTGTATATGAATACGTGTGGTGTGTGTGTGGTATATATGTGTGTACATGTGTGTATGGTGTGTGTGTATGTGATACGTGTGTGTCTGTGTATATGTGTGTCTGTGTATGCATATATGTGTGTATATATGTGTGTATAAAAATATGTGTGTGGTATGTGTTTGGTATGTGTGTGTGTGGTATGTGTTTGTGTGGTATGTGTATGTGTGTGTGCGCGGTGTGTGTGTATTTTACTCCATCTGGCAAAGAGATAATCAGATTCTCCTAAGAGACCAGTGACAAAGAACAGAGGGAAGGAGCCAGCACCTCCCTGGAAAGTTCATCACTTGGTACAGGCTGAGGGTCAGAGTGAAGAACAGCTCAGGCTACTCACTGCTCTTCCCTGCAGTGCAGACTTTGTCAAGGGTCACCAGCGCTGCTCTCTGAAAAGGCAGCAGCTCCCCAGATCATCAGTCTGTTTCCTTCCCAGATTAACCATAGATGTTTGAATGTGAATCGAAGAAGGAGCTGGTCTGCTGAGCAGATAGCAGGCTACAAAGGCTGGGGGTAGATGATGGTCTATCTGGCCATAGCAATGGCATACATAGAGCCAGGCACAAGGAGGCCATGTTGTTATGGTAGTGGGGTATGCTTATGTGTATTTGTATTTGTGTAGTAGTGGGAAGTGTAGATCTGTGTGTCTGTGTGGGTCTGTGAATGTATGTCTGCTTGCAGGGAGATGTGTGTGGTAGTTCAGGAGACTGGAATTCTCTGTGTACCTGTGTATATCTCTCTGCATGTCTGTTGTTCCGACTAAATATTACACTATAGCTATTCTACTGCCAAGGTAGATCACACAGATAGGTGTGTGATTGTGTTGAGAACTGAATGTGCTAGAAGTTTAAACTTTCATTTAATTTTTAAAGTTTATTTTATGTATGAGTGTTCTGCCTGTATATTATGTACCGTGATGGTGCAGTGCCCACAAAGGCCAGACGGGGGTGCTAGATCCCATGGTTGTGAGCTACTATATGGGTGCTAGGAATCACTGGTCCTCCGGAGGAACAGAGATTGAGTGCTCTTAACCTCTGAGCCACTTCTTCCAGGCCCCAAACTCGAATTTTAAAGAGTCAACAATTTATGATACACAGAGAAGTGTAGAGCCAGGACTTCAGGTAAACATAAATGTCAGATGTTTCTTTTCCTGATTCACACACTTGATAATTAATTCTTTTGTTTGTTTGTTTGTTTGCTTTTTTGAAACAAAGTTTCTCAACGATGTTGCCCCGACTGTCCTGAAACTCACTCTGTAGAATAGGGTGGGCTCCAAATCAGAGATCCACCTGCCTCTGCCTCCTGAGTGTGGGGATTAAAGGCATGCAACACCACTACGCAGCAAAAGCAAGTTCTTTATTTTAAAAATTGTTATTCTAGAAAATAGCAAGCACACATTAAAAAAAATAGATAATACATGAATCTCATGTCTCATCACTATTCACCTTTTCACAACTGTGTCCTGTCTCCCCTGCGCCCTCCTTTTCAGTTTTCTTTATTTGCTGTGGAATTACAGCATCCACTTAGAACATAAGTACTGAAGTGAGAATCTCCAGATCAAACAATGTTCACTGCTTGGGATCTGATCTTGAGTTCATGGTCAGATCTCCCAGCTGTCTTGACAGTCCATTATATAGTTGCTTTGTTCCAGTCCAATAGGAACCAGGCACACAGACCAAGTTTCTCTCAGTCCCACTTTTCTGAAGGGGTTCTCTCCCCCCTCTACATTTTCTTTCCCAACTCTGTAGGTGGAGGAAACCAGGACATCTGTCCTGTGTAAAGACCCCCGTTCTGGAATAAGTTGATTGCTTCTACCCAATGGCATTTCTTGTGTCCCTGGCCTGTAGGCTTTATGGACAGGCACATGTGACACTACAGTTGTTATGGCTTACCACCTAAAGCCACCTCTCAGGAGATACGCCATGTGCCATGCGTAGGAATGTTAATAAGGTGTTGGCGTGATTCTAGTACTTGTAAAGTGCCTCACCAGCTTTATGCATAAGCAATTTTCAAACGGTAGTACATGACCTATTTTTAAATCGCAAAATCAAGTTGAGAGTGAGAGAGAGAGAGAGAGAGAGAGAGAGAGAGAGAGAGAATGAGAGAGAGCACCCTGCTCTTGCCAAGGACCTGGTCTTAGTTCCCAGCACCATCTGCAGCTACGGTTCCAAGGGATCCGACATCTCCTTGGGCACCAGGCACACATGGTGAAGAGACATGCTGTCATTAAAAAAAAAAAAAAAAAAGGCAATTCTTTTAAAAAGTTTTTAAGCCAGGCATGGTGGCGCACACCTTTAATCCCAGCACTCAGGAGGCAGAGGCAGGTGGATTTCTGAGTTCGAAGCCAGCCTGGTCTATAAAGTAAGCTCCAGGACAGCCAGGGCTATACAGAGAAACCCTGTGTTGAAAAACCAAAAAAATAAAAAATAAAAATTAAAAAAAATTTAATAAAATAAAAGTTGATCATATGATCACAACAAAACATCAACCTTGGCCTTTACAGGCTGCCATAGGCACACATGTGCACACTACAGAAACACACCACCTGCTGGGCAGTGGTGGTGCACATCTTTGATCCCAGCACTTGGGAGGCAGAGGCAGGCGGATTTCTGAGTTTGAGGCCAGCCTGGCCTACAGAGTAAGATCCAGGACAGCCAGGACTACACAGAGAAACCCTGTCTCGAAAAACCAAAAAGAAAAAAAAGAAAAAGAAACATGCCACCCATCTACAACATCACACACAGACACACAAATTTTAAAATATAAAATAAAACAGGGGCTGTAGTGTTGGCTCCGTAGTTTAAGCATTTAGTGTGCCTGCAGTGAATTCAGGTTCAATTCCCAGATCCCACATGGTGGCTCACCACTGTCTGTAACTTAAGTTCCGAGAGAGCTAACACCCTCTTCTCCAAGGATACTAGGCATACATGAGGTGCACATACATATGTGCCCGCAAAACATACACATAAAAAATATCTAAAAATAAAATTGTAAGCAGGATTAAGTAATAGAAGAAGGATTAACAATAGAATGTTCTTTCAGTGACTTTGACATACACTTGTGTGAATTAGGTCAAGGTATAAACTATATCTCTTCTATTTAATAAAGACTATAGTAAATAAGGAAACAAGCAAACCAAATCCTCTCAGGCACCCAAGAGCTTTAACCTGTGCTCTAAGTACCCCTGAGGGGGAAGGGTGTGCTGGGTAGGGTGCACGGCAGAACGTTTGGAGTGACAGCTGTCACTCAGAATAGCCTCCAGGTCACAAGGCTCTGGGAAGCTTCAGAGAGTGTGGCTCTAAGGCAGGCGAGCCCCAGCTGTCCCTGGCAGCTGCCATGCTCAGCAGTGGGGGAAGGGCAGCCACGTGCCTCTGGGGCTTAGCACACTCCTGCCCATCATGGTGCTCCCTGACCAGCTCGCCACAGGCCACCTCTGCTATTGCTGGGTCCAGCCAGGACTTGCAGAGTCATTGCCGAGACCTGATACGGAGGAGACTCTGACTGCCAAGGACATTAATAGGACAATTGACAAAATGCAAATGGATTCTGAGAACCAGGTGTTCGTGACTTAGCACTGTGAATATCTTGACTGTTTTAAATAGTAGAAGAAAATGTCCTTGTGTGGGGACAACAGGTATTAAATATCCGGGATCAGGCAGGGGTGTCATGTCGACAAGTTATTTTCAAGTGACTTGAGACAAGCTTACTAAAAATCTGCTTCTGGGGGGCTGGTGAGGTAGCTCAGCAGTTAAGAGCACTGGCTGCTCTTCCATAGGTCCTGAGTTCAATTCCCACCACTCACCTGATGGCTTACAACCATCCATAAAGGGGTCTGATGCCCTCTTCTGGTATGCAGGTACATGCAGGCAGAATACTCATACAATTTTATATATATATATATATATATATATATATATATATATATATATATATATATATATTTATTTAAATGCTTCTGGCTACTCTGCAACTTCATAATTGTTTCAAAATAAAAGACAAAAATCATTCCAGGGCTGGAGAGATGGCTCCATGGTTAGGAGCACTGACTGCTCTTTCAATGGTTCTGAGTTCAATTCCCAGTAACCACATGGTAGCTCACAACCATCTGTAAAGGGATCTGATGCCCTCTTCTGGTGTGTCTGAAGAGAGCAATGCCAAATACATTAAATAAATAAGTAAATAAATAAATAAATAATCATTCCATAGATGCCCTACATGTAAACGCATAATCACATAATGAAACATGGCTGTATCAACCATTAAGAAAAATAGTGTGCCAAAATATTGGTGCAGAGATGTTGTAATACTAAAGATGAAAAATCAGTTTACAAAACCCTTATCTTTAAATTTTCCTTTCCATATCAGCCAAACACTTGACAAACAAATCAGAAGAGGAAGGGGTTTGGCTTACAGTTTGAGGATCTTCAGTCCATCACAGACGGGAACACGTTACAAGTGGTGGCACCGTGGTGGCCAGAGAGCAAAGCTGAGGCCTCACACCTTCGAACAGGAAGTAGAGAGCAGACAGGAAGTGGGCCTGAACAATTCTCCCTAACTACCCCTAACAGCCAATCACAGGCCATAAAGCCTTTCCTTCCCCTTCCCTGTTCTGTAACTAACCCAGCCTATGTGTGAACTGCAAGCTCTGGGGGTCCTAGACTTGAGAGTTCCTCCATAGTCTCTCCCTGGATAAAGCCCAGTCTCCAGTAGAGCAGCCTTTGCTCCTGTCTCTGTTCTTCTGGCTAATTTTACGTTTATTATTTCCAAATCTTGAGATTATGGGTGTTGGCATCAGGACCTCCGAAACCTGTGACATTACATAGGTGGGACCCGCAGACCTGTTGCCAAGACAATAGCTACCATATTCCCAGTATCCACTTGGCTTACCTCCCACCTTTACCTAGGTTATGTCATTACCCATATATGTAAAGAACTCCCCATCTCTTTCTCTCTTCCCCCCCTTCTCTTTCTGCTGCCACCTTGTCCCCACCCCCCTCTCAATAAACCTCTTACCCGTGGAACTGTTATGGCCTGGTGTGCTAGGTTTAGACTCGAGCCACTATTCTAACAACACTGCAATGGGTGCTCTTTGGCTTGTTTCTTTCTTTGTTTCTTTTGGCTATTGGTATTTCCTAAATTTTCTTTCTTTTTGCCTATTTAAAAAAATATCTATTTTTTTATGTATATGATTTTCTTATCTGCATGTATGTCTGTGCACTGTGTGTGTGCCTGGTATCTGCAGATGCAAGAAGAGGCTATCAGGTTCCCTAGATCTGGAGTTACAGTCAGTTGTAAGCTACCATGTAGATGCTGAAAATTGAATCCAGGTCCTCTAGAAGAGCAGTCAGTGCTCTTAACCACTGAGCCATCTCTCCATCACTTCCCTAAATTTTCAAAATGAACAAATATATGCCTAATTTGTGTGTGTGTGTGTGTGTGTGTGTGTGTGTGCGCGCGCGCACGCGTGCATGTATGCACGCACATGCATATACGCATGAATTCTTAGTGCATGCTGGGAATCAAACCTAGGCATTTGGTGAAGTGACACCATAACCAAGAAAACTCATAAAATGAAGCATTTAATTAGGGATGACTTACAGTGTCATAGGCTTAGTCCGTGACCATCATAAACCTGCTGCAGGGAGCAGGGCAGCAGACAGGCAGGCATGGAACCGGAGCAGTAACTGAGAGCCTATATTCAGATCCACAGGCAGCAGGCAGAGAGTGAGCCAGATTGGACCAGGTGTGGGATTTTGAAACCTCAAAGCCCCTTCTACCCCCCAGTGACACACCATCTCCAAAAAGGCCATACCCCTAATCCTTCCCAAACAGTTCCACCAAGTGGGAGTCAAATATACAAACATGTGAGCCTATGGAGGACATTCTCATCCAAACCACCACAGGAAGGAAGGACCCTACACTGTGAGACATCCCAGACCATATGTGGTGGTTCGAACATGCTTGGCCCAGGGAGTGGCACTATTTGGAGGTGTGGCCTTATTGGAGTAGGTGTGGCCTTGCTGGAGAAAGCATCTTACTGTGAGGGTGGGCAATGAGACCCTCCTCCTACCCATGTGGGAGCCAGTCTTCTCCTAGCAGCCTTCAGTTGAAGATGTAGAACTCTTGGCCCCTCCTACACCATGCCTGCCTGGATGATGCCATGCTTCCACCTTGATGATAATGGACTGAGCCTCTGAACCTGTAAGCCAGCCCCAATTAAATGTTATGCTTATAAGAGTTGCATTGAGGGGGCTGGTGAGATGGCTCAGTGGGTAAGAGCACCCGACTGCTCTTCCGAAGGTGATAAGTTCAAATCCCAGCAACCACATGGTGGCTCACAACCATCCGTAATGAGATCTGGCTCCCTCTTCTGGAGTGTCTGAGGACAGCTACAGTGTACTTACATATAATAAAATAAAATAAATCTTTAAAAAAAAAAAAAAAAAAAGAGTTGCATTGGTCATGTTGTCTGTTCACAGCTGTAAAACCCTAACACACCATAGTAAAAAGAAATCTTATTTATAGACATTAAATTTTCAGGCCAATTATAGATCTTCAAACATTTTTTTTTCTGATGGGAGGAAAGAAATAATTCTATGCTTCAAGTATATAAATTAGCTGAGAAACTAGCTAAGCATATTCATGCTTTTAATCCCAGCTCTCAGGAAGCACAGGTAGCCAGATTTCTGTATGTTCACGGCCATTCCTGTGAGTTCAGGGCTACATAGTGAGACTGTCTCAAAAAAAAAAAAAAAAAAAGGCCGGGCGTGGTGGCCCACGCCTTCAGCACTCGGGAGACAGAGGCAGGCGGATTTCTGAGTTTGAGGCCAGCCTGGTCTACAAAGTGAGTTCCAGGACAACCTAGGGCTATACAGAGAAACCCTGTCTCGAACCCCGCCCCCCCCCCAAAAAAAAGGAAAAGAAGAAAAGATAATATTAAAGATAGGTTAATTTAGCCGGGCGTGGTGGCGCACGCCTTTAATCCCAGCACTCGGGAGGCAGAGGCAGGTGGATTTCTGAGTTCGAGGCCAGCCTGGTCTACAGAGTGAGTTCCAGGACAGCCGGGGCTATACAGAGAAACCCTGTCTCGAAAAACCAAAAAAAAAAAAAAAAAAAAAAAAATAGGTTAATTTAAAATATAGGCTTTTAGAGTTGAACTAAATGATTATTCATTTTACTTTATACAAGAAGACTCATTTACGAGTTAGCCCCTGCTCCCTTTATTTGTTGCCCCAAATGCAAGCTGTGTAGCTGACACGTGACTTCACAGTTGGTGGCACTTGCAAAAAATAAGCCAAGCCTGCTGAGCGATCCAGGCATGACAGCTACAAGCTGTAAGCCATGTATATCCCAGACACAGGAGAACCAGGGCTGCCTCAGGCTCTGAGCTTGCTGACTGAGAGGCCCTCAAGGGTGGTGGGCAGGGAGGGGACTCATGGGTTGAGGCTGCGGGCAACACTAATGCAGCGGCTGGCATATCCCCAGAAGCGGGGGCAGGGCAGGCACCAAGACTAAGCCTGGAAACTGGCCCACCAGATGGAAAGCGCGCGTCACACCGCGCCTCTCCCGGACTAAAGGCTCTTTATGCACAAGACAGCCTGGCACTAGGAACACCGTATTCATTTTCTTGTAGCTGCCTAGCTGCCCCGTCACACGTGCCAAGAGAGAATTTATGTCTCGCAGCACGCTGACTGCCATGTCTTCGTGTTTAATTTTTTTCCCAAATTCCCTCGCCTCCTGTATCTGGGCAGCCAGGAGCCCCTGAAGGTGACGCTTTAAGAACGAGTACTTGACAGAGAGACACATTTCCCCTTCGCTTATGAAGGTAGAGTGCTTTCGGTCCTTCCTCTTCAAAGAGGAGATCCATTTCTACAGTGTGCTGTGCCAGCAAAAGCCGCGCTTTTAATACAACAAAATCCCTCCCTCCCGCCCTCCCTCTCTCCCTCCCCCCAAAAGCACTCTGAGCTCTATGGAAAAAGGAAGGATTCTGCCACCAGTGAGCCACACGGGCACAGAAGGCTCCAAGGCCTACAGCACAAATACCAACTCCTTGCGCGTTTCCAGTTAAAGACTCGAGCCCTACAGGCCTCAGATGCAAAAAAAAAAAAAGCAACTGTCTGGGCTGGAGATACAGTTCATCAGTTAGGATGCTTGCAGGCCTGGGTTTGGGTTTGGGTCCCCGGCATCCACATTCACAACTGCCTGAAACATACAAACAATGAACACGTACACAGAGGAATACGTACATGTACACAAACAAAAGAATGATTAAAATGACCAACAGCGTGTGAATGAACGGTGAGAAAATTTCAAACAGAATAATTTGCATGTAGCTCACTGCTGCTACTTGCAGTACCTCTGCGGGAAACCTGGTCCATCCCAGGCAGTGGAACCTCCTGGTGGTGGGGTTTAGAGGGAGAAAGTTAGGTCGTTGAGGGGCGGGCCTTTGGAGGGGATATTGAGACACTCCTGCACCTCCCCCACTCTCTCCTCAGCTGCCAGGAGGTGAACAGGCTTCCTCTGTGTTACCCGCTAGAGGTTTCTGATCAGGTTCATTTTCTTTTTTTTTTTTTTTTTTTTTTTTTTTTTTTTTTTTTTTTTTTTTTTTTTTTTTTTTTTTTTTTTTTTTTTTTTTTTTTTTTTTTTTTTTTTTTTTGGTTTTTCGAGACAGGGTTTCTCTGTATCGCCCTGGCTGTCCTGGAACTCACTCTGTAGACCAGGCTGGCCTCGAACTCAGAAATCCTCCTGTCTCTGCTTCCCGAGTGCTGGGATTAAAGGCGCGCGCCACCACGTCCGGCCAGGTTCATTTTCTATACCAGTTAAAAAACTAACTGAGAAAAAGTGTTGTTCAGAAACCAAGGGGTGAGCCTGCTCTGGTGGCACAGGTGTGTGACCCCAGTGGACAGGAGCACCAGTGTTCCAGGCCAGCCTGAGCTAGACAGAGAGTCATGTCTGGAAAGCTGGACTAAGGCTGATTTTAGTTCAGTGAGAGTTTGCCTAGCCCCAAACTGGATCCTACAGCACTCTAAGAAACAGAATAACAAAAGAACAAAGGTAGGACTTCCTGATTGAGTCCGGAGTGTGGCTCACCACTCTTTACTAACAAGCAGTGGGGAAAGTAGTTTCTTTTATATCCAGTGGAGGTGGCAAGGCAAATGAGTGGAGGAGCAGGCAGACACAGCATACAGGAGCTAAGGCTCCTTATCACATTGGAATGGCCACCTGTACGGAAGCCCGGACTGTCACTGGCTTCCTGGAATGTGTCACTGTGGATGAGTTGAGAATGGCAGCTTTGTGGACCCACACTTGTAGCCATTTCCCTGCTGGGACACCATCCCATCGAGTCTCATTGTAAATCTCAGAGGGGGAAAAAATCCTTAAGCAAGAAAGAGGAAGGGAGCCATTGAAAACCATGGCAGAGTCTCTGTTCTTAACAAGTTAGGCTCAGGAGCCATTCTCTAAACCACATGGTGGCTTGCCAAGAATAGAGGCCGGCTCATGAAACTGTCTTTGCTACAATTATACTGATCATCATGGAACAAAAGAAATCCTTTTATACAAAGAAGTTAAAAAAAAAAAGTATTTTTCAAATTCCTGTGGTTTGGTTTAGAAATAACACATTCTGTTTCTTTGTTTCATATATATCAGATCAAAACTGGTAACTAATACAATGTTTTGACGTTTGTTTTAGGATGTTTTAATACAAATATCCAGGGACGAGTTCTTTAATTGAGTACATCTGAGAAACAGGCTGTTCAGCCATGCATTTGGACTGTCTGTCAGCTGCTGGAGAAGTCTGGGCAAAAGGCCCTTCAGTAAGTGGTCCTCCAGGGATGCTGCTGAGGGATGAAGCTGGGGACTCTGGGTCTCTGCCCTGGGAGCATCAGCTTGGACTTGGCACCTCAGATGAGACAGTTGAGGGAGGAAGCTAGAGCTGAGAATTCTCTTTCCCCAGGTCAGGATCAGGGCTGGCAAGATGGTTCTCAAGAGAAGGAGCCTCCCGGGGGCACTGCACACAGGTATGCATGCAAGCAAAACAGCCATAGACATATAATAAAAATAAAACTTTTTTAAAAATACCACTTGCTTTCTATCTCTCTGAAGACCAACTGACCCTGTGCCTATTAACCTAGAGAGACTCCTTAACAACATGGTCTCTGCTCAGCTGATCCATTCCTGGCATGTGATGAGACTACCAAGGAGCCACAATGGGGATCTGACCTAAGATGTCTATCAATTAATGACAATATTGTTTACACAGAGTAAAATACTTTGCAGCCATTAAAAATAAGAGAAGTTGCTGGGCTTGACTCTCAGGGCAGCCAGGACTGTGTACAGAAACTTCTCAAAAAAACAAAGCTGGGAATAGTGACCTCATCTATGTGAGTTCAAGGCAAACCTGATCTACGTAGTTCCAGGACAGCCAGAGGTTTGTTTAGTGAGAACCCTCAACCTCCTGCCCCCAAAAGAGAGAATTCTGTCATTTGTGACAATGTGGATGAATCTGAAGGACAAATCACATTAGGTAAAATAAGGCAAGCCCGGGAAGACAAGTATGATCCAATCTTACTTATCGATGGAATATAAGTGTAAAATGATAAAAGCAGACCCTAGATTGGGAGTGGGCAGAGCTGGTAGCCAAGCGAAGTGAGGGTCACATGGGGCAGGGTGGATTGTTCAGGTGAAAGGTGAACACATTCTGAGATTTACTGAACAGCAATATGACCATAACCATGTATAGAACATTTAAAAGAGATATGGATACATTTCTAATTTCCGAATAAAAGGGGCAAGTGATGTGATAGACATCCTAATTGGCCTTACCTAAGAATTACCCAGCTTCCGGGCAGTGGTGGCACATGCCTTTAATCCCAGCACTTGGGAGGCAGAGGCAGGTGGATTTCTGAGTTCGAGGCCAGCCTGGTCTACAGAGTGAATTCCAGGAAAACCAGGACTGCACAGAGAAACCCTGTCTTGAAAAAAACAGCCAAACAAACAAACAAACAAAAAAAAACACAACCAAACAAACAAACAAATGACCCAGCTCTGAGCTCTGCAACCTTGCCAACTGTCCTGGTGAGATATGGCTATGGGCACAACAGTGGCACAAAATGTTGTGGGAGTAACCACCCACTCTCCATGGGTTTAAGACCCAGTTCACAGGAGCAAACGTGTGCTTGGTACTGTTGTATGGCTATGATCTCATGACTGGGGAGCTCATAGGTCCCAGGAGTGAATCTATTGCTAAGGTGACGTAGTATCACACTGTCTCTCTATGTATAGATTAATGTAACTCTTGATCCTGACCAGAGGAGCTTCTTGGTGTGGTAGATACCTGTTAATGCAGAAACTCATAACTGGTCCAACTATAGAGAAAGCATGTCTTTGGAGCGCTCAGCTGTAAATGTAATATCTGTGTTGGAATCCCTCCTCACTAAAGTGAGGGGTCAGCACAGAGGAGTGGGCAGAAACATCGTAAGACCGGAGTTCAGGAAAGAATGCTTCGAAAGTAGTATATTCTGTTTTTCTTTTTTTTTTTTTTTTTTTTTTTTGGTTTTTTTGAGACAGGGTTTCTCTGTATAGCCCTGGCTGTCCTGGAACTCACTTTGTAGACCAGGCTGGCCTCAAACTCAGAAATCCACCTGCCTCTGCCTCCCGAGTGCTGGGATTAAAGGCGTGCACCACCACGCTGGGCCGTGAAAGTAGTATATTCTGAACATGAGAAGATTCTAGCTCTCGTGAGCTCATAGTGTTACCTGCTCAAGACCTGTACAGTGGCAGCACGATCTAGCAGAGACAGCCAGGCCTCAGCCTCAACATCAATCAACAGGAGGGACCAACTGGAAAGTCAGGAGACGTTCTCGGCTGTGCCTCTCTCTGTGAAGCAAAGATCAGTGAAGACTCAAGACCAACAAGCATTGTACAGCTGCTGTACCCGCAAGACAAAGTCAGCCGCTGCCACTGTCTGTTGAGTCTTGTTTGTTTGTTTGTTTTTCGAGACAGGGTTTCTCTGTTTAGCCCTGGCTGTCCTGGAACTCACTTTGTAGACCAGGTTGGCTTCGAACTCAGAAATCCGCCTGCCTCTGCCTCCCGAGTGCTGGGATTAAAGGCATGTGCCGCCACGCCCGGCTGAGTCTTTTTTTATACCCTCCAAACATCACATGTCCTCCATGGGTCTTGCTTTGGGAGAACATCCTTTCTCCTGTGTGTGCTTCAGTGAAATGTTCCTTCACAAGTCTGCACTAGTCTTTCACCTGTGTCCACTTCAAGAAAACATTCCTTCATGTTTGCCCCAGCAAAACACCATCTAATACAACTGGCTCTCCAAAGAACCCTTAAGTTTACACTTCAACATTTTGTCACAGAAACAGAAAAAAAAGCTCAGACAGCTCTCCACCTTATTTATTTATTTATTCATTCATTCATTCATTCATTCATTCGTTTATTTTGATACAGGATCTCTCAGTGAACCTGGAGCTCACTAATTAGCTAGACTGTTTAGCCAGCAAGCTCCAGGCATCCATCCATCCATCCTGTGGGGCAGTGGGCTGCACACAGACAGCTTGGTCTCCAGTCGAGCATAGGTCTTGAACCCCAGGGGACCCAATGGGTGGTGATTTTCACCGACATGGGACAGAAGGTGTTTGATTATGTCTCCTGGACCCCTGGCTCCTGTTGAAGTTACCACCTCCACAGCCCCCCACAGGAGAGGTGTGTGACTATCAGCCCAAGTGGGAACCACCCAGTGTCCCTCTTCCACCGCCCTCTCCTCCCTTCAGCCCTGGGGCTGACTGAGCCGTCCCTGGGATCCTCATTCTGTTCTCAGCTCTTCTGAGGTGTCCAGCATGAGATGCCCAAGACTGAGAACCTGGTACCTAGGACTGCCCCTTGTCCACACAGGCCGAGCTGGGGTTTAGTGGCTTCACACAGCCAGACACCCACTGGGGCCGTGTGGAAAGTGTGCGGGAGTCCTTCTGCGACTGCCCGCCCAGAGCACCAGAACTCTGGTGGGATGCGGGTTTTCTCCCACTCCCTTTATTCCCCCATGCTCTCTGTCCCGCACCATCCCTGCCTCCTTAGAACTAAGATAATAGGTGCACATCTTCATGCTCGGCTTTTACGAGTGTTTAGGATCTGAGCTTAGGTCTTCATTCTTTCACAACAAGCTCCATACCCACCAAGACATCTCAGCCTCTACCCCATGCTCTGTACTCTAAATAGCACCTCTCTCTGCTCCTCTGATCTTCTCACCCACAGAGTTGCGCAGAGGCAGCCTCCAATCTGCTGTATAACCCTGACAGTTGGTATATCCAGCTTGGAACTCACTGTTTTCTGTAGGTCTCATCTGTTCTTCATGGACCCTTTCCTGTCTTCTGCCTCCTTTTAGATCCATTGAGAGCATTTATGATCTTATAATCCAGTTCTCTCATTATTCTATCCTTATTTGGTTTGAGTCTGGGTTTTTTTAATGGGTGCCGCAAGGTCTGTAATATTCATTGTCGTCTATAATTGTCTTTAAATAGTGTTCATGCCACTTGCTGTGTGATAAAGTAGCTTCATAAAACTAGGTGTTCATTTCCTATGTCCCAGCCTTTTGGCTAATGTTGTACATCATTCCCATGCCATACGCATCATACTATACTTTTGCTTGAGACACTCAGTCCTCCTTTAGAGAATTTAAAACAAAGTGGAAATCTGTATGTTATTTAGGGTTACACTTTCCACTTCTCTTCCCTGGTTTCCACACATCTGGACCATCTCCTGGTACTGATTTTCTTCTCTGTGGAAGGCAGAAAGTCACATTCTTGTAGGACAAACCTGATGCTCATTAAGTCTTCCTGTTCTGTGTACCTTGAAAAGTCTGTGCCATGTCTTCATTGTGAGAAGACAGCTTTCATTCGTTAGAGAATTCTAGGTTGACAGTTCTCTCTCTCCTTTTAATACTCCCGTGTTCTTGCCCTGGTTCCTTTGTATGTAAAATGTCTCTCTTTACTCTGGCTGCATTTAATATATTCTTATTACAGTTCTTTCTGAGCAGTTTGGCTGTGATGTCCTTGGCTTCGTTTTCTTTATATTTCTTGACTCTGGAGTTTGTTGAAGTTACTGGGACAAAGGATTTTATAGTTTCACTAAATTTGTGAAGTTTTTATTATTTCTTCAAAATGGCTGTTTTCCCCTCCTTTAAAGACTCTAATTTAACCGTGTTCCCTAGGACACTTGAGGTCTCACGGCTCTGGCACCGCACACTCTTCAGCTGTAATGGGTCTCACTCAGTTCCATTTCTGATGCTTTCTATTGTTTAACTTCAGGCTGCGTTCGTTTCCTCTGCGCTGTAGGACAGTATCCTGTGCTCTTATGTATTTGTCTCAGGCTTTCATTTGGAATGGTTTTCAACGTCACTTCTTAGGCTTCCATGTCTTCACTTAAGGTACTGAATGTTGGGACTGGAGAGGTGGCTCAGGAGTTAAGAGCACTGGCTGCTCTTCCAGAGGTCCTGGATTCAATTCCCAGCAACCACATGGTAGCTAACAACCATCTGTGATGAGATCTGATGCCCTCTTCTGGTGTGTCTGAAGTCAGCAACAGTGTACTAATATACATAAAAATAAATAAATCTTTAAAAAATATATACATAGCCGGGCGCGGTGGCGCACGCCTTTAATCCCAGCACTCGGGAGGCAGAGGCAGGCGGATTTCTGAGTTCGAGGCCAGCCTGGTCTACAAAGTGAGTTCCAGGACAGCCAGGGCTATACAGAGAAACCCTGTCTCAAAAAACCAAAAAAAAAAAAAAAAAAAAAAAAAAAAAAAAAAAAAAATATATATATATATATATATATATATATATATATATATATACATATATACTGAACCTTTCCTTTGTCTTCTTGAATACCTTGAATGTATTATAATCTTTCTATCTATCTCATTATATCTTTAAAACCTTTTTTAGATTTATTTATTCTATGTGCATGAGTATTTTGCCTGCATGTATGCATAATGTACCATATACATGCAGTACCTAGGGTATTAGATTCCCTGGAACTGGAGTTAGTTACTGTATGTGCTAGGAACTGAATCTGGGTCTTCTACAAGAGCAGCAGTGCCGCATTGACGTCACTGCTTATTAATTCTAAAATGCTTTGCTTACTTCTGCTTTACCCCATGCCTGACAACTTTTGATCGTTTGTTAAAGATTTATTTATTTATTTTATGTATATAAGTACACTGTCACTGTCTTCAGACACACCAGAAGAGGGCATCAGATCTCATTACAGATGGTTGTGAGCCACCATGTGGTTACTGGGACTTGAACTCAGAACCTCTGGAAGAGCAGTCAGTGCTATGTTTATGGTTAAACATTCAACAGTTACCTAGGGCTGGAGAGATGGCTCAGTGGTTAAGAGCACGGATTGCTCTTGACCATGAGATCTGATACCCTCTTCTGGTGTGTCTGAAGACAGCTACAGTTACAATTACAGTACAATTACAGCTACTAATAGACATAAAATAAATAAATCTCAACAGTTACCTATACATTGCAGTTTGACTAGTTACACATTTTGGCACCAACACACTACCCATTGCAAAACTAAGCTTTGGTAACTAAGATCAAAGTAGCACTATTCTACAGGAATAAACATAAATATTTAGAAGGCATTTATACGTTTTACAAGCAGAGTCCACTTAGCAAAACAATATTGATAGGTTTCCCACCGTAGCCTATGCTGTCCCCAGCTATGGGCTTTTGACTGGTACCAGCCATGGATTCCCTCACAATGAGTGAGCCTCAAATCCAATCAGAAAGTATTTGATTACCCCATTAACAGTCATGCCACTAATGTGCCAGTTGGCACGCCTTGTGTGCAGTTAGTGTTAATAGCATGGAGGATATACTGCTAGGTAATTACACTAAAGACGTTTCTTCCCTAGAGTCCCATACAGCCCCTTCCAGCACTGCGAAAGCTACCCAGCAGGGAAGATACTTCTGGCTCGCTTCCAGCTTGATTTTTCTGGGTCCTGCCGTTAGGGTCTGTGAATCACTGAAGGGATAACACCTCAGGCTCAAATAGTATGCAAAGGCAAAGAGCGTTTATTCTGCAGAGAAGACCAGCCTGCAGGGGCGCTCCAGAGCTAAATGGACACCCTTTGAGGGGGCTTGCAGGCATCCTTTTATGCAGGTTTAGGGGAATTCCATGGAGGGATTCCTCTTGATTGGTTGCCTCTACCACTAGGGGTTCAAGTAACTCTGAAATTGGTCAGGGGCTTGGATTGTTTGGGGGATGCTAAGCTCTAGGAACAATGGCAATGCCTGTTTTGTTTGGAGAACTGAGGCCAAAAATTTATGATCTCGACCTGTGGGTTTCACACAAAACTGTCTTCCGATATGTTATTACATTGAACAGATTGCAAAATTGTTAACACGCTCTGTCTACCATGTGCCTCTGAGATGGCTTTTAGTGAACTGAGATGTATTCGGAGGCTATATTAATGAAAATTTGCCCTGATGAGCGCCGAAGAACCTGAATACTCTTTCATTCACACAGAAAACCACAGCTCTACTGCTTGGGCACTTATCTCAGGTCAGACTCTTTCTGGGTAGACAACCCACTTAATCCTTACGATGGCACCTCACGACAGGTACTTCTGTTGGCCCTTTTTATAGATGAGGCTTCTAGGAACTCGAGTCCAGGTCTAGGCTCACAGCCAACCACATGCAGGATGACAAAACTAGAGCCCAGGCTGGCTGATTCTGTGATCCTATCTGCTGGCTGCTTCCCAAGAAGCCCTCTACTCAGACCAATCACAGTTGGGATTGGGGTTCAAGAGGAAAACGGGAGTACGAAGGAAATGTGACCACAAGGTGGCAGTAGAACTCAAAAACTCGAAGAGATGAGTCCAAGAAGTCCCTTGGGCTAGAGGTGGTCAGAGGTTGGGGAACACACACAAAGGAGAGAGACCCTTTAGAACTAACTGTGGGAGTGCTGGCAGGGCTGGGTGATATGGCCCAGCAGCATAGAAGAGACAGTCTAGGTCACAGAATCCCAAGAACAGCAATAACTCTGTTAATCGTTTTTTTTTTTTTTTTTTTCCTTCGAGACAGGGTTTCTCTGTATAGCCCTGGCTGTCCTGGAACTCACTTTGTAGACCAGGCTGGCCTCGAACTCAGAAATCCGCCTGCCTCTGCCTCCCGAGTGCTGGGATTAAAGGCGTGCACCACCACGCCCGGCTCTGTTAATCTTTTTTGTTTTTGTTTTTTCGAGACAGGATTTCTCTGTGTAGCCCTGGCTGTCCTGGAACTCATGCTGTAGACCGGGCTGGCCTGGAATTCAGAGATCCGCCTGCCTCTGCCTCCCAAGTGCTGGGATTAAAGGCGTGTGCCACCATGCCAGGCAGACTCTGTTAATCTTAACAGATTAATCTAACCTCAAAGGAGGTTAATCTTAATTTTAGCAAACGCTGGGCCCAGGCTTTCAAGTATGCAAACCAGGCAGGTTCTAAGTGATTTAAAATCTGATCATCTGGAGGCTATTTAAAACAGTTGGGTGTGTACAAATTGGAATCTGATTTCGGTAGGCATTTGACCAACCCACCTCAGCTCAGCTCACTATGAAGAAATGCAAACCCTAGAGACCTAGCACACCGAAGCCACTTCCGGGTCATTAGCTTATCTAACTGAAAAGCTGTTTGAGGACTTTCAAGACAGGGGTTCTTTGTTGAGAATACAGCTTCAAGGAGGTAGGCTGCAGAAGGGAATTGTGTGTAGAGACATTCTGGGACTTGCATGGATGTCACGTGACATCTTCCTCACTTGTCTCACAGAGCCGGGAGTGGGGCTGTGTTTGAATGCAGTGGTACCTTTCCTTTGCAGAGGGGGGATTTGGGTTTTAGTGCTAAGGATGGAACCTAGGGCGTCTCGCATGTCAGGCAAGTGCTAGATAGATAGATCCCAGTACCCAAATATATTTTTAAGATTTTCATTTTTTGTACATGGGTGTTTTGGTTATATATATGTCTGTACACCACATGTACTCAGTGGCCTATAAAGCCAGGAAGGCTCTGAATCCCCTAGAACTGGAGTTATAAACAGTTGTGAGACACCTCGAGGAGGCTGGGAACTGAACCTGGATCCCCTGCAAGAGCAGCTAGTGACCATAACCAGTGGGCCGTCTCGCCAACCCCCCATTATATTTTTCTAAGTTTTTGGTAAAATATATACAACATAACATCCACCATTTAACTCTCTTAAGTTTGTAAATGTTGCCGGGTGTGGTGACACATGCCTTTAATCCCAGCATTCGGAAGGCAGAGGCAGGCGGATTTCTGAGTTCAAGGCCAACCTGGTCTACAGAGTGAGTTCCAGGACAGAGAAACCCTGTCTCAAAAAACCAAAAAAAAAAAAAAAAAGTTTGTAAGTGTTGCTGCATTAATGGTACTTCAAGTCTTCTGCAAACATTGTAGCTGTTTCCAGAACCGCATCCTTCTAAAGTTCTGTCCCCATGAACGAGTCCCCTCTCCTCAGCCTGTTTGCCCCTATGCACTTTTTCTCTGCAAATTTACCAGTTCTAAATATTTCAAATTCACTGAGCCATACAATGCTTGACCTTTGGTGTGAGCCTTGTTTCACTCAGCACAGCTACTACACCATCATGATGATGTCAGACTTAGTAGCTGGGGGGTGGTGGTGGGGGTAATGGTGTTGTTGGGAGGGGGTAGAAACTCAAAGAGGTGAGGCCTACTGGAAGGTGAGTCACTGAGGACAAACATGATTTTGAGGCCAAGCCTAAGCTTGCGAATTTATATAAATAAATCTGTCCATCTTATAAATGTATTTTCTAAGGTTCTTTGTTCCAGTGACAGAAAGCTAGCACAATTCTCTTAGTTTATGAGTCAAAATTCCATTCCTTTGATTGTTAAACTATTCCATTTAGTATATGTAACATTTATGTTACATATGTTACAACTATGTTAACACATATGTAACATTTTAAATTTGTCCACTCACCTGTTCATAGGTGAGGATCTGTGTTTTCCCTGTGTTTGACTACTGGGGATGAAGCCTCAGTGCGCATTAGCACAAAGTGTCTATTTGGTATCTGCTTTCAGTTATTTGGGGATAAATGCCTAGAGGCAGAATAACTGCGGCTTATGACAGTTCTAAGTTTAACTTTCTGCACAGCTACCAAGTGGTTTCCCACAGCAACAGCACAAGGTGGTTGGTTTTAATTGTCAACTTGATGCAACCGCAAATCACCTAGGAAGAGAGAGAGTCTCAGTGAGGAACTGTCTAGAACACTTGTCCCATGGGCATAGCTGTCCTGACAATGGTAATCCATATAAGAAGGCCCGCCAAGTTTGGTGAAACCACTCCTGGGCCTGGGATCCTGGGCTGTGTTCCGGTGGGGACTATGAGCTGCACAGTAGCACTGTTGTGATACTATCTGCTTCCTAACTATGCACGTAATGTGACTAGCTGCTACGTGAAGTTCTTGCAGTCTTGACTACCCCACAGCAATGGACCTGTAACCCGGAACTGTGAGCTCAGTAAACCCTTTCTCCTCTAAGTTGCAGTTGTCAGCGTATTTCATCATAGCAGTAGGAGATGAAACCAAGGCATGTCCTGCTTCTTTTTGTTTTTTTTGTTTTTTGTTTTTTCGAGACAGGGTTTCTCTGTGTAGCCCTGGCTGTCCTGGAGCTCACTTTGTAGACCAGGCTGGCCTCGAACTCAGAAATCCGCCTGCCAGCCGGGCGTGGTGGCGCACGCCTTTAATCCCAGCACTCGGGAGGCAGAGGCAGGTGGATTTCTGAGTTCGAGGCCAGCCTGGTCTACAGAGTGAGTTCCAGGACAGCCAGGGCGGTGCAGAGAAACCCTGTCTCAAAAAAACAAAAAAAAAACAAAAAACAAAAAAAAAACAAAAAACCCAAAACTGTGGTAAAATACACAAAGGTAACTTAAGTGGAAAGGTTAGCTTCAATAAGATTAGAGACTTAGATTTTCCCTTTTTAAATTTAAAACGTTAATTCTATAGAGCAAGTATTTACAGAATAATGTTAATACTTTTTTTTGTTGTTGTTTTTTCGAGACAGGGTTTCTCTGTATAGCCCTAGCTGGAACTCACTTTGTAGACCAGGCTGGCCTTGAACTCAGAAATCTGCCTGCCTCTGCCTCCCGAGTGCTGGGATTAAAGGTGTGCATCACCACACCCGCCTGGCAATTCTTTTTTTTTTTTGGTTTTTAGAGACAGGGTTTCTCTGTATAGCCCTGGCTGTCCTGGAACTCACTTTGTAGACCAGGCTGGCCTGGAACTCAGAATACTTCTTTTTTTAAGACAGGCTCTCTCATTGAAACTAGAGCTTGCTATGGAGGCTAGGCTAGCTGGCCAGGAAGCTCCAGGGACCTATCTGGTTTTGTAACCCTCTGCCCAGAGCTGGGGTAACAGATGTACTGCCTGGCTTGTGTATGTGTGTGTGTGTGTCTGTGTGTGTGTGTCTGTGTGTGTGTGTCTGTCTGTGTGTGTCTGTGTCTGTGTGTGTCTGTGTGTGTGTGTGTCTGTCTGTGTGTGTCTGTGTGTATGCTTAGGGTCCAAACTTGACTCTTCTTGCAGGCTCGGTAAGCACTTAACTCTCTGAGTCATGTCCGAGGCCCCAGGCTTCTCCTAACGACCCTGCTCTGCCTTACACATCGTCAGCTGATGACTGAACTCCTAAAACATGAGCTAATAGAGAACACACACATTCCTACCCAGACTATACCACAATTATGACCTCTTCAGTGTTGCTGATTACAAAATGAAGCAGAAACCAAAAAAAAAAAAAAAAAAAGCTGGGCTTGGTGGTGCAAGCCTTTAATTCCAGCACTCGGGAGGCAGAGGCAGGCAGATTTCTGTTTTGTTTTGTTTTGTTTTGTTTTGTTTTTCAAGACAGGGTTTCTCTGTATAGCCCTGGCTGTCCTAGAACTCACTCTGTAGACCAGGCTGGCCTAGAACTCAGAGATCCGCCTGCCTCTGCCTCCCGAGTGCTGGGATTAAAGGCGTGCGCCACCACACACGGCTTTACCACAGTTTTTAAAAACTGATCCTGGGGGCTGGAGAGATGGCTCAACGGTTAAGAGCAACAACTGCTCTCACAACCATCTGATGCACTCTTCTAGTGTGTGTCTGAAGATGGCTACAGTGTACTCATATAAATAAAATAAATAAATCTTTTTTTAAAAAATTATTTTGTTGGGGCTGGTGAGACGGTTCAGAAAGTTCAGGTTCAGAACTTTGTGAACTCTTAGTAAAATCTTAGTGCTTTTTTCTCTTATCACTGGGAAGATGGTAGGTTTGTTAAATGATATTTATTTAGTATGTGTGTATGTGTACACCTCTGTGTGAGTGTGTGCATGAGTGCATTTGTGTGTGAGATGAGTGTGTGTGTGTGTGTGTGTGTGTGTGTAGAGAGAGAGAGAGAGAAATTCCAGTCTCTGTGTATGTGTGACTCATATACCCCAGTGCTCATGTGGAGGTCAGATGACAACTTGTGGGAATGTGTCCTAGACATCAAACTCAGGTCCCCAGGCTTGGTGGCAAGCACTGTTTGTTATTCTCTGAGCACTTGAAGATCTTAGCAAAGTTTCATAAATAAAATGTCCATAAAATGCACTAGGCTGGTTTTCACTTTGATTTCTTTCTTTTTTTTTTTTTAAGATTTATTTTATTTATTATATGTAAGTACTCCAGAAGAGGGAGCCAGATCTTGTTAGGGATGGTTGTGAGCCACCATGTGGTTGCTGGGATTTGAACTTATCACCTTCGGAAGAGCAGTCGGGTGCTCTTACCCGCTGAGCCATCTCACCAGCCCTTCGCTTTGATTTCATGGAGTGGTGGCAGGGCCAGTCTTCCGGTCTTCAATGGGGGTTAGGAGCTGGCAGGACTTGTGAATGGGGCCTGAGGCTTTCTTCTCGGATGCTCACTTGAGTCCTCTGCTTGGCTTCCAGAGGTGGCTTCCTGTCTCTCTATTCATGCATGCACTGTGCCCGCACTTTCCTTTGTAGATCTGCAAGGCACCCTCCCTTTACTGTGCAGAAGTCCTGGTCCAGGAAGTACCGTTGCTTAGCAACAGGTTAACAAGTTCTTCCTCTCTGTGGCCCATGACAAAAGAGCTGAGCAGAACCTCCACAGCATTCATTTATCCAACAGATAGTCTCTTGTGCAGGGTTACAGATGAGCAGGAGAACTTTGTATTTAGCTACAGCAGAATGAAGTTGCATTCTTTTAAGTCAGACATGTATTAAAACTTAAATACTTGTTTGACTTGATTTTTTAAGTTTTTCTAAATTTATTATTATGTATGTGCATGCATATATCTATGTGTTCCTGGTGTATGTGTGTGTATGTAGGTATGTGTGTGTGTGCTTATACATGTTCCTTGTAGGTACTCTTGGAGACTAGAACAAGGTGTCAGACTCCCTGGAGCTGAGTTGTGGGGGCACCTAGGGAGGGAACTGTGAACAGAACTCAGAGGTGACTGATGAGCTATCTTCACAGCCCCTCTGACATTGTTTTCTAAAGGAATATCTGTGATTTGTTGAGAGCTTCATATAATATACCCTGAGCATCTCTGTCCCTAGCGTCCCCTATCATTACTCTCTCACTTTCATGGTCTCTTCTTTGTTATCTCTCTCTCTCTCTCTCTCTCTCTCTCTCTCTCTCTCTCTTTTTGTAACCCACTGAGTCCAATTAGCAGTGCCACTCTAGCCTCTGAAGGCACCAGGCACATACTTGGCACACAGACATACCTGTAGTAACACTCCCATACATATAAAATAGTGAGACATAATTTATATACAGTTCACTCACCTAAATTACAATATTGTTTTTTTTAAGTTATGTATTTGTCATTACTGTGTGCACATGATGTGTGTGTGTGTGTGTGTGTGTGTGTGTGTGTGTGTGTGAGTGAGTGTGTGAGTGTGTGAGAATGGGCTTTTGTTCATTCCACAGTGCTTGTGTAGATTTCAGAGAACAACTTTCTGGAGCTGATTCTCGCCTTTCCGGTGTGAATTCCCACGCATCCAACTCAGTTGCTTGGCTTAGCCACAAGCACTCTCACTTTCTGAACCATCTCACCAGCCCCAACAGGATCAGCTTTTTAAAAAAAGACTTACTTGGGGGCTGGTGAGATGGCTCATCGGGTAAGAGCACCCGACTGCTCTTCCGAAGGTGATAAGTTCAAATCCCAGCAACCACATGGTGGCTCACAACCATCCGATCTGGCTCCCTCTTCTGGAGTGTCTGAAGACAGCTACAGTGTACTTCCTTTTTATTTAAAAAAAAAAAAAAGACTTATTTATTTTATTTACATGAGTACACGGTAGCTGTCTTCAGACACACACCAGAAGAGGGCATCAGATCTCATTACAGATGGTTATTAGTCACCATGTGGTTGCTGGGAACTGAACTCAGGACCTCTGGTAGAGCAGTCAGGGCTCTTAACCACTGAGCCATACCTCCAGCCCCCAAGATCAGTTTTTTTTAAACTGTGGCAAAATACACATAACATAAAATTTCCCATTTAACCATCTTATAGTGTATAATTAATGGCTTTTATTTACAGTGTTTCACATTTGCCACCAATGTATAGTTCCCTAATTTTCATAACCTCAAAAAGAAGCTGTATAATTCAGGGCTGGAGATACAACTTAGTGGTTAAGAGCATATACTACTCTTGCAGAAGCCCTGAATTTGGTGCTCACCAGCACCCATGGTGAGCAAGTAAAATTTAAAAGAAGGTATCCAGTGTTGCAGGATATTTGGTCACACTGTGGACCCTGAGGTTGTGTTGTTTACTGGAAAAACCTATTTCTAGTTGCGGTGTGCCTCAGCCTTAGCACATACCTTTAATCCTTCTGGCTGGCACAGAGATACACTTAGTATATGCTTTATTTCCAAACAATGAAAGTAATGTTAGTTTGTAGAAGAAAGCAGTCATGTTTGAAAGCGATGTGCAATTGAGTGGCCGACGCAGTGATGAATCAGAGGATTTGTCAGAGAAGGATATGCCCGATTCTCCTGAGAATAGGGAGAGAGGAGAAGCTACTCAAAAGAGAGCAGTGTGGAGAGAGGAGGCAGTTCTACTGAGAGAGGGTTTTTTTTTTTTTTTTTTTAGATTTATTTTATTTATTATATGTAAGTACACTGTAGCTGTCTTCAGGCATTCCAGAAGAGGGCGCCAGATCTCATTAAGGATGGTTGTGAGCCACCATGTGGTTGCTGGGATTTGAACTTATCACCTTTGGAAGA
Organism: Mus minutoides; assembly: GCA_902729485.2. Lineage (NCBI taxonomy): Eukaryota > Metazoa > Chordata > Mammalia > Rodentia > Muridae > Mus > Mus minutoides. The sequence goes on from LR749528.1 coordinate 1,849,208, forward strand.
GCAGTCGGGTGCTCTTACCTGCTGAGCCATCTCACCAGCCCCTCCTGAGAGAGTTTTACAGAGCAGTTTGGAGAACTAAGAAGGCTAAGCAGAAAGAATGAAGCTGAGTCCCGAACTCTAGCAGGGGAGAGGAGATGGAAGATTCTTCCATCATGAAGACAGGAGCATTGGTCCAGAGACTGGCAGCTATTCCCAGTCAGAGGGGGAAGCCCACAGTTTTCATAAGCCTTAAGTCCAGGTGTAGGGTCTGCTGTGAGTGATTCCCATAGGATGGCTTAGCACTGGAGATGTCTCCACTTGGGCAGTCTCCACTCATTGGAGGCCCAGGCACACTTTAAGAGGGAATGCGTTGCTTGAGATTGCTGTCCAGTGGACATGTTTGGTGCAGGAATCAGTCATGAGTCATAGAGGGCTGGATAAAGATACACTGAGAAGCCCAGGCAGCAAGAGACTTCTATGCTGAAGTCCTTGGGGCACAGTAGCCCCGCCCCCTCCCCTTTGGCTAAGAACAGGGTCACTAAGGAGATTCCCAATCCTGTGCCAGAGGTCAACAGGCTTCTCCATCTCCATGGCCTCCTCTCTGCCAGGTGGTTTTCCATTTGCAGGACTGAGAAGGCGAACTCTCAGGTTCAGAGGATGCTCTCAGCAGCCTCCCTCCCCTATTCTCCAGGATGCGCACATTTGAGCAGGACTAGAAACTGCAGAGACCAGTCCTCCAGTAAAGATCCCAGTGCTCCGGCAGTCAGCAGGCTATCCGATGCCTCCACACTCCTTGAACATTAACCATTCGCCACCTGAGCAGCCTCGGGAGGGTAAGCAAAGGCATCTAAAGTGATTTGGGCCCCAGTGAGCAAAACTGACTGTGCACCATCCCCAGTTGGGACAGAAGAGTCTCGGCTTCAGTTGGCATCATCTTCCACCTGACCAGAGAATATTCTAGAGGACTTAGGAAGAAACTACTCTAAGACATTGTCTTTGAGGCCCCCCCCACCTTATTTTCTATATTTGTTAATTTCTTTCAAAATTGAGAGAGAGAGAGAGAGAGAGAGAGAGAGAGAGAGAGAGAGAGAATGGGTTTGTGTATATGAAGGCAGTGCCTGTGGAGGTCAGAAGAGGGTGTCAGATCCCCTGGAGCTGAAGTTACAAATGCTTGTGAGCTGTCATGTCTGTGCTGGGAATCAAACTTGGGTCCTCTGGGAGAGCAGTCAGTACATCTCTCCAGCCCCATGATCCGCCTCTTTTGATCGTAAGGCGCTGTGAAACTGGGCCTGGTTCCTGCCAGGATACTGGGGGGGTCCACATTTCTCACTCTGCTTCTTGGTCATTAGTAGACAATAGGCACAGGAGCCAGATAGCCCAGCCAGCGGTGGTTGTAACACCCTGGCTGTTGAAAGAAGAGGGCTTCATTTCTGGCCCCATAGGGCCTCCCTCACCTAAGGGCAGTGGACACTTTGTTGCTGAGTGGTTACTCTAGTAGGCCTCCCCTTACACCATTCTAGCCTCTCTATTTCTGGGTTGATGGAAGTCCAGGCTCCCTGCCCAGTCTGCTAGAATGCACAGGGCAGCCCACCAGGAAGGAATGAACCGGCTGAGTCCTGCTTGGTCTTCTTTGAGAAGACTCTGTTAAGGGACAGGAATCTCCTTTAATGCCTGACACAAATCACCATTAGCTCCCTTCTAAGTGTGTGTGTGTGTGTGTGTGTGTGTGTGTGTGTGTGTGTGTGTGTGTTTCCAAGTGTAAAAGTCAGGCTGAAGTTTCTTCTGTAATCTTTGTTTGGAATAGAGCAGATTGTGTGTAAAGGTTCTGCTAATTCGGTCCTTTACTGGTTTGTTTTGGTTTTTCTACTGAAGTCTGTTAACTTTTCCCCTTGTTGTGTCTAAAGCCCCTGGTGTTTTCTAACATAGCCTAAGCACCTACCACAGCAAGGCCAGGCCTATGGAGCTCAGCCTTCTGCTGTATCTGTAGTCTCTATGACTCTGTGTTCTCCCTGCTTTTTATGTTTGGTTATGTCTCACATCTGCTGTATAGGTAATGGTTTCAATCCTGTTCTACTTGGCAGAACAGGAAAAGTTTCTATGCTCTGCCTTTCTGGAAGCACAGAAAGCTCACTGTCTGTGAGCATGGCTTCGCCCCATATGCCCTCCTTTTTTTTTTTTTTTTTTTTTTTTTTTTTTGGTTTTTCGAGACAGGGTTTCTCTGTGTATCCCTGGCTATCCTGGAACTCACTTTGTAGACCAGGCTGGCCTCGAACTCAGAAATCCTCCTGCCTCTGCCTCCCAACTATGGTTGCTTGTAACAGCATCCCAGACTAATACATATGATTACTACTTGGGCTTAAACGTCTGATTAAAAAAGCAGTCTCATAAGGAGCTTTGTTTGGGCCACTGTCTAACCATGCAGTCCAGGCTGATCCTGAGCTAATGGTCCTCCTACCTCGACCTCCGGAGGGCTGAGATTACAGGTGTGTATCACCACATTCAACTTTCCTCAAAGAGATTTAAATAAGAATTTTAGCCATGTGTGATTGTTTCCCCCTGTGATTCCAGCATTTAGGAAGGCCAACTTGGACTACATAGTGAATTTCAGGTTATCCTGGGGCTATCCTTGAGACTGTCCCAGCAAATGTTAGGTAAAGGAAGGAGGGACAGAAGGATTGAGGGAGGGAGAAAGAGGCTGGCTTCATCTGGCTATGTCCTGTCCTTTCTGTTCTCCCTATTTGCATAGGCACGACTTTCCACCTAATATGATTTTCCGCCTGCCAGAAGACATCATTTAACGTTTACTTTGTGACTTAGCATGTGCTGTCCCAGACATCTAGGCTGGGGTTTACAGGTGTGAGCTACCATGACTGACTCACCGAACATTTCCTATGGGGGCCAGTCTTTTGATAATGTATGCTCGACAAGGTCCTTATATTTCCTTTGTTCTTAAAAGATACACTTAAATATTATTGTTTTGTGTTTGTGTGCGCCACATGTGCACACGCCAAAAAAAGAGTAGAGGCCTAAGTATCAGATGTTCAAGGTCACCATGAGCTGCATATTGAGACCAAAGCCAACCTAGCATACACAAAATCCTGTCTAAAAACTAATAATTTGTGTTATGTTTTACTTTCTTTTTTTTTTTTTTTTTCTTTTTTTTGGTTTTTCGAGACAGGGTTTCTCTGTGTAGGCCTGGCTGTCCTGGAACTCACTTTGTAGACCAGGCCGGCCTCAAACTCAGAAATCCACCTGCCACTGCCTCCTGAGTGCTGGGATTAAAGGCGTGCGCCACCATGTCTGGCATGTTTTACTTTCATGTGTGTATGTGCGTGTGCATATTTTATGTGTTTTGGCACATACTATTGTGTGCAGGATTTTTCTAAGCAAGACTCAACACATACATCAACTCACCAGAAAGGTAACCCACAACTGTTGTGGTAAATATTTAATATTAACTGGGGATCTCTACCCTGCCTTGGATTATTTATTCCCAGAAAAAAAACACACAACCTGCCGGGCGTGGTGGTGCACACCTTTAATCCCAGCGCTCGGGAGGCAGAGGCAGAGGCAGAGGCAGAGGCAGAGGCAGAGGCAGAGGCAGGTGGATTTCTGAGTTCGAGGCCAGCCTGGTCTACAAAGTGAGTTCCAGGACAGCCAGGGTTATACAGAGAAACCCTGTCTGGAAAAACAAAACAAAAAACAAAACAAAACAACCCCCCCCCCACAACCTTTATATATATAATAAGCCTTTTAAGCACCAGAGCTGGGCAGGCATCGACCCTCTAAGCTATTTTGCCTACTTCTTTATCAATAACCCTAAGTTATGACTTGCCATGTTCCAGCTGGGCTGCTCTTACTCTAATTGGCCAGCCCTCATGGCCATGTTTTCATGACTCACTTCTGCATGGTGTCTCCTCCTCTCTCTACCTTCTTGTGGTCTCTCCTGCCTCAGACCCCAAGCCTGGGAACTGAAACTTATCTTTCTTTTGCCCAGCTATAGGCTATAGGCATCTATATTGACCAATCAGGGATAAGTTGGGGGGCAAGGTTACATAGCATCCTCCGTGTACCTGAGGATCTTCTCATTCCTGAGGCAACCAGAGCCACTATGAAGCGTTATGCCACATAGCAACAGACCAAACCTCAACAGTTTGAAGTTAAGAAACAAGGTTTGCATAACAGTAGGCCTAGATTTTAGGGTATAGAGTTTAGCATTGTATGACACAGGCACAGACCAAACCTCAACATATGACAGAGAAAAGTAGCAATTGCTCTAAAGTCCAACTCTGTGAAGTATGAGGTTCTTGTTGTTTTGTTAACTAACAGGACTGTGGGTAAGAGGTCACAGACGTGGGAAGACTCAAAGGCAACAGGATATCACTCTCACATGTGCGCCTGCTCAGGAAAGCAGCAACCTGGGACTCTGTATGATTTACAGGCTGCCTAATAGTCCAAGAAGTCTCCTGTCTGTAGCTTGCCTGGTCAGCTTCTCCTTCCCCCACACTTGTTTTCTCCTTCCATACTGCTAGGGAGGGGCCTTGAAGAATCCTCCAAGATTCCACTGTTCCAGACCTGTGACTTCTCCCTCCCTCCGTCCCTCTGTCCCTCCGTCCCTCCCTCCCTCCCGGAGGGAAGGTCTCTGTTCACTGAAACTGTTACCCAACAACATGAACGCTGTGGTCCAGGCATGTGGAAGCCCGGGGTGCATTTTTGGAATCATTTTGCTTGCTCTTCTACCTTATTCTCTGAGGCAGGGCCTAAAAATCAAGCCAGAACTCCCTGATATGGTTCCTCTTACTAGACAAATTGCCCTGGGGATCTTGCCTTTAGAGGCTGGAATTCCAGGTGGGGCCTTCACAGCCACTGGGCGTGGGCTTGGGTGCCAGGGATTCAAACTCTCATCCTCTGCCTGTCAGGCCCCCCTCCCCCAGCCCTAATTTGTGTTATTTTAAGCCACTGAGTTTGTGGTGCTTTCACAAAGGCAGTAGAAAACCATCACTTTCGCCGGGCGTGGTGGCGCACGCCTTTAATCCCAGCACTCGGGAGACAGAGGCAGGCGGATTTCTGAGTTCAAGGCCAGCCTGGTCTACAAAGTGAGTTCCAGGACAGCTAGGGCTATACAGAGAAACCCTGTCTCGAAAAACAAAAACAAAACAAAACAAAAACAAAACAAAAAACACCCATCACTTTCCACGGAAGTTGTCCATTTGAAGGTCATTTGCAAACCTGGTAACTTAATTGGACACCGTTGTTTTGCTTGGAGCTTGGGAAGGTCACAGTATCACTCAGGGTGGCAGGGTCAGATGTATGATGTAAGAGGAGACTGCAGACATACTGCATCTATCTATCTATCTATCTATCTATCTATCTATCTATCTATCTATCTGCTGCTTATGCCCTAGACCGCCCACTGCCCAACCCTGCTTGCCCTTGGGGATTAACTGTAATTGGCAGCTGGGACCAAGCAGTAAGACCCTTGTCTGGTGGCGTGTGTTTATCCATTGAGCCCGTGGACCTTATTTATAGACAGTGTCTCCCTAGATAGCTATGGCTGCTCTGGAATTCAGTGTATAGATTAGGCTGTCCTTGAACTCACGATTCTCTTGCCTCTGCTTCCTGAGTGCTGCCATTAAAGGCAAGCCCCACCCCGCCCAGCTCACACATGCTCTCCAAACTGCAAGCCTCTCTCCATGATCCATCTCTCTGGTTTCTAGCCATTCTGCTCAGCCCCCAGACCAAGTGTTGGAACCATCTCTAGGCCAGCAGGTTTTGGCAGTACTGTCAATAGGTCTGTACTAGATAGTTTTATGTCAGCTTGACATAAGATGTAGTCTTCTGAAAGGAGGTAACCTCAGTTGAGGAAACACTTCATGACTGATGGTGGAGGGCTCATGACTGATGGTGGAGGGCTCAGTTCATTGTGAGTGGGGCCATCCACGTCTAGGTAGGTGGTCATGGGTTTTATAAGGAAGTAGGCTAAGTCAGCCCATGTGAAGCAGGTCAGAAAGCAACATTCCTCCAGGGCCTCTGAGCAGCTCCTGCCTCCAGGGCCTCTGCCGCAGCTCCTGCCTCCAGGCTCTGGAGCCTTCACTTCCTTCAGTGGTGGACTATGAGGTGGAAGGGCAAGCTGAATAAACCATTTCCTCCCCAGCTTGTCTTTGGTCACGGTATTTCGCCACAGCAAAAGTAGCCCCAAGTAAGACTACATTCCAGGACGAGCTTTCTGGACGAAGAAGGATCAGAAGGGCAGGACTGTCCCGGTGGTGGGGAGGTGCACAGTGTGTCGTCTGGAAGGGAGGAGAGCTGACACATTCAGGAGGAGAATGTGATCAGGCACAAGAAGAACTTAGTGCGTCAACTGGAGGGCCTACTGACAAGAAAACACTTACTTGTGATATGGTGTTTGCAATATCTACTGAACAAGGGAATGTTTACAAAAGTATTGTTTGTCCAACTCTAGATGAAGTCATTATGAGCAATAGTTGCACCCTCTTCACTGACTAGCACTAGAAAAACTTTTTAAAAAAAGATTTATTTATTTTTTTTTAATTTATTTATTAGATGTAAGTACACTGTAGCTGTCTTTAGACACTTCAGAAAAGGGAGTCAGATCTTGTTATGGATGGTTGTGAGCTACCATATGGCTGCTGGGATTTGAACTCAGGACCTTTGGAAGAGCAGTCAATGCTCTTACCCACTGAGCCATCTCACCAGCCCACTGGAAAAACTTTTACAACAGAAAATGAAGGGTCACCTGTGAGGTGGATCCTTTGGTATAATTTCATGAACTTATCAAATTTGGCAGAAATTTAACTGATAATGGTACCAGATTTTCAAAGTGTCTCTATTGGATATATAGAGTGAAGAACTTTGTCGTTTTGGGTTTGAGACAGGGTTTCTCTGTGGAGTCCTGGCTGGCCTGAGATGCACTCTGCAGACCAGGCAGGCTTCAAACTCACAGAACTCTGTCTGCCTCAGCCTCCTGAGTGCTGGGAATAAAGGTGGGCACCACCACCCGCCCTGCTATGAAGAACTTTTTGATACTCTTAGACCACCCTTTGAGAGAGTGCTGTGTCTGACCCTGTAACAAGAGAGGAGTGATCAGTGATCATTGAAGGTTTGGAGGAAATCTCAGTGCACAACAGGGACGAGGAGCAGCAAGAACAACCGGGCGACCTTGAGGAGGCCTTGCTCTAGTATTTCTGTTACCATACACACAGAAAAAGACAGACACACAGACAGACAGAAAGGAAAAAGAACCACAGTTGAGAAGAGCTTAGGAAGCTGAATTCGGTTAATCTTGCAGGAAATGAGAATCTGCCCACCCTGGAGCTGTTGACAAAAAGCGTCCGGGAAGCTGGAAATATCAGTCTCTGTTGACTTTGGGGAAGAGTTATTACCGCTCTTGTGGAAATAATATCTTTTATTCTTTACCCAGAATCTAAACTAACTAGACTGCTGTGTGAGGTTCTCTTGGGGGATGTACCTGAACATCTCTACTTATAAAGAGTTCCCCTGCATCTCTCAATTTTGAGGAACCCGTGAGCACGAGGGAATACGCTCACAGAGCAAAGAGCACACCGAGTGAGCCTGCAGTTGATCCGAAACCCACCACAGGAGCTCCTGTTAAGGACAACACAGAAGCGACAGCTTGTTGGAAGTGAGATCTTGCAACAGCAGCCCACGAGAAGAATGGAGTGCACATCTCTGAAGGAAATTTTAGAGCCATGAATGGAAAACCCAACTGTTCAGGAGGAATACATTGTTGAATCGGTTGAAATTACTCTTGGGGAGGGCCTCAGTGGGGTTACAGAGCTATTTGGGAATGATAAAGATAAAACTGACCAGCCTGGTGGTGCTGATGCACCCCTTTAATCCTAGTCATGTGGGAGACAGAGGCAAGATGACTTCTGTGAGTTCAAGGCCAACCTGGTAGACAGAGTGAGTTCTAGAACAGCCAGAGCTACACAGAGGAACCCGGCCTCAAAAACAAACAAAAAAGATCGCCGATTCTGGTGAGTATCACAAGAATGCACACTTTAGCAGAGAAGGCATGCCGCTGATTTGAAGATTCTGTAAAACACTGTGATTCACTCAACAGGAACCTGGAAACCGAACCGCAAGAGACCACACAGAGCTGTGAGGCTCTGAACACAAGCGGTTTGTTTTTCTGAACAGTGGGCATCTTGCTTAAACAAAGGGAAAGAGAAACGTCAGAACTTGGTGGAGTTTGTAAGTGGGATGCCATGAGGCTCCAACTTCAGAAACCACTGAAAACCTGAGTGGACATATTGAGAACGAGCATTAACACCCTTCTTATTCAGAGAACTGCTAATGAAGAAAAAAATCATAGCAGGAAGCCTAGAGTTAATGAAACTATAAGGACTGGTTTGAATACACTTAATTGCTTATTACTGAAACTAGATATCCCAGCAGGTTTGATGCTAGAGAGAAGTTATTTATATCCATCACCACTGGTGAGGACTGAATGGTGGAAACAGATCCCTGCTCAGATGCAAGAGAAATAGCCCAAGCTGTCAGTGATGCTAAATTGTTCAGAAAACAACAAAGAGAGCAGTCAGGACGTGGATGAAGAAATGGGAGGTTCTGGAGGAATGTATTGAAGAACCTTTAATTCAAGAGCCATTTGTATGTTACCCTTGTTGACGTTCCGTTTTTCCAGTATAAAAACACAGGCGGGTAACCCAGCGGGGAAGTCTAACGCTGAGAAAACCTCAGGGCACTCTGTTAAAAAGAGCAGACTATATTATTCCAAGCCTAGGTAAATTTGCAGTTAATTTAAGGGTCAAAATTTTTTTTTTTTAAGAAAAAACCCCAACCAACCAACCAACAACAAAAAAAACAAAAACAAGAAACAACCAGCCAGGCGGCAGTGGTGCACGTCTTCAATCACAGCACTGGGGCGGGAGAGATAGGCAGATCTGTGGGAGTTCAAGGCCAGTCTGGTCTACAGAGCTAGCTCCAGGACAGCCAGGGCTGCTCAGAGAAGCCCTGTCTTTAAAAACGGAAAGTAATAACAATAGCAATAATAATATATAAAAGCCAAGACATCACGATTTGAGGCCGTGTACAGAAGGGGATGGGATAGACTCTGTCACGCGACAGCAGTTGACTTGGATGTCCTCCTTTTGTCACCGGGTGTGTAGGAAGGTGGGTTTCACTTGGGCTTCTGTTGAGCATGTGTGATTCTAGCTTTTTTCCAATAAAGTAGTCCTTCTATAACAAATGAGAAGTATTTTTTCCTGTGTACCATTAACTAGCAAATACATGGAAACTGTGCCGCCCTAGCTTGGCCTGACACAGGGGAATGTTGTCAGAAGGTGGCCTTGAGAGGGGACAGCTCCTTTGCTGTTTTGCTGAGTTTGGTCTGTTTTTTTTTTTTTTGTCTGTCTTAAGTGAGATTTTCCTGTTCTGCCTGCTCAGCTCACTTCTCCCCTTTCATGTTACCTCACCACTTGTAGGTTGCCTTATTATGAGAAATCCAGGTCATTACCTAGCAGTCCTAAGTAAGTGTCTATGGTTAGCTCTATAATCATGGCCAATACTGTCAATAATAAAGTTGAACCTGGAAGTCAAATTGTATACACATACACAAACACACACACACATACTCATACACACACTCTCACACACACTCATACATACACACACTCACACACACTCACACATACACACATTCATATACATACACTCACACTCACACACTCACTCATACACTCACACATACACTGACACACACATACTCACACACACATTTAATAAACATGGACTCGATGGATTAAACCATTGAACTCACACATACACTGACACACACATACACACATATACTCACACACACATTTAATAAACATGGACTTGGTGGATTCAACCATTGAACTATTTGCCACAGAAGCTTTTTTCCTCCTAAGTGATGGAAAGGACATGCAGTGTCTTGACACCAAGAGGAGATGTGCATGCGCCTTTATTGAGAGCCTTTGTAATAAATGCAGACATTGGGCCTTTACTGTAATTTGTGGTGTTAAATATATATTTTTAAAAAGGGTACATGGATATTGTACCACCTGTGTCAGAGAGACATTTTAACATTTTAAGTATTTTTTGTAGGTTTATGTACATGAATGTTTTCCTTCATTTATCTCTGTGCACCACATGCCTGCGGTGTAGCTGCAGAGGATGGGAGAGGGTGCCCAGTCCCTTGGGAGCTGGAGTTAGCGTGGGTATGAACCATCATGTGGGGACAGGGAATCAAACATGGGTCTGCTGCAAGAGCATCGAGTGCTCTAAACTGCTAAGCCACCTTTCCAGACCCTGAAACTTTCATTTATTAGTAGTGTATTATTGAACACATATGGAGGTTAGTGGACACCCTTTGTGGAGTTGGTTCTCTCGTTTAATGTTTATCTAGGTTCTAGAGCACGGTTCTCAACCTACTTAATGCTGTGACCCTTTAATACAGTTCCTCACGTTGTGGTGACCCACCAACCATAAAAGTATTTTTGTTGCTACTTCATAACTGTAATTTGCTACTGTTATAAATTGTGATGTATATTTTTATTTTCCAGATGGTGTTAGGTGACCTCTGTGAAAACTTCATTATGACCCATTGAGAACCAATGTTCTATAGACTGAAGTCATATTGTCTGGTTGCATGACCAATTGCTTTACCCACCAAACCATCTTGATCGCTCTTAAAAAGATGTGTGTGTGTGTGTGTGTGTGTGTGTGTGTGTGTGTGTGTGTGTATACTCAGAAACTATGTGGTTTTTGTGAAATGGTTCAATCCTAGTATCTAAATCCCCTTTGAGAATCTGAGACGGTTTCAGGATCCCAGGCTGGCCTTCCTATATAGCCAGGATGACCTTGAACTCTATAGCCAGGATGACCTTGAACTCTATAGCCAGGATGACCTTGAACTCTTGCCTCCCTGTCCCAAGTGCTGAGATCATAGGCATGTGCTACGACCCAGCTTCCCCTTTCCTTACTGAAGCCCAAGGCATGACCATTTTCACTCCTGGAATAACCCCATTCTTCCCTAGGTATATTGTTGACACCTACCCACCAGGGCCTGTCAGTTCCCACCACTTCCTAAGCCAGAACCTTCGACTGCTTGGCCAAACTGCCACCTGAACTCCCACCATTTCTAATCCTGGCTGTTTGATTAATCTTTATAAGAGATGGCTTTTTGTTACTGTTTATATTTTACAGCTTTTTGGACTGAGAGTCCAGAGTAGTATAACATAAAGTCTTTAGACACTGTGGAAAAGCAGTAAGTGTCCTTAAGTGCTGAACCATCTCTCCAGCCCCATGAAGGGTTGTATTTTTTGAGACAGAGTCCTCCCTCCCACCTCCCCACCACCCATAGTGTTTCCCTGTGTAACAGCCCTGGATGTCCTGGAACTCACTTTGTAGATCAGGCTGGCCTTGAACTCAGAGATCCACCCGCTTCTCCAGTGCTGGAGCTAAAGGTATGTTCCACCTTTCCAGGCTGAAGAGTAATTTCGAAAGGACTACACAGATGATCATGTTGAGCCTTTAAATACTTGCTGATTATAAGTGATACTAATCTAATTAGTATTAGCTATTTCTTTAGGAATTAAGATTTTTAATTTTTAAAAATTTTTTTTCCTCATTCCAATCAACCCTGCTCGCTCTGGTCTGCCCCGCTCGTTCCGGTTGGCCCCGCTCGCTCTGGCTGCCCCCGTTTGGCCCCGCTCGCTCCGGTCGGTCCCACTTGCTCATTCTCTGCTTTCTCCGGTCCAAGGATTCATTTATTATTATTCATAGCTGACTTCAGAAGCACCAGAGGAGGGTGACAGATGTCATTACGGGTAGTTGTAAGCCACCATGTGGTTGCTGGGATTTGAACTCATCACCTTAGGAAGAGCAATCGGGTGCTCTTACCCGCTGAGCCATCACACCAGCCCCAAGATTTTTTATTTTTTATTTTTTATTTTTTATTTTTTGGTTTTCTGAGACAGGATTTCTCTGTGTAGCCCTGGCTGTACTGGAACTCACTCTGTAGACCAGGCTGGCCTTGAACTCAGAAATCCACCTGCCTCTGCCTCCCAAGTGCTGGGATGAAAGGTGTGCATCACCACTGCCTGGCTAGGAATTAAGATCTTGCACAGATGTATTCAGGGAAAATTACCCACATGCAAAACAACCTTTTAAAGAAGGCCTTCAGTAGTAGCCATTAGCCACATGTAGCTATGTGTAATCCAGTCACTTATGGATTGCACAGTAGGTGCAATCTACTTCTGGCTCACAGCTAGTATGTTAGACAATAGGAATAATTTCTATGACAGGAGAAGTTTTGTTTTGTTTTGTTTTGTTTTTGGTTTTTTGAGACAGGGTTTCTCTGTATAGCCCTGGCTGTCCTGGAACTCACTCTGTAGACCAGGCTGGCCTCGAACTCAGAAGTCCGCCTGCCTCTGCCTCCCAAGTGCTGGGATTAAAGGCGTGCACCACCATGCCCGGCTGACAGGAGAAGTTTTACTGGACAACACAAGGCCATTACATTTCCAGTTTTGACACAAACACCAAAGGTCCCCCCAGGCTCATGCAGTCTTCAGTTGGTGGTGATATTCCTTCCGAGGGTCTATGAATTTTAGAAGGCAGGGCCTCACTGGAGGATGTAGGTCACCGGAGGTACATGAGCATGTCTTTGTTCATACCTGGTCCCAGGTGTTCTACTTTGTCTGGTACATCAAGAAAAGCCTCCTCCATCACACTTCTCCCTTTGTGACATCCCTTCCAAGTACCCTGGGACAAACACCCACAGACCAAAAGCTTCACAAATCCTTCATCCTTTAAATCTGAATCTGATCCTTTGATACTGATTTTTAAAATATTTCAGTGTGTCCTACTTTAAGTAAATTAAGGTTGGCTTTTTGTTTTTTTGAGACTAGGGCTCACTATGCGGACCAGGTTGGCCTCAAACTCACAAAGATCTGCCAGCCTCTACCTTCTAGCCAGCACTGGGATTAAAGGTGTGTGCCACCATGCCAAGCCTAAGGCTGGCTTTAACACAAGGTGTCATGTAATTGTGATGCAGCTCTGGGTGTAGATTGCCTTATGTGGTAGAGGATGCTCCAGGTTCCACTCCCTAGAACCAGCTCCCCCACTCCAGAGAAGGGGGAGGAGGGCAGCTCTTCAGTCTGTCAGGGTGGGACTTTCCCATGATGTCAGGAGCTATACTCACATTGCTTTCTTCACTTGAGGTATACAACTTTGTTTCTTTTTTTTTTTTTTTTTAATTTATTTATGTATTCATCATTGTTCTCTTCAGACATTACCAGAAGAGGGCATCAGATCCCATTGCAGATGGCTGTGGGCCACTGTGTGCTTGCTGGGAATCGAACTCAAGACCCCTGGAAGAGCAGTCAATGCTCTTAACCACTGAGCCATCTCTCCAGCCCACAACTTTCTGTTTACCACATGCACTTTGTTCTTGTAGCTCAAGTAACCCAAATCTTGGCTGTGGTTCCAGGCCTTAGCACAGAGTCTCAGGGTGACTGCACTTTCTAGAGAATCAGGCTCAAGTGTCCTAGCCTGGATAGCTTCTCAGACTGTGGTGTAAGAGCAGAGCTTTCTGGGGACCCTGTTCCTGTCTGCACCAGAGTACTAGTAACTCCTCTGGAAATGGTTAAACTGTAAAATCACTTTGCACTTGAATGAACCTCTTAAACTTTCGTTCGATTTCTATACTTGAGAATAAAATTATTTCACTCAGGAGTTTAGTAGCAAGGGGTGGCGCCACACTTCTTAGGCAGAGGCAGGAGGATCATAAGTTTGGGGCCAGCCTCTCTCTGAAAACCTAGAGGTTTCCTCCTGCATTTTATCAGGCAGTATTTATGGAATGACTAGGACACTACACAGCAGCTTCCACTACTGCTATTTCTCGGGTCACCCATCAGGAGTTGCCTTCGGAACACACAGCCCTCATGTCAAAGGCCAGTGCGATTCTTTCCTTGAACACTTGACTCAAAGCCACCTGGACACAAGTTTGGATAACAGTATGGCTAATAAACCAGAAATAATAAAAAAAGAAAGAAAGAAAGAAAGAAAGAAAGAAAGAAAGAAAGAAAGAAAGAAGCAGAGTCTAGGAAGGTTGCCTACGGGTAGAGTTTGCTGTACAAACATGGGAACCAAGGTCTGGTCCCTTGGGCCCCCGGGTTGAGTATGGTGTCACCATGTGTAACCCCAGCACGGGGGTGGGTGTAGAGACAGGTGAGTCCTGGGTCCTGCTGGCCTGTTGGACTAATCGGAACAGCCAACTTCAGGTCCAGTGAAAAGATCACCCTCCCTTGAAGAAATGTCAAAGGCAGGCAGTGCTCTCTAGATTAACAACTTAAGAGGAAACTCTAAGACCCTTAGTCCAGCTGCTGATGCTAGTTCCTTTCACCCATGTCGGGGGTGGGGTGGGGGTGGGGGAACCTGTCCTGTTCAACTAGAGAAAATAGTGTCCCTGCCGGGTGATGACAAGTGCTCTTCCTCACAGAGCTGAGACAGTCACATGGGGTCAAGGCCAGCTTCATTGTGCCTGTGGAATTAGTGACATGGATCACATCCTCCACCTCAGAGCAGCATGACCTGTGCTTTCCTGTCTATGCAAGCATGCCCATGCAACTTACCAGTGGTGACTGATTTACTGTGTCTGTGCCTTTTGGCTTTGTTTCCCTGTCCACATCTCGAGCAGCTAGCTAATGCCTGCATATCCTAGGCACTCTGTGAGTGGACTGTAGCTGGTCTTGGCTACTTTATGGGCTCTTCTTTTTCCCCACCCTTTATTCTCCCTTCTCCGAGGTTTCAGCCCCTAACACTAGATAGGAAACAAGGATGGCGGGATGGCAGGAGAGAGGAATTAGGAAAACCCCTGTATCAGATCTCCTTCCTTTGGTCCCTTCTTTGACCATGGCTACCAACAAACCACAAGCAACCTCCCTAAACCCCTAAGGACCACTCTTCTCCCCCACCAGCATTTACGTACCCTCTGTAAAGCTCCCAGAATCCCAAACCTTATACAATCGCAGACATTATCTGCAGCTGGCAAAATTACTATCCTGTTAGAGCATGAGGCAAGTCAGTCAGCTGCTGCGGACAGTCAGAAGCAGCCCCACGTCCTACACCTGAGATTAAAACGCAAGCACATCCCTACAGTGGACGGTTCTGTGGATGACCTCCGGTCTGACTCTGGCCCTTTCCCTGTCTGTGGTGGTGGCATGGAGTAGCCAAGCCATTGCATTTCCCTGGCTCCTCACAGGATAAATCTCAACACATTTCTGCTTACATTTACAATGGCATCTTCAAAATTAAAACAAACAAACTTGTGTATGAGTGTTGAGCATTGCCTGTCTGTGAACCATCAAGTGTCTGGTACCTTCAGAGGCCAGAAGAGGGTGTCAGTTCCCCTGTATGGTTGTCAGTGCTTAGAATTAAACTGGGGTCCTCTGGGAGAGCAGGGAGAGTGCTCTTAGCCGCTGCTGAGCCCTCTCTCCAGATCCCTACAACACTACCCTTCAAGTCTTGAGTCAGAATCAACAGCTGACTGGTTAGACCAGGACCTACAGATCTGGCCACAGAAGGATGTCTTGCCACATTGGTGGCCTTGGAAACGAGACTCAGTGTTGCTGAGTGGGTTCTTCACCTGGTCCTGGGAGGTAGTTTGTAATGAACGCAACAGTCTCTGGAAATCTGAAGTAGAGGAGAAAAGGTTGTTTGTAGTACATGATGCATGTCGATCAGCCTTTGCCACCCTTACACTGGCTATCCCAGAGCAGAGCTGGAGGGCCAGCCAAACAGAACCGTTAGCAAGCTGCAAAGGCAGGAATCAATGACTGCTGACCTTGCATCTGCTATGCAGTTCCACAATTTGCAAACAATAATTTAGGGCTAGGAGTCATTCTCTTGGCTTGGCACTTTAATGTGGGAATCAGAGGAAAACAGAACCATGGGTTCTCAAAGGACAGCCACAGGCTCAGTACCATTCACTGTCTGAGGGAAAAGACAGAGACTTGTTGATTCAGCAGTTTTCTTACTAGGATCCTGGGTTCCAGTGCAAAGTCAGACACTTCTCTTTTCTCCTTTTCTCCTAGCCTAAAACAATTAGAGTTTAGGAGTACTGGGTGGAAGTCCACAAGGCATGGTCCCCAATCTCTAGCTTCAGGAAAGAGGGGGGCTGGAGAAGAGGGTTTAGATGCCAGCATTCGGTACATGGGACATAAGGAACACCAAACAGCCTCCATTAGAACAGATGGGCAAGCAAGGGGGCATTCCAGCCTCAAGGACATGCAGGGACTTCTGGCTGACATGGTTAAGTAGCTCTTCACGTAGTAACCATTTCAGGAATTTGCTCTTTTCTTTCTTCATCGTCTTCTTTTTTGGTCTTTCAAGATAGGGTTGTTTCTCTGTCTAGCCCTGACTATCTTGAAATTTACTCTGTAGACAGACCCAGCTGGCCTTGACCTCAGAGTGCTGGGATCAAAGGCGGGCGCCATACCACCTGGTTAGGACTCTGTTCTTTATCTGTGCTGTACTGGCTAGTTTTATGTCAACTCGACACAAGCCAGAGTCATCTCAGAGAAGGGATTTCAACTGAGAAAAATGCCTCCACAAGATCAGGCTGCACACAAGCCCGTAAGGCATTTTTTTAATGATTAATGTGGGAGGGCCCAGCCATTTGTGGGTGGAGTCATTCCCGGCTGGTGGTTGGGTTATAAAAGTAAGCAGGCTGAGCAAGCCAATGAGCAGTCACTGCGTTAGCTCCTTCCTGCAGTCTGCAGCCGCTGCGTTAGCTCCTTCCTGCCTTAGGTGCCTGCTTTGTTTGAAGTCTTGCCTTGATTTCCCTTAGTAAGGAAATCCCAAGAGTAAGTGAAAGAAATCCTTTCCAGCTCAAGCTGCTTTTGGTCCTGGTGTTCCACCACAGCGAGAGAAAGCCTAATTAAGACACCCAAAAGTTAGAATCTCACTTTCCAATTGACTTGTAACGTAAAACTTTACAAGCATGCGCATGCTCTGTGGTGACTCTGAAGTCACAACCCAGGCACAGGTTAAGGCTAGGCCCTCCTCAGGAATCAAACCCCAGCGGAATACTGGGTCTTCTCCTGGTCAAGGGGCGTGTCAGGGCGGCCATCATGTCGGGCGGGCATTGAGCCCTGCACTTGTTATCCCAGGACTCAGGGAACTGAGGAGGATCCCTGCATATTGAGGCTGGCTGGCTGGCTGCACGGTGGGGTCCAGGGCATCTTGGGCTATGAGTGAAATTCTGTCTAAAGAAAATTCCCAAAACCAAACCCCAACTCCGAAACCAAAAATGCAACATTTTCCTGCTTTAAGCTGTACATAAATTAACCGATGGGAAACAAGTTGAGATGGAAAGGAGCTGAAAGCAAGCATTTCCCCGCTGGCCTGCTTAAATTCTGTGCTCTGTGGCTGGCTGGCTCTATTAATCCACTAGTCATAATCCTCCCTTTTCTGGAGGCAGTGGGGGAGACAGGGTCTCTGTGTAGTACTGGTGACCTGAAACTCATTAGGTACAGGAGATTGTCTTTCAACTCACCCAGGTCCACCTGCCTCTGCATCCTGAGTTCTGGAATTAAAAGGGTGGTAATTCTTGAAGTCTATGCTCATGCAGTTTTTATTTATTTATTATTATTATTTTTTGTTTTTTTTTTTTTTGTTTGTTTTTTCGAGACAGGGTCAGGGTTTCTCTGTATAGCCCTGGCTGTCCTGGAACTTACTTTGTAGACCAGGCTGGCCTCAAACTCAGAAATCCACCTGCCTCTGCCTCCCAAGTGCTGGGATTAAAGGTGTGCGCCACCACCGCCCGGCTGCAGTATTTATTTATTTATTTCCCCCTTAGTAGTGTGGTAATCACTTCATGAAAAGTTTCTCTAATACAGCCCTAAGTCTAAATGGAGAAAAAAAGTCCCTAATCATATTGTATTCCCAAGCAGACTCCAAGTTTTAGTATTTTTCAATAGGATTTAGATATTTAGAAAATTTAAACATCACTCAACTCCTGAATTTTCTTTATAGCGTTGTTAGGCAAACAATTTCCCAATCATTAATAAGTTTGGCGGGCATGCACAGTTAAACAGTGAAAGCAAGCATGATGAAATTTTAAGGGCTTTTTATTATGAAAATGAATTTTAAAGTTCTCAAAATTCCAAAGCACAGCCTACACAATCACAGAGTACAGAAATGACTACAAAAGCTGGCATTACTAACATCTGTATAACAACCCAGAGGTCAAAGAAAGCCAAGGCTCTCTTAAGGAGAGTGATATGTTCTTTTAGAAGGACCACCATCCCATAGTCTTAAAATAAAAAGTCCGTTTAATCCCAAAATCATGGATGATAGCACAAAAGCCCCCCCCATGCTTTTTTTTTTTTTTTTTTTAAATAAAAGCAGTAATGTTTAAAAGAAATGAAAAACAGAAGTCGGGTGTGGTGGCGTACGCCTTTAATCCCAGCACTTGGGAGGCAGAGGCAGGTGGATTTCTGAGTTCAAGGCCAGCCTGGTCTTCAAAGTGAGTTCCAGGACAGCCAGGGTTATATAGAGAAACCCTGTCTCAAAAAAACAAAACAAAAAACAGGCTGGGCAGTCAGCATGGCAAAGGGCAGGCCCAAGCAGTCCAGCAAAGACCAAGCCACAACAAAAATAAACCCAAACCTAAACAAGTGAATGAAATATATATGGAATGTAATCTTGATAAGAAAATACAAGTGACTCATGCTCAATCTTGTATACTAGCTGTGAATTACATAAAACTTGATTATTTTGGGGGACATTATTTAGTGAGGCTTTAAGTGTAATCCTAATTTCTAAATGACATGTAATCCTGGCCTCATCACTAATTTTATACATAAGTGACATAACGTTATCAGGTTTTAAAAAAATTAAGGAAAATCCATCAAGGCACTAAGAGCATTTCATCTGTCTACATCACATGGGCCTGTGTTTGAGATTGGTGGAAGGATGGGGTGTTATGATCACGGTCCATTGTATACATGCATGAAACTGTCAAAGAATAAAAGTCTTTAAAAGTAAAAAAAAAAAAAAAAAAAAAACAACTATAGAATTCAGTTTGCCTTTTCTCGAAAACTCTGATGGGGGCTTTGAGTCTGCATGAACTTGGTGTTTTGTGCGATGGATGGGTCACTCCTGTGTCCAGCGCACCCCGCCCCAGCAGCGGCTTGTCCAGAAAAAGAACAGATGAAAAATTGGAGGTAAGTAAAAAATGCTCCTTTAAACTTTTTTTTTTTTGGGGGGGGCGGGTTTCACGTAGTCCAGGTTGGCTTCCAATTGGATGGAATGACCTTGAACTTCTCTGATCCTACAGCCTCCACTTCAGAATGCTGCGATTACAGCCTGAGCAACACGCGGGAGTCGAACCCTAGGCGTCGAAGATCCCAGACAAGCACTGTGCCATCTGAGCTGCGTGCCCAGGTCCCCATCCGGCCGCTTCTCGTTCAGAACGTTTGCTCCCGGCTCAGCATACGTACCGTCGGCGCCTGGGTTTAGCCGGACCCTCGCGGCCCGAGCCCCTGGAGGCAGCGCACGTCCGCTCGTCTCCGGAGGGCGGCGCACGCCGGGGAGGCTTGCCCCTCTCGGGGAGTCTCCTCAGCCGGGTCCCGACGCCAGGCCGTGAAGCCGCCGTCCGGTCCCGGGAGCGACGCCATCTTGTCGCCGCCGTCCTCCTCCGCGGCTCGCGCTCCCGGGCTCCAGGCTCCCCCCCGCCCCGCCGCGCGACACACGCGGCGGAGGAGGGGCGCAGGCTGCCGGCCACGCCTCCCGGGCCCGCAGCCGCACGCTGGGCGGAGCCTGCCTCGGAGGCCCGCGGCCTCGGGGCGCGGCCTGCACGGGCCCAGGCGCCTCCCCGAGCCCGCCCGGCTGCGGCCCCCTAAAGGGCCCGACGAGCCGAGCAGTGCTCCGCCTTCTCCGCCCCGCCGCCGCCGCCCCGGGAGCCCGGCCGCGGCCCCGGCGCCGCCTCTTCCGCCTCCCGCGTCCGCGCGGGCGGGCCCGACGTCAGCGCCGCCCCGCCCGGCCCAGCTTCGGCCTCGGCCTCGCAGAGCGCGGCGGCGGCGCAGGTCCCTCCCCAGACATGGCCCTGGGAGGCGGCAGCACATGGCGGCCGCGGCGGCCGTGAGCGCGCCCCCGGCCAGCCCCAGCCCGCCCTGAGGCTGCCCGCGCCCGCCGGCCGCGCCACGGCCCCGCCGCCCCCCGCCCCGCCGCCGCCGGCCCCGCCGCCGCCGCCCGCGCGCGCCCGCCCCGCCGCCGCCGCCATGGGCGTGCAGGGCTTCCAGGACTACATCGAGAAGCACTGTCCGAGCGCCGTGGTGCCGGTGGAGCTGCAGAAGCTGGCCCGGGGCAGCCTGGTGGGCGGCGGGCGGCAGCGGCCCCCGCAGACCCCGCTGCGCCTGCTGGTGGATGCCGACAACTGCCTGCATCGCCTGTACGGTGGCTTCTACACCGACTGGGTGAGCGGCGGCCAGTGGAACCACATGCTCGGCTACCTGGCGGCTCTAGCCAAGGCCTGCTTCGGAGGCAACATCGAGCTCTTCGTCTTCTTCAATGGCGCGCTCGAGAAGGCCCGGCTGCACGAGTGGGTCAAGCGGCAGGGCAACGAGCGCCAGACAGCTCAGCAGATCGTCAGCCATGTCCAGAACAAGGGCACGCCACCGCCCAAGGTCTGGTTCCTGCCTCCGGTCTGTATGGCCCACTGCATCCGCCTGGCTCTCATCCGCTTCCACGTCAAGGTGCGGCTGCAGCCTGTTGGCCGGGGTCTCCCGGGGCTGGGGCTGGGGCTGGGGTCTCTTTGGGCCTTAGTCAGGGTCGGGCCTGGTGCCCTTTGGATCGATTCTCTTCGGGTTTGGGTCTGGGGTCACTTGGACCGGAGTCACATTTGGGCTCCAGGCCTCTTCGTGCTTCGTGCTGGGCCTGGGATTGCTTGGGTAGTGATCGGAGTTGAGTCTGAGGTTCCTTGGGCCAGGGGTTCGGGGCTTGGCCTAGGGTCTTTTTGGGCTTGGATTTGGGTTGGACTTGGGAGGTCTCTTAGGCCAGTGTCAGCGCAGAACTAGTTCCGGGAAGCCCAGCCTGGCCCAGAGTGAGTCCTGGGTGCCCCTGCCCGTGGAAGGCCTCAGCAGGCCTCAGTGTCTCTCAGGGCCCCTCTCGGGACACAGCGTGTCACCATGCCCAGGCTTGCTGCAAGCTAGGCAGAGGGGCCCTAGAGCAAGATGGTTGCCCGGGCCTTTAGGCATGGTGTGGTTGAAGTCTGCCCACAGCATTCCTCCCTATTCTCTGGCCTGCTGTGGGCCCATAGACTTGTGCATAAGACACTTGAAGCTGGTGGACAGACCCTCACCCAAAGTGGGATCGGTGGTGTCGTCTCCCACATCCTCAGTCTTTCCCCTCCCCTTGGAGGCAGGCAGGCCTCTGGCCTTAGCCTTAAGCATATACCCATCTGTCGAAATTAACCCGCTCTTTCCCAGCAACAGGTTTATCTTGAAAGTCTGTAGAATAATGAGAGTAGATTGCCAGGGCCTTAGGCAGAGGAAGCAGAAAACAGCCTCCAAAGCTTGTGGGAGAGGAAGGAACCTTGTTATAAACCAGGGCTGATCTCTTAATTCTGAAGGCAGATGCCCTGCTCCTCTCTACCTTTGAAAATGTTTGGAGAAATTGTCTATGGTAACGTTTTGGTTTTAGATTTTATGGTACTGTGAACTTGATGAGATGAGCTCTTGTCAGTTCTGTGTGTTTTAAAGTGGTTGGGTTCTGTATGTCTACTATGAAGGTAGTAGTTCAGGACCAGGAAGAAGAACCTGGGAGTCGTTTGGCAGAGGCAGGAGCTCGGGAGAGCTGTTTTTCTGCTGCACAGGAAGTGTTGAGTGACCTTCACCAGCCCTGATTGGTGGGTGAGGAGGGAGAGCTCCACATTGTCAGCCCTCTGCTGTCCCGTTGGCAGAAGGTTCTGCAGCCAAAATTGGGCCAGAGAACTTAAGGGCTCCGAGGCTGACTGAGAGTGGAGCACCTAACTGATCCTCAACTTCGAATAGCTTGCATTTTCATGATTTTTTTTTTTTTCATAAAACACTTCTTTGGGGAGGGGCGAGGCTGTTTGAGTTTTTGAGACTTGCTACTGCCTTCCCACTTGCTCTTTTCTTTGGAAACAGAGCTTGAGTTACAACGTTTAGCATGTCTCCCTCTTCCTGACCATCCCTGCTGGCAGTGGTGATGGTGGTAGTTAAGCCTAAAATGATTGCGGAAGTCCCACCCAGGGTCCTGTTGCAATTGGTGAAGTTGTGTTTAAGTGTGTGGGTGGGGGCGGCTGGATGCCTGGTGATTGGCCCAGGAGCATGGCAGATACGCGGCGTGTCATTTCTCAGGGAGTTCGTGTGAGAGGCTGTGTGTGCCTCTCACTTTTTCTCTGTAGCCTGGGGCTCTTGTAGGGGGAAAGTGAAGCTGTTCCTCTGTGATCTACCTCTAGTGGACAGCCTGAAAATGGACCTGCTTTAATGTTGCTTAGTGCTGGGAAGTAATGTTTAAGACAGAAAAAGAGTTTTATTTTACCTGCTTTTGCTAACTGCACAAGGCTGTATTTTTAGTCAGCAGAGACATTCAATAAAACATTGAATATTACTTCAGATTAGAGTCTCTTCTGTCTCTCCTTGTCTCTCTCTCCTGAGACAGTGTTGTCTTTCCTGCCTGCTCTGTCTCTCAACCTTCTCTATCCTTTGTAGATGCAATTCTAGCGATCCTGGCTGTCCATTTTCTCAACTCTGAGGACAGGTGAAAAAGATAGTCTGCTGGAGGCAGGAGCTCCATTAATAGCAAAAGGTGGCACCAGAGAGAAGATGTGAAGCCGTAAAAACCAGAGACAGAATTCTGGAAACTGTTTTAAAATGAGAGAGCAGTCCGGTGTCCTTCGGCACCCCTGAGGGTAGTGCAGAATTTAAAAGGGTGATTTTCGGGCCTGGGAGATGGCTTCGTGGTTAGGGCACATGCTCTTGCAGAGGGCCCACATGATTCCCAGCACCCACGTTGTGGCTCCTGATCATCTAATACTCCATCTCCAGGGCATCTGAAGCCCTCCTCTGACTTCCACAGGCACCAGATGGGAATGTGGCACACGTACATACAAGCAGGCAGAACATTCACACACATTAAACTAAAGATAATTTTTAAAGTAATGATTGACTGTATGTTTTAAAAAGGATGATTTTCGGGGTCATAAAAATTATCTTTGGTGGTCTCTGTGTAAGAAAGTGTATGTTCCTACGTGTGTGTCTGTGTGTTGGATTTTTAAATGTTTTTCTGGAGGCTCACAGATACTTAACCAGTGAGGCACTATCACTGTATATCTTCCAGAATGGATGAGCAGTTGGAATTGGGTGGTACTTATTGTATTGTATTTTATTTTATTTATAATGTGTATGGGTGTTCTGCCTGCATTATGTCTGTGCATCTTTCATGCCTGGTGCCTTGAAAGGTCAGAATAAGACATTGGATTTCCCGGGATCGGAGTTACAGATCATTGTGAGCTAACCATGTGGTTGCTGGAAATTGAACTCAGGTCCTCTGGAGGAGCTAGTGTTCTTCCAGGGCCAACAGGTATCTTCTTAATGAAACTTTATTCATATAAACATTGGTGTTTGGGCCTGGGAGTGTTTGCTCCACATGTGTGAAGTCTAGGGGTCCATGCCCAGCACTGCAAAAACTGGACATAGTAGCACATACCTCTAGTCTCAGTACTCAGAAGGTACGGTGGGAGGAGCAGAAGTTGAGTTACCTTTGCCTGTGTAGCATGGTAGTGGCCATCCTAGGCTCCATGGGAACCTGCCTTAGGAAAAACCCACCACCCCCTCCCAAAAAACAACTGGCAGTTGTGGAGGGGGCTCAGTTGGTGGTGCCTGCTGTAAGCAAGAGGGTCTAAAGTAGAACCCAACATCCACAGAAAAAGCGAGTACTGCACTGCACTGTATAGCTCCGACCACAGTGCTGCTGTGGTGGACGTGGCAAGGGCCCTGTGGCTTGCTGACCAGTAAGTCCCATGTGAAGACGTCCACCATCAACCCTTGGCTTCCACACAGCATGTCATATTCACATGCACACACATGCATCACACGTGTATATACACACATGCAAGCCAAATTCTCAAAGTATCAAGTGGATGCCAAACTGTTCTCTGTTACAGTGATGATAACATTTAAAAATCAAAACCAGCCGGGCGTGGTGGTGCGCGCCTTTAATCCCAGCACTCAGGAGGCAGAGGCAGGCGGATTTCTGAGTTCAAGGCCAGCCTGGTTTACAAAGTGAGTTCCAGGACAGCCAGGGCTATACAGAGAAACCCTGTCTCAAAAAAAAAAAAAAAAAAAAAAAAATCAAAACTATACACCAAAGATAAGCTAAAAATTATTTTTACTGTATGCAAACTACTTTTTAAAAAAACCATAAATATTGGTAAAGAAACTGACATGAACACGTATGCATATGTTATGTTGTGTAAAATCATTTCTGTTAAAAAATGTTTTTCACGTTTTCTGGTGTTTTAATAAAGTAGGATATCATCTATTTATTTATTTATTTATTTATGACAATTTTGTACATGTAAACTGTCAGTGTTGGTCTTCTCCATTTCCACCCCCAGTACCACTTCTCCACCTTTTCTGGTGTTTTATAAATTGGCAGAAAGTTATACTTTTCTGTCATTTTCATTTAGAGAGTATCTCTTTGATAGAGTAATAACTACATCTTAAATTTACATTTAAATTTATTTTGTCATGGGCCAGATGTGGAAGTCTGAGGACAATTGTTTCTTTCTATGTGGGTCTCAGGGATAGAACCCAGGTTGTTGGACTTGCCTGCTGAATCTTCTTGCCGGCCCTGGCTGCATGTTTCATACAGGTAGTGAGTGCATCTCTGTGACCATTAGGAGCTGGCTTTTATTTGAGATAATTTTCTTGTGGACATAGTACAGCATTACTTGAACATGACACTTGCTGGTCACTGGGAGAGTGGCCTTTATGTTCCTCCAGTCATGGTAACCTTTGAAGCCTCAGGGAGCGACTTGTGTTTATTTAAAAATCTTGGTGACATTAATTCACTGGCCCTGTCTAAACACCTCTCCTACTAGACTGGATGTGTCAGTGTGAAAGTTTATCCTGAAGTTCCTCAGACCTCATCCTGAGTTCCGTCTAGTGAGGCTTTGCTAAATCGACGCTCTGGTGTTCTGGTGAAATGGTGTTCCTGTTTTCAGCCAAGCCAAGAAAACATACTTGCCTTTATGGGTGATGACCTCTTCTTGGGAGTCAGTGGTGAGGAGCAGTGGCGTCCGTCCGTCAGCCTGGATGCTTACTGGTCCTCTGCCCTCAGTACTCAGTGGCTTAGTGACCGTTTCTTTCCTTGCAAGAAGCAGGATCTCCTGAGTCAGTTAAAACTGGAGCCTAGTAACCCTGCAAAGGGAAGTGCAGCCTGAAGTCAAAAGTCCAGCTTCAGTGTCTGAGTACTCTAAGGGTGTGCCTGCATAGTGCTCACGCCCTGGCCATTCTGATAGCAGTTGTTTGTGCAGTTACAATAGGAGGAGGGTTTCTGTGTGAAAGAAAACCACACATCATTAGATCCAGAGAGCTAAGAGCAGTTCTCAGGGACCTTTACGTAACTAGGAAGTACAGTTCAGAATTTACTCAAACTGGTCACCCATTAAAAATAAATATTTTTCTCTAGTATGTGTCAGTTTTGTAGCCACAGTCCTGTGTTGTGTAACAACAGGAGGAATGCATATCCAGACAGTTTTTTGAAGTACACTTAAGTCTAACTGGTGTGGCCTGTAGGATACACACACACACACACACACACACACACACACACACACACACACACACCCCTGTTGTTCTCAGCTACAAACCTGTACAGTGGTGCATGGCGCTAATAAACACTCTAATGGTACTTACAGTTCAACTTAGAAAAGGTACAGTAGAAAGCTAGACATAGTATATGCTAACATTGAGATGTTCTAGGGTACATGACTGCAGCTTACCATCTTCAAGGGTCAGTAATTTTATAAGCTATACAGTATTTCATTTGTAAGTGACAAATATTCATAGCTAGACATCAGAATTTCTCCTGCTTTTTGATTATTATGAAAAATGAATAGTGCTTCTATGAACATGGCATATAAATAGACTTGAACCTCTGCTTTTGATTTTTTTTTTAAGTATGTACTCAAGAATAGAATAGTTAAGTCACTGGCAGTTTTCTTTAGCATATAGCCACGTATACACACACACACACACACCCCAAGTCACTGGCAGTTTCCTTTAGCATATATGTACATACACACACACACACACACACACAGAGTCACTACTGGCCTGGCAGTTTCCTTTATATGTATACATACTCACACAGGTATACATGTTGGTAGTGTTGGGGAATAAGTCAGGGCTTCATGCTTGCTAAGTAAGTACTTTATCACTAAACTACATTGTCACATAATTCTTTCAAAATTGCTTGGTTGCTGCCACAGTGGCTGCAGAAGCTATGTGCTTTATATATTTACATATTACTCATTTTTAGCAGTTTTTAATGTGTAAGAAATATTTTTGTGTCTATACTTTTTTTTTTTTTTGAGATAGAGTCTCTATTTAGTCCTAGCATGTCCTGGAATATGCTGTGTAGACTAGTCTAGTCTTGAACTCAGATCCATCTGCTTCTGCTTCTGCCTCTGCCTCTGCCTCGGCCTCGGCCTCGGCCTCTGTTGGAATTAAAGGCTTGCATTACCATACCTCTACCTGTAGTTGTCTTTTTAAAGTAGTGGTCTGTAGTTTGCCCAGCCTTTTCAGTTCATAACCCCTCCCCTTCTCTCTCCCTCCTCCCCTCTCCCTCCTCCTCCTCTCTCCCTCTTCTCCATGTCTTGTCTCATTTTTATTTTTTCTCTTCAAGATAGGGTATCACTCTGTATAGCAACGATTGGCCTGGAGCTAACTGTAGCCCAGGCTGGCCTCAATCTCATAGCAGCAGCCTTCCTGTTTCAGCTTCCTGGGATTATAGACACCATGCCCAGTGGCATGCTAGATGTTCATATTTTTCAAGTAAACCAGAAATCCACATTTTTTTTGAAGTTATCCTACTTAAAAAATGTCAACTTGGGCTGGAGAGATGGCTCAGCGGTTAAGAGCACTGACTGCTCTTCCAGAGGTCCTGAGTTCAATTCCCAGCAACCACATGGCGCCTTACAACCATCTGTAATGAGATCTGATGCCCTCTTCTTTTTTTTTTTTTTTTTTTTTTTTTTTTTTTTTTTTTTTTTTTTTTTTTTTTTTTTTTTTTTTTTTTTTTTTTTTTTTTTTTTTTTTTTTTTTTTTTTTTTTTTTTTTTTTTTTTTTTTTTTTTTTTTTTAAAGATTTATTTTATTTTATTATATGTAAGTACACTGTAGCTGTCCTCAGATACTCCAGAAGAGGGAGCCAGATCTCGTTACGGATGGTTGTGAGCCACCATGTGGTTGCTGGGATTTGAACTTATCACCTTTGGAAGAGCAGTCGGGTGCTCTTACCCGCTGAGCCATTTCACCAGCCCCCTGATGCCCTCTTCTGGTGTATTTGAAGACAGCTACAGTGTATTCATATAAATAAAATAAATAAATCTTTAAAAAAAAAATGTCAACCCAAGCAAACCAGGGCTCTAGGCTGGATTCAGCTCTTGAACATCAGTTTGTTACTATCTTTGCTTAAATCTCTTCTCTTTTCTGGATTCCTACTCTCTTTTTCCACCTGCACCCTTGAAGTCTCTTCAGTGCTCAAAACAGTTTCTTTCTTTCTTTCTTTCTTTCTTTCTTTCTTTCTTTCTTTCTTTCTTCCTTCCTTCCTTCCTTCCTTCCTTCCTTCCTTCCTTTCTTTTTTTTTTGGTTTTTCAAGACAGGGTTTCTCTGTATAGCCCTGGCTCTCACTTTGTAGACCAGGCTGGCCTCAAACTCAGAAATCCGCCTGCCTCTGCCTCCCAAGTGCTGGGATTAAAGGAGTGCACTACCGCGCCCGGCTCAAAGCAGTTTCTTGGGGTTGCTAAGTTGAGACTTTCTGTAAGGGCTTCCTTGTTACAATGGTTGTTTTTCCTGGTGTCCAGGATGGGTGTCAGGACCTCTCACTGTGTGCCTTGTCTCCCTCACCTGCTGACTGACTAGTGGTCCCCTCCCACTCCCACCAACCAGCTCTGTTCTTCACACCCCCACCAGCTGGGTCCCTGGTCTGCTTCGTATTCTGAGTGAATTCTAATTTCGTTGTTCCTGTCCCAGAGTGCAGGGCCTATAAGTGTCATTCCCTTCAATGCCTGTGTCCTTTCTGGACATCTTCTGGGCTCCCCTTCCCTCTGCCATTCCTTTTTATAGTCTCGATTTTTACTTTTCATCCAGACAGCTTTGAGCCTCAGGACCATTCCCATCAGTGTTCCCCAACTCTGGTAGTCCTACAGTAACAACACATGCTGGTGCCACAGTCTCTCTCACCTCCTCCTCCTTCCTCATTCTCAGCACCCCTGACACAGACGGCTTCTACACAGCTGCTTTGCAAACCCATTGGCATGTTCTGAAACCAAACTATTGGCTACTTACTGGCATTTAAGAAATGATGACACAACCAGAATCTAGAGATGTAAGCTATACTATGAACCAGTACTATTTTCTGTCTTACTGTGGGGGCAGTCAGAACGGCCTCGGGCTCCCAGAGTTATCCCAGGTTCTTCATCATGCCCACCACATCTTCAGGGAGGCCTCTGTCATGCTCAGACTTGAAACAAGCCATTAGAGTCCAACCCTGTTCAGACTTGTAGACCCTTCTGCAACCCTAGCCATTATATCTTGCTTCATGATTCATACCTTCTCTACCTTGTTTATCTGTTCACGTATTTATCCCATTGTTTCTGTCTTTTAGTTTGCTATCCTATCTTTTACTTGGTCGAACTTTTACTCATGTCAAAGCCTGTCTCAAATACCACCTTCCTTCTTGGGTTGTGTGTATATCTGTGTGCATGCATTTGGAGGCGGCCTGAGCAGGACTTTGGATATCTACCTGTATCAGTGACCACCTAACTGCTTACAGACTGGGTCTCTCACTGAACTGGTCTTGGTACTTGTTTAGGTTAGGCTAGGTTGATTGTAATCCGGCTCTAAGGAGGGGTTACAGATTCATGTAACTGGTTGCTGGGGATTTGAACTCATTCATGTCCTTGTGCTTGTAGAACAAGCACTCTTTCTCATTGAGCCAACTCCAGAGTTCCGCTGTTTGCTTTAAAATCTATCAATCAAAGAAGCAAACGAGGGTCTCAATGTGTAGCCCTGGTTTGCCTAGAAATTCCAGAAATTCATTTGCCCAAGTCTGCCTCTGGGGTGCAGGAATTAAAGGCATATGCCACTATCCAGGCTTTGTTTTTGCTTTTTTGAGACAGGATTTTATTATGTAGAGTTGTCTGGTCCAGAGCTTGCTGTGTAGACCAGTCTGGCCTCAGCCTCGCAAGTGCTAGGATTAAAGGTTTGCACTACAACACAGACACTTACTTTTTAAGATTAAAATATTTACTGTATTCTTTGATATAGCCAGACAAATTTTATTTTCTTTAAATATTTGGATTTATATCTGTTTATGTGTTTTCTGATGCTCTCTTTTCTGTTTTCTAAGGGGCTTAGCTTAGTTCTTTCTTTTTTTTAATTTTTACTGTTTTATGTGTATGTATCACTTGCCTGCATATATGCATAGCTACACCATGTGTGTGCCTAGTACCCACAGAGGCTAGTAGAAGGGATCAGATTTCTCTAGGACTGTAGTTAGTGATGGTTGTGTCGGTGCTGGATATTGACCTCCTGGTCCTCTGAAAGAACAGTGTTGAGGTAAGTCTTTTATGTTTAGAATTACTTTTTTGATGCCATAAAATGGTATTTTTGTGAAGACTTGGGAGTTGTTAGCTAGGGTTGACGAATGAGGTGGTTGGCAGTGTCAGCAGAGCCCCTTGGCAGAGGGTGTTAACTGGGTAGAGGTCGGGGTGCTGTGACATTCTGCAGTGCCCAGAACAGCTCCCTGCAGCAGAGTTAGCTAATCCCAAATACCTGTATCCCTGATGCCACCAAATCCAAGGATTTTAAGTTGTAGGGCCTTCGAGGCTTTCTATATCAGGAAGAGAACTCAGAGATACAACTCTAAAACATGCATTTATATATATACCCTATTTTTAAGATATTTTTAGACAGCTGGGTGTGGTGGCACACGCCTTTAATCCCAGCACTTAGGAGGCAGAGGCAGGTGAATTTCTGAGTTCGAGGCCAGCCTGATCTACAGAGTGAATTGCAGGACAGCCAGGACTACACAGAGAAACCCTGTCTCGAAAAAACAAAAACAAAAACAAGATATTTTTAGACATTACTCTTCATTTTGGTTTACTGAACTTTATACTGATGGGAAGAAACTAATTAGCACATAAACGTCAACATGCAATCAAACTACAGGAATAAATGTCAGAAGACATGTATGAAGAGAGCGAACGTGCTTTAGAATGTTTGAATAATTAGGTTACTTTCAGTGAATCTGTAGACAGAATTTCAAAACTACAACAACAAAAACCCAACCAACTAAATATAAACCCCCAAACCTATTAGACATATAAGTCAACCAGAGTTGGGACTGGAGCATGGCACAGTGCTTCAGAGCATGTGCTACTCATGCACAGGACCCGAGTTTAGTCCTAGCACCCTCATGTAGCAGCCCACAGCTGCGTGTGACTCCAGCTCCAGGGAAGTCCCACACCCTCTATCCTTACTCATATCCAGACATACATGTACACATAAGTAAATAATAGGAAGAATACTTTAAGAAATAAACCAACCCTCTGAGCAGTGGTGGTATGTCTTTAACCTCAGCACTCAGGAGGCAGAGGCAGGTGGATCTCTGTGAGTTCAAGGCCAGCCTGGTCTACAAAGTGAGTTCCAGGACAGCCAAGGAAGGCTACACAGAGAAACCCTGTCTTGAAAAACCAAACTGAATGGAATGGAACGGAACCAGAGTTTACATACAGTGTTTTAAAATTCCCCAGGTATCAGTATAGCTTAGTTTACTTTGCTTTTACTTATTTTTTCCCCCTATGGAAAGTGACTTCTCTGAGGACCTTGTCTGTCATCCAGCTTCTAGAACAATCCATGGCCTATTCATACACAACCTGCTGAGTGTGACACACCCAGCACTGAAGCTCCCTCCCTCCCTCAGGCCTTGTGACAGGAGGAAGTAGAATTCTTCCTGCTCAGAGTTAATTCCAAAGGTGACTGACTGCCTGGCTGCCTGAGCCACCTGGTGCCTGGGTTTATCTTGGAGTAATCCTTTAAACGTCTTAACGCAAGGTGTACTCTGTTGAGGAGGCATAGAGAGGGCTGTGTAGGTGAATTGGCCTTGCTTTCTCTCTTGTTGCCCTGATTTGAGGCACTTTGTGTTTAGGCATCATGGGGTTGCATGGACTGAGCTGCTGTTGAGAGGCACCATCCATTTCTTAGAAGTGAAGGAAACAAGGCAAACTTTTTACCAAATAAGCCTTGTGTCAAACATAACAAAGAAATTGAGAAGGGAAGTAAAAATAAAAACAATGCCTTTGGTAGCTGGAAAAGGCATTGCATATATGTTTAATGTCGTATCCACAGGGAAATAAAACTTGTATGTTTTTTCATTAAGTAAGAAGTTATATCTTGGGGACTGGTGAGATGGCTCAGCGGGTAAGAGCACCCGACTGCTCTTCCAAAGGTGATAAGTTCAAATCCCAGCAACCACATGGTGGCTCACAACCATCCTTAATGAGATCTGGCGCCCTCTTCTGGAATGACTGAAGACAGCTACAGTGTACTTACATATAATAAATAAAATAAATCTTTAAAAAAAAAAAAAAAAAAAGAAGTTATATCTTAGAGTTAAGTGCTTATGCCTTCTAAGAATAGCAGGAGTCAGGGCGATACCCCTATTATTATTTTTACAATTGTAGTATGGTATACACACATACACATACACACACATATAATTTTTAATTTGCCACCGTATGCATTTTTTGCGTGTATTTGTGTGTAGCGTACATGCTGTGTGAGCACGTGTGTGCCCGTGGAAGCTGGAGGTTGCTGTTGAGTGCCATCCTTTACTGATCTCCTTTCTAGGCTCAGGGCTCTCTCACTTGAGCTCCCTTGGGATTGAGGATTCCACTAGTCTAGCTAGCTTGCTCCAGGAATGTCATCTCCATCTTCTGATGGCTGGGATTCTAGGGGGGTCACTGTGCATCTCCCCACCCCCCACGTCATGGGTGTGGGTGGATGGGCAATTGCAGAGTAAAAGCTTTACCTGCTGAGTCGGCTCCCAACTGCAGTGATGGGGACTTGGGGGACCTGCTGTACTGTTCTCCACGCCTGCTGAACCCCCACACAAGGGTTATGGCTTCCCACATGCTTCCTTGGGCTTCTTACTGTCTGTTTTAATGGTAGTTCGCTTTTGGATAGTAGTCATCCTGCTGAATGAGGTTACTTGGTGTTTCTGTTTCCCTACTGCTTGCCAATGTTGTGAATCTCTTTTGGTGCCACTCCTTTTATTTCAAAAGAAACACTGATGGCTGTGTGGTGTTCTAGGCTAACTCAAACAAATGTTTTTCATTGCTTTTAAGACCGCTGCCTTCCATTCTTATGGAATAAACGAGGCATATAAGATACGCTTAGTCAGCTGTGATTGTAATTTCCCCTAGGGAGAAAGCTAGAAACAACCCCCCACCTCACCAGAGTGGAATCCATTGCTGTGCGATTTTATTTTGCGGCGGGACCTCAGGTGGCTCTTTGGGAGAGAAGATCTCTTCCCAAGTGTTACATACAGCTCTTGGAACAAAAGACTCAGACGAAGGAATAGTTCTCGCACACCTTTAATTCCCTGGATGGATTTATACAGTTCTGGGGGTGATTCAGGGTTTGACAGCAGGTACTCTTATTGGCTTGGACTGAGAGTTTGAGGGAAACCTTATTTGCATGTGGGAAGGCTTGGTGCCGTTCCTACATGGCTGATAGCCAAGCCTCTCCTGTGGGGGCTGTGGGGGAGCCAGGGGTCCAGGAGACATGGTCGCACCCTACTATCCCGTTGTAGGTGGGAATTACCACCCATCGGGTTCTCCCGGGATTCAAGAACTAGCCTCAATTAGAAACCAGGCTTTACAACATGAGGTTATTACATGGGTCACTACAACATGAGGGTTCCAGCAGTGGATGGTTGAGAATCACTGCTTTAGTCTACCATAGGCCTCCACCTCCATCACAAAGGTTTATTTACTTACATGTCTGTCTGTGTCAGTGTATGTGCTGCCATATCAGGCGGAAGGCACGTTTCTTCCTTTAGGCTCTCTGGCAGGGTCTCTGTATCCTTACATCCCGGGCTCCCTCTTGGCCAGGCTAGAGGCCGCAAGCCCCAGCAGTCTCTTCTCTCTGCACCACTCTGCCCTGGGTGGGAGTTAGGGCTGAAGGCATTGGTGGGGATGCTGGCTTCTTACATGGGACCAGACTCTGCTCCTTCTGATTGCAGAGCAAGCCTACCACTGAGTCATCTCTCTAGCCTCAAGCTCAATAGTTTTTATTTACTTCTAAAACTGAAATTAACACATGTATGAAGCTATAGAAATAGAAATTTCACTGTATTATTCCCAGGCTACTAATGGGAAGAGTAGGAGCAAAAGAAAAGGAAAAAGTAATGGAGTCCTGATTACCAGAGGAGGGTGAGCTATAGAGCTTCTGTTTGTCTACTGTGGCTCCCTGCACGGTACTTAATATGTGTGTTTATATGTGTGTGCGTGCATGTACATGTGTTTGTGAATGTGTGAGCACATATACATGTGCTCATGTATGGGTGTGCATGACTACTATTATTAACAGTTCGCTTTGCCTCTTAATGAGTTACAACTAATATTTCAGCGAGACCTGGAAACCACTTTCATTGTGAAATCCAGTGAGGAGACACGAATGTTCTGTCACCTAGGTGTTGTAGGATAGCTGCTGGTCATCTGACTACTGACTGACTGCTGGGACTTAATTTTGAATTTAATTTAATCTAAAATATCACCAATTACATCCATACATTATATTGTAGCTCTCGAAATTTTAGGTTATTTCTCTTCTTTTTTTTTTTTTTTTTTTTTTAAAGATTTATTTATTATATGTAAGTACACTGTAGCTGTCTTCAGACACTCCAGAAGAGGGCGCCAGATCTAGTTACGGATGGTTGTGAGCCACCATGTGGATGCTGGGATTTGAACTTATCACCTTCGGAAGAGCAGTCGGGTGCTCTTATCCGCTGAGCCATCTCACCAGCCCCGGTTATTTCTCTTCTAAGTCTTTGGAGATTTAACTTGGTCCCCCGATTTAATGTAAATTCTACTCTTTAAAATACTTTCATCCATTGTAGAAACAAATAGCTTTTTAGAATTTTAGTTAAACAGAGTTTGAGAACTAACAAGAAAAATCAGCAGTTTGGGATTTGAAGTATTATTCTTTACTTAAATTTTAAAAAATGCTTTAGATTTTGGTATTAACATTTGAGAACAGTTTTCAGTGCTTGTGGACATATGTCTAGGACTACAGTGACTCCCAAGGACGTCCTGGGTGCATCTATCTTGCTGCCTGCTCCTCTGTGAGTTTTCAGGCTAGGTTGTTAAACATGGCTCATGGTGGGGATGCAAAGTGGAAATGTGTGGGCTCTTCTCCTCACAAACATGACAGCTAGCTTATAGTGAGTCTAAGTGGTAGTCCTGACTTGGCCTGCACAGGGACAGTTATCTTTAGGGTGGTCATGTGTACCCGAGGCTCAGTGTAGACCTAGGAGACTGGTAGGTAACACAGACTTTGGAAGAGATTGTGTCAGCTATAGCAGAGGTGGCAGCTCCTGTGTCTTGCTTTCTCCACTTGTTTCTCTTTCTTTATCTTACCCCCTCCGTTTTCCTTTCCTTTAAAATTTGGCTGCAGGGATCAGATTTGTTTGTTTTCAATCAGGGTGGCATTGGAATTGTCGCAAATGGAGAATTTAATTTGTACTCTAGATGGGATGGTAAGTTACTGACAGAAGATTTGAATTCAGTTCATATCTGAGACTCCTTTTGGAGCAATGTGTCACATGATTGGTCCTGGCACTTTTTGATCATTTGGATGATTAATATGCTGGGATTAAATTAGTAGCTCTTTAAAGATGTCAGGTACATCTGCCTGTTGAACCTGCTGCTGCAGTTAGAGCCTGCATCTGATGGCATCTCCTTCCTTTTCTGTGTGTAGGTTGCACAGAGCATTGAGGATCATCATCAAGAAGTGATTGGCTTCTGCAGAGAGAATGGTTTCCATGGCTTGGTGGCGTATGACTCTGATTATGCACTGTGCAACATCCCCTACTACTTCAGTGCCCATGCCCTGAAACTGAGCCGCAACGGGAAGAGTCTCACCACAAGCCAGTATCTGATGCACGAGGTTGCCAAGCAACTGGACCTGAACCCAAACCGTTTTCCTATTTTTGCTGCTCTGTTAGGTAGGTGGAGTGGTACATAAGCATCCTGACGTTATCTATCTTTTTAACGTTTTTTTCTGCCTGGATCCTTTGGTGTTGTATCAGAGAGAGAGAGAGAGAGAGAGAGAGAACCAGAGAGAGAGTACCAGAGAGAGAGAGAAACAGAGAGAGAGACAGAGAGACAGAGAGAGACAGAGACAGAGACAGAGAATGGGCTCTTCAGTTACACTCTCTTGGGGTTTTTTTTTCTGCTGGTAATGCATTGTTCTTCTTTCTACTTTCTAGCATGTTTATGTTGCTTACATGTTCTTCTATCCAGGCTGGAAAACTTACTCTGTGATAGGCTCAAATTTTAGAGAAAGAGCATTTCTGAATCACAAATCACGGTGGCTCACAACCATCCATAACCTCAATTCCAGGGGATCTAGTGCCCTGGATGTGTGGGTGCCAGGGACACAAGTATGTGGTACACATACATACCTACACACATACAAAACACTTATACACATACAATAAAATAAGGCTACAATTAGGGAAAAAAGTGTTGCCAGGCAGTGGTGGTGGACACCTTTAATCCCAGCACTTGGGAAGGCAGAAGCAGGCAGATATCTGAGTTTGAGGCTAGCCTGGTCTACAGAGTGAGTTCCAGTACAGCCAGGGCCACATGGAAAAACCCTGTCTCACCCCTCCCCCCCCCAAAAAAACCCCAAACAAACCCTACAGGGACCCCCCCCAAACAAAAACAAACCCAAGAACAGTTTTTAACCACAAAGAAAGTACACAGGACCAAAGCATTGCTCTGATTTCTTTCCCTTTGCGGGGTAGCCACTATAAAAGAAAACAAATACCTTTTTATTTTGTTTTGAGCTAGAGTCTTTTTTTTTTTTTCTCCCCTGAGACAGGGTTTCTTTGTGTAGCCTTGGCTGTCCTGGAACTCACTCTGTAGACCAGGCTGGCCTCGAACTCAGAGATCCGCCTGCCTCTGCCTCCCGAGTGCTGGAATTATAAAGGCATGTGCTACCATGCCCGGCTTGAGCTAGAGTCTTGCATAGCCCATGGTTGGCTTCCAGTAACCATAGAGCTGAGGGTGAGCTTGGGTTTCAGGTCTTCCTGTCTCTGCTCCATAGGTTGTATATGTGTGACATCACACCCAGCAGAAAAACAACTATCTTAAAACAAACTCTTGTAAGTAAATTTTAAAAATCCATGAAAGAATCATTTTGCTTTATTTCCAGGAAGGACAGGTTCTGTGTCCTAACTTATGTTACTTAACTATGCTCAGGAGGTCATATGTCTGTGTCTGCCTTTTACTCTGTACTTGCCTCATGTTACTCCTTCCCTCTGTTAGCTTACCCTTTCTCTTCATGTGTGTTTCAAGCTACTGTAACGTCCAGCTCTAACTTTTGAGCCTGTGTAACTGTGTCCAACTGGAAGTGTT
This sequence comes from Mus minutoides, assembly GCA_902729485.2. Taxonomy (NCBI): domain Eukaryota; kingdom Metazoa; phylum Chordata; class Mammalia; order Rodentia; family Muridae; genus Mus; species Mus minutoides. The sequence goes on from LR749528.1 coordinate 1,886,174, forward strand.
TGTTTTTTGGAGCGATGTTTTCCTGTGACCTACCTCCTTGCTTCCCTGCTTTACGTACTCAGGGCCTTTTGGGAAGCTTCATGGTCTATGAAATTAGCCCATTCTAGGAAAGTCATTAGATTGTGAGGGTTTTGTTGTGGTTATTGTTTGTTTGTTTTTTGTTTTGAAATTTCTAGCTAACAGAAAGGTAGGTGTATATCGGTCAGAAGTCAGTCTCTAATGACATTCCTCAGGACAGCTGTTCACTTTTTGTTGTTGTTGTTGATTTCTTTTGTTTTAAGATAGACTATCTCACTGGGATGTGGAGCTCAGCAGTAAGCATAGTCTATCTAGCTGGTTAATGAGCCCTAAGGAGGATCCACTTGTCTCTGGCATGAACACACACACGCACACGAAATTCATACTGGTGTTATAAAGGATGTGCCATTACACATGCTTTCAGAAGTTATAATGTAAAAGGATACTTGTTTTTGATGTTAAAAGTATGTGTTGAGCTGGGCATACATACTCAGCGTTTGGACCTGGCATGGGTGGCATTGCCATGTTAGGTCCAGGCCAGCAGAGTTATAGAGCATATCAAGAACCTTTTTATTACATAAATTGGTAGATAGGTGGCATGTATATAGACAATTCCATGTTTACTCAAGTACAAGCAAAATGTCTTTTGCCTAGATTTTGAAATATGGATGAATGGTTCATTTTCTCTAAGAAACACTGACTATATTTTTTGGGAGGTAATATCAACTCATACTTTCCTAGATACTTATTAGAAAATTTTGAAATAAGTGAAGAAAAAGAATTCCATAGTAATATTTTTGACTAGGTGTGTATTCCTGCTACCCAGCTGGGACTTAATCTGTGCTGGTCTGGACTTCCTGGGGCTTCCTACTGTATATGTGGGCTAATATGCTATAAACAATGTTGGGAATGGTTGTACTTTGTGCTATTGTCTGGTAGCAGGTAGATAATGAATCTGATGTCTAATATGGAAGTCATTAAACCATGATACAAACATCAAAGTAACTTAGAAAATTACTACTTTTGAATTTCATCGAGGGTGCCGTCACCCTGTAGATGTTAGTGTTTTAGGCTCTCAAGCCCCGCTGAGAGGGGAGAATACTCTTCAAGCTCTAGAGGAGGGCAGACAGCTCAGATACTGTGTAGTCTGTGTTCTGTCAAGTACTGAGTGTGGTGATTCATGCTGCACCCCAGTTGTCATTTAATCTTCCTAAGGAGGATTTTATAACCACGGATTCCTTATCTGGCTGTGTAATTAACTGTCAGTAATTTTGAACCACAGGTGTTTCAGGAACACAGGAAAAGTTGTCTGGTCCCTATGTGACCGACCTCCTGGGATCCTTAAAGGGACTTTGCACACTGCTGGGAAGTTGTTTATGTGTATAGCACTGTGAAGTCCTTAGTGTGAATGATATCCAGACTGAAAACTCACTTGGTGCTGGCATCAGCTCTAAGGAGCCTGCTTTGTGTGTTGTTCATGGGACAGTGTGAAATGTAGGTTTCTGCGTGGAGGCTGAATGTGAATTCTCTAGTATACATGGTGTGGAAGTTTCCCAGTGTAACTGATAATGATGGCTTTTACATTATCTACATTTCTATTCTAGGAAATCACATACTACCTGATGAGGATCTGGCTTCCTTTCATTGGAGTTTACTTGGTCCAGAGCATCCACTCGCCTCTCTGAAGGTACAAATGTGGCTTGATTTTCCAGCCTCTGACTCACCCATGTGACTGCTATTGCTTTTACAATGCTTTAAGGACTTTACCGAAGAAGGGGACATGCTGTGTGGGTTGTAGTGTCTTGTGACTTATCTTGGGATCTGCTCTGTCTTATCAATAACCATACTTCCCTCCTTATTATTCTCAGTACCTGTGTGGTAGGCAAACTTATACATTCTTTCCAGATTTCCTTCAAGGAATCCTGTACCTAGCTAGATAGGAAGAAATCTTTGAACTTCAGTTTTATAATGAACATTTTTGCTTTAAATACTAAACTTTTTTCAATAGATAATATCACCTGTCTCTTAGGTCAACATGTTTTAGCAGTCTAAGGATTTAATGATTTTTTACTTTTCTACAGTTATAAAGAAGTGTATTGTAATGCTTCTTGAATAGTGGGTTGATTTGTACTCGTTTACTAACTCATTTTCCGTTCGGGTTTTCTCTGTTTGGGATGGTAATGAACATCAGAAAAGTGACATTTTAGCAGGGTGTTCTGAAGTGAGGAGGTCGTGGTTTGATGTAAATCTAACACAGTGGGATCGCCGTGGGCCATGAGGACGCTCTGGCTGGCACCTCTGAGTGATTGCTGTGACTGCTGTTGTATCACGTGTTAGGTGCTTTAGGAAGTGCAAAGATGGGGACTTGGACACTATTTCTTCCAGCTCTGGGACCAACTTCCTTGTAGTCAAGGGAAGGAAGGGTAAATTTGGTGGTTTCCAGAGGTGTGCCGTGAAATCTGGGTTTGGTAACAGTGATCCTCCAGCTGTAAACAGGTCTAACTGAGGTTTGCTTTCAAACATGAGTTTTTCTTTCTTTGCACATTATTGGCTTCCTCAAGGGAAATCTAAGTAGAATTTCTTTTTTTTGTTCCTTCCTGCTTGGAACCTCTTTTTCCTCTTTTACCTGTGTGCTTCAAAATAATTTCTTTTCTCTGAAATGGTTCTCATTAAGATTGTCTTGAACTTCTCTTGAAAGTTCATCTCCCTTTCCTCTTAGAAACCACTTGTTTTCCTTTTGCTTTTTTGTCCTCTACAGAGAATAGCTTTATTCTCAGGACCTGACTCATGTCTTGACTCTGAGCACTTGATGATGGGTGGAGGAGAGGCTGGGAGGATCCAGTCTCCAACAGCTGGGCTCCAGGGGCTCCACCTGCGCTCCTCTGGCCTGCTTAGCACTGGGTCCTTTTTAGTGGGGACATTTCATGGACATTTGCTTTTTTTTTTTTTTTTTTTTTTAAATGGTTTTTCAAGACAGGGTTTCTCTGTGTAGCCCTGGCTGTCCTGGAACTCACTCTGTAGACCAGGCTGGCCTCAAACTCAGAAATCCACCTGCCTCTGCCTCCCAAGTGCTGGGATTAAAGGCGTGCGCCACCACTGCCAGGCTTCTTTTTTCCTCTTTTCAGTCTTAAAAGAAGTTAAAATTTAAGGATTTGAGTGGGACTTCTGAGCCCTCATGCTGTATGCATATATGATCACACGTTCAGCTGATCTGCCTTTGCTTTGTGCTCTGTAAACCTGGATGTCAAGAGCAATTTGTAGGAACCAGCTTAGTGAGTTTATATAATACTCAAAGGAGAGAAAGATGTTTGTGCAAATATGCAGTCTTGGGTCAGCACTTGTTGACATTTGGCCATCAGTTACATAGACATGCCTGTGCCTTGTTAGAACTCAGGCTGTCTGGAAATGAGATGCTGGCGTCCCAGCATCTCACCCATGCTTGTTTCCTCCTCTACCACTGCACCACCCTCTGAGGATGTCCTCCAGTGTGTTGCTATTACCAGTAGGAAAACTCAGTGATTGCCAAGTAGGAATTTGAGTATTAGGTATATAAATATATGTTCCATTTTTTTCTTTAAAAATTTTTTTTGTTTTGTAAAGTTGGGAGGAAAAAGTGAGGGAGGTTAGGGGAAGAGTTATAGGGGAAGGAATGAGAGATGAGTTGGATCAAATACATTATAAGCATGTAAATAGTTAGATACTTAATAAAATTTGTTTTAATTGTTTGTGTATGTGCTCATACATACACACTAGTGCCCGTTAGAGTCAGGACAACTCGCCGGTGTTGGTTTCTTCTTTCCATCATGTGGGAATCAGGAGACTGAATTCAGGTTGTGAGGCTTGACAGCCAGCATGTGACCCTGCTGAGAGGGCCAGCCGCTAACCACGGAGCCACCTCTGTCGCCGCTGTTGGCCAGCTTTTGTGTTCAGACTCCTCTGTGGGGAGCACCGTGTTACCCCTCTTTCCATGGTTGGGAGAGCTGAATGGTATGGTTTTTCTCCCTGAACACAACTGATATGTATCCGGGTTGCTGTTTTAATCTTTTTCATTTTTTTTTTTTTTTTTTTTAAAGATTTATTTTATTTATTTTATGTGTAAGTACACCGTAGCTGTCTTCAGGCGTTCCAGAAGAGGGCGTCAGATCTCATTAAGGATGGTTGTGAGCCACCATGTGGTTGCTGGGATTTGAACTCATCACCTTTGGAAAAGCAGTCGGGTGCTCTTACCTGCTGAGCCATCTCACCAGCCCCCTTCATTTTTTATTTATAAAACTAATTCTATCTTTTGAAAATTTGGATCCTTGTTACTTTATCTCCGTAATACTCACAGAATTTTAGTTGGTTTTAAGCTGGATATTTAGTTTCAGGTTGAAGCTTTTCTCCCCTCATTTAATTTGCACATAACCTGCTGTCTCCTCGTGGTGCAGGTAGAAACCTTTCCCTGCTTGCTTCACCTTGCTCTTTGCATCTGTAAATCCTTTTCTTCTTCATCTCGGTTCAGTGTGCTGTGCCTTGAGTTGCTTTGGAGTGTTAGACGGTGGAGTCATGTAGGACTAACTGTGAACAATACGTGATGAAACGGACTCTGGCAAGTGCAGCAAATGTGGTAAAAGATTGGAGTAAGTGCAGCTCTGCACACTTGAGCCTACGAAGAGTCCAACACAGTGTGCTAAAAGAAAGCTCAGAACCTTGAGAGACAGTGTCAGCTTTTACTTATTTGATAGAGACTGACAGATGTGGAGAGGAAGCCAGCTCTATTTATAAGGCTCACAATCCTCATTGTGCTTGCAGCACTGGGACTCCAACCCAACCCTCACTCCCACCCCACTCCCCCGCCCCGCCCCGCCTCCTTTCACTTTCCTTTTACATGATTTCTGTAGCTCAGGCTGGCTGGAACTGCTCCTTACCTCATTGGCTAATACCTGCAAAGGGACAGCTAGGTGCTGCCTTGTTAATCAGTGGCTGGTGTTTATCACTATATTGCAAATGCAGTAACGGCACATTCTTCAGCCAGCACTGATAAGGTGATGGGGCAGTAGGTGGCTAATTAATTTTTCAGTTTCCCTCCTTACCTCCCCATTTCCTCTCCCTTCTTCAGTCCTTTCTTCCTTCCCTTTCTTTCTTGAGACAGGGTGTCACCAGTGTAAACATGGCTGGCCTGGCATTTGCTGACTAGATCAGGATGGCCTTGAACTTAAAAATCCATGGCTGCCTGTGCCTCCCAGTTACTGACTTGGGTACTTCATCAGTGGCATTGAAAGTCATGCATTATAGAATCTTGGCTTTGAAGTCCTTTGCTGCAGTCTTGAAGGAGGCCCAGTGGCTGGGTTGGCCCTATTACTGAGGACCCTGATAATGGCAGAAACAAAGTAAGCTGGGGCGGGGCTAGGTGATTCAGGTTTGTTAGGCTCCCAAACCTAAGGCTGTGTGTAAGTTCATGGGCTTTAGAAACGGTATACCACTTACCCCAGAGTACATTTAGAGAAATTCTCACTATTTCACCTTATAACTCTTCCCCTAACCTCCCTCACTTTTTCCTCCCAACTTTACAAAACAAAAAAAATTTTTAAAGAAAAAATGGAACATATATTTATATACCTAATACTCAAATTCCTACTTGGGAATCACTGAGTTTAGAAATTCTCACTATTTCACCTTCTGGTGAAAGAGAAGGATCTTAGTGTATAATATTTTAGTTTCGCTTATGTATTGTAAAGAGCATTTCTTGTATTTACAGTGGTGAACATCAGATCAGTAAGCCTTGGTCCACCAAAAAGACTTGTGCTGGTCATCCTGCTGTGTCCACTTGGTTGGGCTTGGTAGGGTACAGTGTTCTTTTATATGCTATGGAAGGCTTTGGCAGCTAGATGCTAGAAAGCTGACTTAGTTTCAGGCCTTGAAGTCTGTGAGCTGCCATTCCTTCTTTGGCACCTGACCCTGCTTCCCCTGTGCTGGGACATAGTTAGCCTTTTTGGCTCTGTATAAGATCAGTGGCTGGCCTCCCACAGCCCAGCCCTCAGAGTGTTCTCTGATAGGTTATTTCACTGCTCCTGCCACCAGTGAAATGAGCCAATTCAAACCAGATTAGATTATATTAATGGCAGGTTTATTGGGGGGCTGCTCTAGGGTGGGCAAGTTCACTGGCCCCAGGGACCAAGGCCAGGAAAGTTGCCATGGGGAAAGGTGTGTGTGTATTGGGGCGGGGGGAGTCCAGAGAGGGAGAAAGAGAGAATGGGGTGTGGGCACTCCCAGAGAAAGAAGAGGAGAGTAAGAGACCAAAATGTTTGAATTAAATAAGGAGCCTCTGGGGCAAGGGCAGCCCATCCCCTGGGCTGAAAAGTTCAGGGTTGGGGTCCAGTCTGCTTTGGCATATAAATTAATGTATTTCAGTCCTTTGTCCCAGGGTCCAGACTCAAACATTCTGCAGAGGGGTGAGGCTTCAGCCATTGCCTGGCATAGGGCCCTGGGCACCGGCACATATTAGAAGTGATTTTTTTTTTTTCCAAATGTGCCTTGTGGATTTTATATTATTCTATGATTTTTGTAACCTTACCAATTATAGAAATTTTGAATTTTGGAGGGGCATTTTGTTTTTAATTTTAAAAGGTCTTATCAATGTTACTAGTTTTAATTTAAAATATATATAATCTCTTTTTTGTTTTTTGTTTTCCTGAATCTTGAGTTTCTAGAATGATTTACTGTCCTGTTCCCAGTGTGTGTGTGTGTGTGTGTGTGTGTGTGTGTGTGTGTGTGTGTGTGTTGCTGTGTAGCTATGGCTAGCTGGATCTTACCCTGAAGATGAGTGCCAATGGTGCTTACTGTCTGGTGTCACTAGCCTTACTGTCTGCTGTGCTGGCCCTTGTCCTTGGAACTGTGGCAACAGGAGCCCAGAAAGCTAATGGCACTGTGTGAAGATAGCCTCCCTGTGCTTAGAGGCTTCTTGTGTGTTCATATGAACACTGGTCCAGTGGCTTTATTATTCTGAAATATTCTCTAAATTAAGTTGAGTATAAATTGAATAGACAGAAAGGCAGACCTCATTTATATGCTTTGTTGTTTTTGTCCTAGCAGAAGGGGCAGTTTGTCTCCACTCATCTTTTAGGGAAGGGATTTTTGATTGTGTGTTAGTGTCACACTGAAGATAGTGCAGTGCATCCATTACGTTAAGTCGGTCCGTAGCTCAGTAAGAGCAAAGAAACAGTGCCTGAAATGTGAGCTCTTCCTGGACTCTGGAGAAAATCATTTTAGGGACTGAAAGGTAAACAGACTAAAACACTTTTCCTTCTGAACCTTTAAAAACAACACAAACAAAGCATTAGCCTGACTATTGGAGAAGAAAATGGGCAGCTAACATGAGGTGTTTTGGCTAGACATTCTGCTCTTAGTGGTTGGTTTTTATAGTTTTCCTATTTTTCATCTTTCCTCTCCAGACTCTAAATGGTATAGAAATATGTAATGAATGGGAATGAAAACCTCTCACAGTCCAACTCAGGAAGAGAATTCCTTTTAGCATGTTTGTGTTTAGTCTTCCAGACGTAATTGTATCTGCTGTTGTTTAACACTGAGTTATGCTCGTGAGGTGTACTTGTAGGAGCCAGGCATTATGTGCTGCTTGTTTATTTTGAAATATGGTCTTGCTGGGTAGTTCTGGCTGACCTGGAACTCAGCATCATCCTCCTGTCCCTGTGCTCCTGTCCCACTCCAACCTCCCCCAGTTCCAGGTGCGGGGATTACAGACATCTGCCACCACTGCTGGCCTACCTCCCTGTTTTCTGTAGTCACGATAAACCCTAAGAACGTAGACTTAGTATGACATTTCTTCTTTACTCGCCTTTAATTTACTCACTGCTCACTGGAATGCTTTTCAATGCAAGGTAGCTCAAAGGCTTTCTGTATTGTGAAAACCAAAGCAGGAAATATGTAGCTCTAAGGAATTTGCTATACGAGTAGCCTTCTGCCCATGCTTTCTAGGTCAGGATGGGCTTCCTGTGAGAATGATGGGAAGAAAGGGGCTTGTTCTTCCATGCAAGTCTTAGTGGGTCTGTGATAGAATTGGGGAGTGGAATGTGGTTGGTATTTCTGAGAACCCTGGAGAAAACCAGGAGGAAGGGCACAAAGTGGGGCTCCAGGCTAGTATTTGTACCTTCTGTGCCTACCTTGCAATTATCTAGTTTCGTTTTAAGTAACAACATAATGGCAATATCGTGTGCTGTCCTGTTGAGCCTTGGCTCAGTTCCAAACCAGGTGGGCTCCATTACTCCCTCCTCAGCACTTCTTACCTTACACTGAAAGTCAGAACAGTGCTGGGGTGAAGTGACATTTAATACTGCTTTCTAATCTCTGTCCCCACCAACCTCTCACCCGAAATAGATGACCAACACTGTTGTCACACTACAGCTGTACACTGGAGGTTCCAAGGCAGTTCTGTAACCCAGAGAATATCATTCTTTAGACAGGACCACAGGCCCAGGGTTATGCCCAGTATAGTGTACTTCTGTCCTTAACTGTGTTGTGGGTGTGTAGATTTAGGACAGACATACTTTTTCAAGACTACTCTTAGGTCAGAAACGGAAGGTGTGCCAGCCTGGCTTTGTGCCATTCGCTGGCTTCTTCAAGCCCCTGGGTGAGGCCTTGTCCATGGTGGCTTCTCTCGCTGGTCTTTTAGAGCTAGCCTTCCCTCCTGGCTGTGTTTAACATGGCTCTCTATATAGGAGTCCCCTCACTTCCTTACTTGCTTGGTAACAGGCACAACTGGTTCCTATATCCAATTCTACAGTAGTAGTACTCTTCTGTCATATAGTATATATGTATATGTATATGTATATGTGTGTGTGTGTGTGTGTGTGTGTGTATATATATATATATATATATATATATATATATATATATATATACACACACACACACACACACACACACACATACACATAACTAACATACAATCAACTCAGTACTTCATATAATTTAATGGTTTTAACATTCAGGGTTATGTAACCGTCAAAGAACATTTTTGTTAACTCCAAAAGAAATTATGTTCTTATTAATACAGTCCAGTTCCTTGGTAATAAAACTCTATCTTCATTATGAGTAGAATCATACAACATACCATCTTTGTGTGTTTGACTTCTTTCACATGACTTAATGCTTTCAGGGTCTGCTGGCAGGCACCCTTGCCTCAGCAGCACATCTGTCCTGTGGCTGTATGACATTCCATGCTACTATTATGCCATATTTTGTCAATCTGTGGATTTTTAGGTTGTTTATGCTTTCTGGTGATTATAAATTCTATGAACACACTGGTCTGCTTTTATACATACACGCACACACGCGCGCGCGCACACACACACACACACACACACACACTTCATCTCTCCTTACTGTCTAGGCTGTGTGCTACCTTTTGTTTGTTTGTTTGTTTTTGTTTTTCAAGACAGGGTTTCTCTATGTAGCTCTGGCTGTCCTGGAACTCACTCTGTAGACCAGGCTGGCCTCGAACTCAGAAATCTGCCTACCTCTGCCTCCCGAGTGCTGGGATTAAAGGCGTGCGCCACCACGCCCGGCTGTGTGCTACTTCTGTGCTTAGTTTTTTGAGAGCTCATCACACCCCTTCATGCTGTGCAATAGCTGTACAGTTTTGTTCCCTTGGCAGCATGTGGAGGGCTGGATTTCTGGATGTCCTTATCAGCACTTGTTACTGTTTGCTCTTGTACTTATTCACTTTAGTGATCCATGAGCTCCGGGTTTTGCATTCAAGTTGCTTTTCTGTAATGACCAATGATATTGCACATCTTTTGCTATGCCTGTTGGCCATTTCCCTGCCACCTTTGGGTGAAAGTCTACTTGAATCCTTTGCCTATTTTTAGATTGAATTATCTTCATTAAACTAAAACATTCTAATATATTTCAGATGCAAGTCTTCTGTTAGATACAAGATTTACAAACGTTTTTGATTTTTAGAACAGAGTGAGCTAGGCTGCAGCTTCCACCCTCTTGAGTCCTGGGATTACAGGTGTGGTCTTCCATGCTGGGCCTTTGCGTGCCCTTTCTACCTTCTCAGCAGCCCTGCTGAATTCCATATTACTACTTTGGTTACATTTATCCCTATTCTCACCGACATCACTTGGACCTTTGTAAGCCTTAGTTTAGGTTGAACTGTTCTTGATCTTGTATTCTGCTGTAGCCTTCTACCTCTAGAGCCAAGAGCCAGTTTTAAATCAAATGAGTCTTAGGTTGTAATACTGTTGTATGGTGGGCTTAACCTAATGCCTGGAATATAATACAGTGACATTTAAATGAATTCAGAGCTGTGCATTATAGCTAAGACTGAGACCAAAGGGTTATACTAAATAAGATACAGTGAATGCAGTGAATAAATAAATGCTTTTGTAACCAAAATGCCATTGGTATTTTGTCTTATCTGGAAGAGGTTGTTTATGTTTTAATTGTTGTTACAGAGTATTGTTTCATTGTAACTTCCTTGAGATGCCCCTTGAAATAACTGACCAAATCAGTGGTTGTAGCAAATCAGGAACTCTGGCTGCCTACAGAGTGGATTCCCCTGTAAAGGTCCCTTTAAAGATACCGATGATCTAGTTGCTAGCAGCTACCCCTTGTATTCCTGTGGTTGTGAGTGCCGTCCTTTGCTGGCTACCACTGTAAGGATATCTTCACATCCATCCCTAAGAAGAGTGAAGGCAGCCCTGAGGGTTGTTAGCTGTGTGGTTGTCAGCGGAACCTTCAATGTCATGAGCACAGTGTTATACAGGTACCTCCCTCTCTGAGCACAGGCTGAGGGATACAGCCAGCCAGTGCCACACCACTATCCCAGCCCTAATTCTCCTAGAGAATCTTTTTAAATTCAGATGTTTTACTAGTAGTAACTAATTCTATTGTTGTGATAGAATATTCTATTGTTGTGATAGACTATTCTATTGTTGTGATAGAATATCTTGGGACAAAAGCAACTTTAGGACAGAAAAGGATTCTTTTTTTGGCTTATAGCTCCAGAGGGGATAGAGTACCATGGCATAGAAAGTGTGACAGCAAGCTGAGCTTGGCAGTCACACTTCAGCCGTGCACAGGCAGAGAAGGAACAGGAGAGGCTCTATAACCTTCCCAAAGGGCACCGTCTGGAGACCGAGTTTAAACCTATGAGCCTGTGGGGGATGGATGGGAGGGTGGGACACTTCCTAGTTAAACTACAGCAGAGGTCGAAGGACCAGAGCTTAGTGTGTGCCATGGGGAAAAGAGGGCATCATTGGCTATAATCTGTCATTTGGGGCTGCTCTGGCAGGTCACTGATCCTCGTGTGATGGTTCTGTGTTATAGCTACCTGTCACAGAGGCATGGGAGATCACAGTACAAAGTTTTCAATAGGAAATGGTTCATTTTTGGAAAGATAATGCTAGAAATGAAAACTCATAGATTGGAGCCTCTTCCCACAACACCACAACACAAACACACACACACACACACACACACACACACACACACACACACACACACGGTTTCTCTTTGTAGCCCTGGCTCCCTTGTAACTCTAGACCAGATTTACAGTGAAATCCTTTATAATTTCATGACAAGAGAACTTGATCATAAGCAGTTTTTTTTTTTTAAGATTTACTTATTTATGTATATGCGTGTACTGTAGCTCTACAGATGGTTGTGAAGCATTATGTGGTTGCTGGGAATTGAACTCAGGACCTCTGCTCGATCTGGCCCCACTCACTCCAGCCCAAAGATCTATTTATTGTTATATGTAAGTACACTGTAGCTGTCTTCAGACAACCCAGAAGAGGGCATTAGAGCTCATTACGGATGGTTGTGAGCCACCATGTGGTTGCTGGGATTTGAACTCAGGACCTTCAGAAGAACAGTCAACGCTCTTAACCGCTGAGCCATCTCACCAGCCCCATAAGCAGTTTTTAACGAAGCAGAAATCATTACTCTCTAGAAACAGAATGATTGTTTCCAACTTGAGAGTCACTGGAGTTTGACTCTGTTTTTTTCCTAACCTTATGTCTTGAGCTAAAATTTAAAAAAGGAAATAAGAAAAGATAGCTATTTCTCAGCCACTCTAAGGGTTGAGGATGTGTCAGGTCAGGACTCTAAAGAAGGCCGCAGCATGGGTGGAGAACACCAGCAAGGAGGGCCCTCAGAGGGGCTGCCTGTGCCATTGAAAGAGGCAATCAGGGAGCCATTTTCTATCTAGTCACTTCTCTTCTTGCCGTTTAAGTTATCTTTTGGTTTATCAGGGTTTCTCTATATAGCCCTGGCTGTCCTGGAACTTACTTTGTAGACTGCCTGCCTCTGCCTCCCGAGTGCTGGGATTAAAGGCGTGCACCACCACGCCCAGCTAAGTTATCATCTTTTAATGTCTAAAACCACCTCAAATAACCAGTATTTCAGATGCTATGCATAGCAGGGGAGATACTAATTTGTAGCGTGTCCGGTGTTGGAATGGCCAACTAGCCACAAAAACTGTAGGGGCAAGCCTGCGGGATATAGGTTGAGGGCAGGCTGTCAGGACACTCTCCTCACCACTACCACCTTCCCAGCCCCAGCCCACATGCTACCCTTCCCTTCACTGTATGCAAGGTGCCCAAGGAAGGGTCTGCCAGCAGCAGCATGGGAGTGAGGTGTTGTGGGGTAGTTCAGGGTCACTGTCCTGGCCTCACTTTCTGGCCACTGTGGTGGGTGACCCCTCACTTGCCTTGCCTTGAGGTTTTTGTAACATTTCATAGAAGGCAGAGCATGGTCCCTTCCACCTGGTCCCGAACAGGAAGGGACAGCTTTTCTGCATGTCTGCCGGGGAGCATGGGCAGCAGTAGCCGTCGGCCTCATGTGAAGGGAGGGGCATTAGGCTTCTAGGGATGTGCTCATGGTCAACATTGAGTAAACACTTCAGTCTTGTGCAGGGAGCCCTTAGCCTGCTTTACCTGCACTGCTCTTACAGGTGAGAACCAGTGATCCACATGAATGTCCCATGTGTGCTGGGGAAACACAGTGTTTTCTTTGGGGGGGGGGATTTGTAGCTTTGGACATCTGGAAATTTGGGCAGTAATCTCAAAGTTTAAGTGCGTGTATTTTCCATTTCTTTCTTTTTCTTTTTCTTTTTTTTTTTTAAGATTGAACTTTTCTAATTTACTCCCCTCCCCATACACACACCCCTCTGGTTTACACACACACACACACACACACACACACACACACACACACACACACGTTATCTCCATGTTATAGAGACTAGAAGTCTAAAATGGGTCTCACTGGAATAAAATCAAGATACAACAAGCATGTGTTCATGTGAACTCTCCTTGGACTTTTTCTAGCATCTAACAGCTGCTCACATTCCTGGCTTGTGGCTTCCTTCTCTGTCGTCAAAGCCAGCAGTGACAGGTCCTGTCTTTCTCATGCTGCCTAACAGACACTGCTCTCCTGCACAGAGTACCCTGTGATTACACTCTGCCCACCCACAGAATCCAAGACAGTATTTTTATTTTAAGGCGAGCCAGTTGGCAACCTTTCTCCTTCTTGCCACAGGACAGTGTATGTGCAGGTTCTTGAGAGTGGAATTTGGGCAGCAGCGAGAGGCCATTGTTCTGCCAACTCCAAAGCCCTTCTGGGGTGGTTTTGCTTTCTTTCTAGTGTATGTTAGTAACCCACCTTCTTCAGTAGTAGCTGTTCTTGGATAATGAAAGATCTCGCTTTCATTATTAGATATTAGACGACATTCTCTATTCCTCTGTTTTCAAAGATAAACTTGGTGGGTGCAGGTACTTGGTAACTGAGTTTATTCTTAAAGTTTTAGGGAATCTATGAATGCAGGTTCAAAGATCACACCACGCCTGGCCTAATCTGTTGATGCAGAAAGAAAGGAGGGAAACAAATGGCTTCTAGCAGGCCTGCTCAGCTTGTGTAGGTCCTGCTCTTAGTTCTCTAAGTGATGAAATCTCAGCAGTGCTTTTAATGCATGAGGTTACAGCAGCTGGGTTGTGTTTTATCATCTGGAAGGAAACGCTGGCTGTAGAGCCTGCCATGCTTCTAAGGATCTCACAGGTGGGAGGTAAGTAGGTCCTAGCAGGATCCCAGTAGGCAGGCACACTTTTGGAGTGTCTGGGTCCTGCGTGTAGACTTACCCATCTCTGAGGCTCCTGCTTACTACTGATATGTGCATTTATCCTCTCAGGTCCGAGCCCACCAGCTGGTCTTGCCACCTTGTGATGTAGTGATCAAAGCCGTAGCTGATTATGTTCGCAACATTCATGACACATCTGACCTGGATGCCATAGCTAAAGATGTTTTCCAGCATTCACAGGTAAAACAAACTGAAAGGACAGGATTTGGGTCAGAGGATCAGACTGTCCAATGTGTCGTCCACCAGCTGGGTGGTCTCAGCCACTTCACCTTGCTTGCCAGGCCCAAGCAGGAGAGGGTTAATGTAGGTAATGCCAGAGTCTATGGTGCTCTTAAGTGCTCTGTTCATAAGATGTAATGTGCTAGAGGGTTGTTTTTGTTTGTTGGTCTGGTTTTTTGTTTGTTTTTGTGCCAGGGTCTTTCTGTGTAGTCCTGGCTCCTTGGACTCACAGCAATCCACCTGCCTCTGCCTCCTGATTTCTGGGGCTAAAGTTATGCATCATCATGCCAGTCTCATGCCTGAATTTTAAAAGATAAACTGCATGTTGGTCAGATGATGTGGTAGATTGCTGATTCGACTTTTCTGTTTCTGGAAGTGAAGCATGTGGACAAGTCAGCTTCCTAGAGTGGTCCTCGCTGCCTCGAGCCTAAGCCATGGCTGTCATGCTGTATGCATGTAGCCTGTGCCATCCATTCCACCTGCTGTGGGGTTTTGGTATTGAGTGGCAGATGTCAGAGCCTTTGGAAAGTCAGAGACCAAACAGAACTGGTCAGAGAAGCCATAGAGCCAGTGCACAGCTGCCAGTCTGGGTCTGCTGCTTTCCTCGGGGTATCGAGGGACCGATGCACACCCAGGCCAAACTGGAAGCAATGAAGCTTAGTCGGGATGGGTGGTTCCAGAGAACCGAGGTTGGCAGCGAGTGTGAGAAGAGACAACCTTCTAGACAGTTTTCAGTGAAACACTGCTCCTTTAGTAGAGGTGTAACAAAGGCTGTAATAAACCTTGGGGAGTAGCTGGGCTGAGGTGCTGGGAGTGCTTCATTTGCATGAAGAGTTCTAGGTGCTTACTGAACCAGTCCTGATAGGGAGAGAGGCAGTTAAACCTATAATTTGGCTACCAGGCTACATGACTACCTCAAGGGTGGCAGAGGTGTGTGTGGGTCCGTACAGGTTATGTGCACCACGATATGCAGGCCCAGAGCAAGGGGAAAAGGTCCCACTTCTGCTTGTCTCAGGACAAGGCGTTCATGGTTAGGAGACTAGGCCATGTCTTGACTGAACTCTTGCTCTGGACTGGCTTGCTCAGTCATCCAGCTTTCCCGGCCCACACCAGCCCTGCTGCCAACTGAGAACTCTACCTTCTGAACACATTGTTTTAAATTTGCATTTATTTTTTGGTAATAATTTTTTGTGTTTGACCTGAAGGTTCTCATGTCATTCTTCATTTTTATCTAACCTAAAAGGTTACAAATTATTCATGTGCTGAATTATGATAAAGATGTTCATACATATGACCAGTGGCATAACTAAGGCTTTCCTACATCTGTTTCAGTCAAGAACAGATGACAAAGTCATTCGGTTTAAGAGAGCAGTTGGATATTACTCAGCAACTAGCAAGCCCATGCCATTTCACCCACCACATTACCTAGGTAAGTAAACAAAGCCGCCGTGTGATTGCATAACCGTATCAATCCAGACCTTAGGGATTCCCCAGCAAATTCCCTGTTTGTTTTATTTATTTTTCTGAGATGAGGTCTCACTATGAAGACCAGGTTGGGCTTAAACTCAGAGAAATCTGCCTGCCCTTGCTTCTGAGTGCTGGGATTAAAGATACCTGCCAGCACGTGTAGCTTTGTTCTTGGACAGGATGATTTTCTGTGTGGCCCACTTTGTTAGTAGTTCCTAAGAGAATATATAGACTTCCAAGAGAAAAGCAAAGGCCATGGAGACAGGCTGGCAGACCACAGCAGAGAGAGTCCTCTGAGGACACAAGACAGTGAGAGTGCGGGGTTGGCCGTAACCTCTCGCTGCTGCTGCTGCTGCTGCTGCTGCGGCGGCGGCGGCGGCGGCGGCGGCGGCGGCGGCGGCGGCGGCGGCGGCGGCGGCGGCGGCGGCGGCGGCGGCGGCGGCGGCGGCGGCTGCTGCGGCTGCTCCCTCGTTTCTCTTCCTTTTTCTCTTTCTCCTCTCCATTGTCATTCTTTTCCTTGCGGGAGGGCAGCTTTACTGTAGAAATAAGAAGAGTCTAAGAAGCTGGGCGTGGTGGCGCACGCCTTTAATCCCAGCACTCGGGAGGCAGAGGCAGGCGGATTTCTGAATTCGAGGCCAGCCTGGTCTACAGAGTGAGTTCCAGGACAGCCAGGACTACACAGAGAAACCCTGACTCGAAAAACAAAACAAAATAAAAAACAACAACAACAACAACAAAAGAAGAGTCTAAGAGGCCTAACCGGGCCTGCTGGTGTTGTTTGTTCATGTTATTGTTAACAAAAGTAGGAATGTTCATGAGATATATGTGGGAATTAGACTTAAAAACAATTCTTTTTGTTTGTTTGGTGTGTGTGCGTGTGCGTGTGTGTGTGTGTGTGTGTGTGTACATGTATACATGTGCCACGGATAGGGAGACAGACCCCTCCTTCTGTGAGAGCACTGGGGCTCAGTCCAGGGTTGTAGGGTGTGTGTGTGACAGGCACCTTTACCCAGGCCCTAAGAGGATTCAAGCATGGTTTTGTCAGTGTGCTGGGCACTGGGAACCCACATCAGAGATCTCAGGCTTGGCGGGGCAGGTGGGAGGTGGGCGAGTCAGTGTAGTCCGTCAGACACTGGAGCGGATGGAGGTGGGGGGAGGCTCAGGGTGCCTGGCCATCTGTTCTCTCAGCCGCTTTATTGATTCTCTGTTCATTCAGGTGCACATTGTACAATTCATTTTTCTCAGAGCAGTCAGAGTGATGTTTCAAAATATGAGCCGTACCAAACCGAAACCCTGCAGTGTCTTCCCACCACCCTGGCCTGACCCCATCTCTGTACCCTGATCCGCCTGGCCCCATTCACCTTCTGATACTTGCTCCTCAGGCCTGTGGCATAGTACTTTTCTTGCCTTGACTGAGTTAAGCTGGCTTCTGCCAGTGGCTTCTGCACCAACTATTATGTTTGATGTTCCTTTCCCCGACTGCCTTGAATTTGGATTAGCTAGTGAATGAGACCTGCACTTGAGCCTCTCTGAGGGCACTGAGTGTTTTCTGTCAGTTGTCAGACCTCTCACACTCTGCAGTACTTGGTGGCCTTGCAGAAAGTAGGGTCAGGGGAGCAAAGGCCTTCCATATCCTCAGCAGGTAACTACTTGATTGAATGAATTCAACCCATGAGTCTGATTGGAGGAGTAAAGTAATGTGCTGTGCTTTGGTATTATTCTTGGGAAAGAGCACACTTTGTAGAATGGGATGGGTAGGTATACATTCTCTTACCAGGTAAGCTGTATCTGCTGTATGCTTTGCACAAAGAAGAGTTTCAGAATTGCATGTTTGCGTGTTAGCATGAAATGAGCACTAGACCCTGTGTTGGCCATCTAATACAAACACTTGCTGCAGGGCTTCAGGCTTCCTGTTCTCTTGTGATGGCATCACCACGTGAATATTATTAAAGAGGAGGTTTATGAAGTATTTGTTAATGGCAGATACTCTTATCACAGGCAGAATGGCCTAAAGGGCACCAAAGATTGACTCCTTGTTAGAGTGCTGACAGTTGGAGGAAGCAGGAAGATGTTTGGTTTTCACTACAGTAACAGAGTATCTCAAGCTGAGTAACATTTATAAAAACAGAGGACTGGGCTGGCAAGATGGATCACAGGGAAAAGGTGTGATCTGTTGCCAGTCCTGATGACCTGAGTTCCATCCCCAGATCTCAACACAAAGAAGGAAAGAACCACCTCCCCCAACTTTCCCTCAAACTTCACCCCGTGGCACACATGTAACAAAATAAGCCAAAAAAAATTTTTTTTTTTTAATTTTATTTTTCAAGACAGGGTTTCTTTGTGTAGCTCCTACTGTCCTGGAATTTGATCGATAGACCAGGCTGGTGTTGAACTCAGATATCCACCTGTCCCTGCCTCCTGGGTGTTGAGATTAAAAGCATGCACCATCACCAATCAGCTAAATAAAAATGTTTATTTAGCTGACACTTCTGGAAACTCAAGGCTGCGGCACTGGGCTCAGCTTAGCTCTAGTGAGGACATTCATAGCACATGGGAGCACAGTGGTAGCTCTGTGCTGTGACAGAAAGGACATCATACATAGCACATGGGAGCACAGTGGTAGCTCTGTGCTGTGACAGAGAGGACATCATACATAGCACATGGGAGCACAGTGGTAGCTCTGTGCTGT
Organism: Mus minutoides; assembly: GCA_902729485.2. Taxonomy (NCBI): domain Eukaryota; kingdom Metazoa; phylum Chordata; class Mammalia; order Rodentia; family Muridae; genus Mus; species Mus minutoides. Next base: position 1,904,704 of record LR749528.1, read on the forward strand.
GACAGAGAGGACATCATACATAGCACATGGGAGCACAGTGGTAGCTCTGTGCTGTGACAGAGAGGACATCATACATAGCACATGGGACCACAGTGGTAGCTCTGTGCTGTGACAGAGAAGACATCATACATAGCACATGGGACCACAGTGGTAGCTCTGTGCTGTGACAGAGAGGACATCACAGCACATGGGAGCACAGTGGTAGCTCTGTGCTGTGACAGAGAGGACATCACAGCACATGGGAGCACAGTGGTAGCTCTGTGCTGTGACAGAGAGGACATCATACATAGAACATGGGAGCACAGTGGTAGCTCTGTGCTGTGACAGAGAGCATATGCTGCTGAGACTGGAAGTGCCTTTAGTGATTCCCACTGTGCTCCAGGTCTTGAAGATTTCACCCATCCATCACCTTTAGTTGCACCACACTAAGGACCACGTGTCCACCACGTGAAACAGTACCTGGGTCAAGCAGCAGCAGCAGCTCCAGTTTAAGTAACCACCAGAGATGATGTGAACAACACAGTACTCACAATGCATTCAGGAACAGGAAGGAGGTGAAAGGTGGTATCTGCTTTTTATATCTGAGTTTCTAAAGAGTTTGAAAAGGAAATTATGTGAAAAATGTACTGATTTTTTTTCCTCTATTATTCCCCCAAAGAATGCAGTATAGCAACTCTTTGTATAGCATTTGCCTTGCAGTTATTTAGTCTTTCTGTGTAAGGTATACAGGAGGGGCGCACAGGCTCTGGATGGGGTTTATGCACGGCTTCTCTGTGAGTAGGTTCTATACCATACACAGAAGGGACTTGGACAGTGGTATCCTCTGGGATTTCTGGGATAATGGACTTACCAGGATGTCCTTGCAATACTTTGGGAATATTGACTGTACACATGACATTGTATGTTGATCAAGGCTAGTGGCATGTCTTGGCATTTATGTAAACAAGGTGAATTCTAAATTAAGTTAGAATGTCTGTGAAGTACATTCATGTTTTCAGTCATTAAATAATACTTAAGTTTTTGTGGATAGACTTCGCTGAGAATTCAGTTCCATTTTGTGTAATAATCTATTCAAAGGACAGCTCCTTGAACTTATGAGGGATCTCTCTCTGGGCCTGATCTGATAAAAACAAAACAAAACAAACCCTTACCCTTTCAGTACTAATATCCTGGGGCCAAGCTTCCAATGCCAGACTTTGCAGAGATGTCAGAAGCTGAACCAGAAAACTAACGAAACAAAAAACTTCCCTTTGACAACCATTCCTCGTTCTTTTTTTTGTTGTGCTTTGAGGTGCTAGAGAATCAGTCCCAGAGCCCAAGTATTGTAGGCAGGCATGCAGCAGTGAGCTCTAGTGGTTTGGGTATTGTTGAAGGATGAGAAAAGAATGTGTTCAGGTAATGTCTTTGTCCAGCCTGGAGGTTTTAAAAGTAAGCATATAGGTTATTGAGACGGCTTGGCTGATGAAGGTGAAGGCCCTGCTGATGCACCTGCCTTCCAGAGTTTGATTCCCAGAACTTCCATGGTGGGAGAGGAGAACTGACTGACTGTAGGAAGTTCTATGCCAGCTCCCACACATGTGCAGTGCTGTGTGTTGGTATGCAGTGATTTGTGTCCCTGCACACTGCCAGCTATAGCTTGTTGTGAATCACCACTCTAAACCCAAGTATGAGAAAGACTTGAGTTCTTACAATTTGTGGCTTTAAGTGGTAATGCAAGCCCTACTACCCTACTAGTTATCCGAACATCGGCGAGTGCTCAGGGAGGCTCCAAAGCTGCACGAGTGAAGCCAGGGTTCTCCTCATTACCTCAGCCACCTTTCTGTTACTGTGGCGAGACACCATGGCTAAGTGAGACCATGACCATCATGGCAGGGAGTAGGGCAGCAGACAGGCTGGACACTGGAGCAATGGCCCACATCTGATCCAGAAGTGGGAGGCAGAGTGCTACCAGGGAATGGCATGGACTTGTGAAGCTTGCTTCAATGACACACCTTCTCCAGTAAGACCATCCTTCCACCAACTGGGGATTAAGTATTCACATATTTGAGCCTGGGGGTGGGGTGAGTGGAGGGGGGGGGGGCACGATTCTCATTCAAACCACCATATTTAAGTAAATGACCTATACACTCTTGTCCAGAGGGTTAAAATTGTCAAAGCCACTCTTGAGATGACTCAGCAGACAAAGTCAGTTGCTGCCACTCCTGATACCAGAGTAAGGGAAACATGACATACACATATTGTCCTCTGGCCTCCAAAGACATGTGGTGTCATGTGTATGTCTGGTGTGTACACACATGCACCCACACAGAAGTAATAAAAATGTAATAATAATAATAAAAAGAACTTTGTTGCTGGTGAGCATAACTTTAATTTTTTTTAAAGCCAATTTTTTTTTTTTTTTTTTGTTTTTCAAGACAGGGTTTTTCTGTGTAGCCCTGGCTGTCCTGGAACTCACTCTGTAGACCAGGCTGGCCTAGAACTTTCCTGCCTCTGCCTCCCAAGTGCTAGGATTAAAGGTGTGCACCACCACGCCCGGCTTCAAAGCCAACTTTTTAATGATGGTTCTTAAATGCTTAACCTCCCTTCTAGCCACCTGGTCTTTCTGTTGTTTCACATTTTCAACAGCATTTGACAGTTTTAATTTCCACCCACCAGAGGTACTGAAAAAGAAAGGCTATTATGATACGGGGGAAGTGGACCTGTTTAGAAATGGGTTTTTGGAGCAAATCCCATCTTCATTGTCAGGAAATGAGCAGTTCAGTTCACAGGTCAGAAGCGGCAGCTCAGTCCACTCATAAACATGTCACAGATACATCAGCAGTCCAGTTCAGTAGTGTCAGGAGAGCAGCAGTGGTGGCACACTCTAACAGGAAGAGCCAGGCCTTAGCTGAATCGTTGAGCACGAGTCAGCAGGAGGGATTTGGACCAGCAGGGATGCCATGAGCAGTTCTTTGCTGTGCCTCTCTCAGCTGAGTGAAGATCAGTGAAGACACACATGAGCAACAAGTGTTGCTCAGCTAGCTCTACAAGCAAGCCTCTCACAGGCTGTTGAATCCTAGTTATACTCCCTCCAAACATTACATGTCCTCCATCAGTCTTGGCCTCCCCATGTGAGTCTGACTTAGCAAAACTCCACATGAGTCTGTATTAGCTGACATTAACTCTACCGGATTCATAAAAGTGGCAAGAAGTCACACCTTCACCAGAAGGTTTTTAAGTGCATTTCTTTCTGTGGAGTCTTGACAAGTGAAGCTCAACTATACAAGGTAAGGTAGACTAATGCATGCGTGTCATTAGCACAACTATACAAGGTAAGGTAGACTAATGCATGCGTGTCATTAGCACAGAATCCTTCATCACGTGTCCTTTCACATGCTTGCTTTCCTGTGTCTGCTTCAGCAAAACGTTTCTTCACGTACCTGCTTTATAGTAAATCCTTTCACTTGTGTCTGCTTCAGGAAAACACTCCTTCATGTGTTTACCTCAGCAAAATCCCATCCAACACAACACAACTGACTTTTCAAAGAACCCTTAAGTTTCCACTTCAGATAGGAATGTTGATGGGGCAGATACTTTATCAGACAATTTGGCAGCTTTTCACAAAACAAAATGTACTCTTGACTGTACAATCCAGCAGTCATATTTGTGAATATCATCCACACAGCACCCTGCACTTGGATGTTTATACCAGCTTAATTTATTATATCTGTCCAAACTTGAAAGTAACCAAGGTGTTGAGGTGTTCCTCAGGTGGACTGTAGCACTGATAAGTGGAGCATTATTCAACCACACAGAGTCACAGCGGGACCTTAGATGCATGTTGCTAAATGGAAGAAACCAAACTAAAGTCCCCAAACTATGTGAATCCAGTTGTGGATATACTCCCATATATCCACAGGAAAAGGCAGAACCACATAAACAAAGAAAGGATGAGTGGTCCTGGGGTTATGATGAGCGAGCAGTGATTAGGTAAAACCTGAAGCACTTTCAGGACCCGGTAGATGTGCCCACTGAAGAGTGTCCAGTAATTATAAAACAATCATTGAAAACTAATGTCAACAGCTGGAGTTATATTGTTTTATTCTTTGAATCAAAAATTTCAAAGCTGCATTTTTACCATCCCTGGAAAAGTAAGATATGGGTTATCTTCCTTAGTGCCTTGAGACAAAGCTTCTCATTGAGTGGAAGTTTGCCATTTCCTTTAGACTGGCTGGCTGACCTGCTCCTTGATCCTGAGGTTATAGGCATGTGGGTACTGGGGATTTGAATCCATGGCTTCAGGTTTGTAGAGCAAGCACTTTTACCCACTGATCGGTCTTCCAGTCCCAGACCATTTTAAAAACTTACTTTGTAACTATTTTGTGTTTTGTTTAATGTAATATCTCTAAGTTCCAGAATAGCCTCTGTTAGGGCAGGATGGGAGTGAGGGCCAGGCTATGATGTTTACAGTTAGTTGGAAGTGCTTTTAGTCTAGTCCCATTTCTTTAAACAGGTATCTTAGTTTAATACAGAGCAAGGGCTAGGCAGCTCTCCAGGGTTTGTGAGTCACAGAATTGTGCTTTGGGGTCTTGGGGAGAAAAGTCAGAGAACACAGCTCAAAGGTACTTGTGTTTGCTGCCTCTCTGTGCATTCCTGAAGAAGTCTGTCATGCTATAAAAATACTCCATTAGTTAAGCATTGTTCCTGCATTCTTTTTCTCCTTTGTTGTACATACTTTGCGAACAAAGGTTGCTCTAATATATGTTGGTAAAAAGGACGTAGGAGAGCAGCAGTGTTGCCTTTACACTGGGCCCTGTGTCTCTTCTGAGACACTCTTGTAATGGAGAAGAGGGACCATGGTTCTTTTCAGCTACTGCACTGGACATGAAAAACAAGAACCACTTTAGAGAGAGGTCAGTGAGCTCCCAAGACCAGTCCTGGCGTTCAGTCATTTCTTTAGGAAGATGTAGACGACTTCATTCAGTTACTACAGGCTGGCATATGAGAGAACAATAGCTTGATCTGTGGAGATACAGGGATGTCCGAAGCCATTGACTACAATGTGCTTTTTAGAAAATACTTTAAAAATATTTGATTTGGCAGGGCTGGAGCAGTGTGTCGGCAGTTAAGGAATTGATAAAGGTTCCCAGAACCCATGTCCGGCAGCTCCAGGGGATCTGGTGCTTCTGTCCTTCATAGGTACCTGCAGTCATGTGACATACAAATGTACACACAAAATAATAGAAATACAATTTGAAGAGAATCTTTGGTTTTTGCGTTATCCTGTTTTGTTTTTTCAAAGGAATGTTTGTGCTTTTTAGGGAGGTGTTAGTTATTATATCAAAAAGTAGCATAGCATGAGTGATCATCTCCTAAAAGTGACTCATCCAGACCATACTTTTATTATTCAGAAGTTATCGGGGTTGGGATAGGTGTATGGTGGCGCACAACTTTAATCTGAGCACTGGGGAGGCAGAGGCAGGTGGATCTCTGTGAGTTTGAGGCCGGCTTGGTCTACATAGTGAGTTCCAGGACAGCCAGGGCTGCTACACAGAGAAACCATGTCTTTAAAACAAACAAACAAAAAGTTAAATAGAAAAGTTCAGCTACCAGAAATTAACCAGACGTTCTACAGTGGTTCCAAAGATAATGTTTGAGCACTGCTGGATTTTATAGTATATTTTGTTCCTACTCCTAGCTGTGACTCTGAATTACCATAGAGTATCTTTAACAGGTGTAGTGGCTCTTGCCTCACACTTGGAGGGGAGCTAGTAGACTTGTCACTTGTGCGCAGGTACATGTGTGTTTGGTGTGTCTGTGTGTGTAAATGTGCCCCTTGAGCACACACGCGGAGTTCACTCTTCCCTACTGTTTGAACGAAGTTTTCTTTGTTCAGTACAAAGTGGGAAGCTGTGCCAGGATTTCCTGTTGGTGAGAGCCAGGATCAAAGGCCTGTCATGGGTTCAGAGCTAAGAGCTGCAGGCCGCTGGAGATGAGAATTCTAGAGAGTTGGTAGCTTGTGAGGCTCCGGGATCCTCATGGAACTGGAGAAAGTGAGCAGTGATCACTTTCAGCCTTTGTGGGCTGCACAGAAGCTCTCAGGGAACCCTGTGTCTGCCAGATTGGGCCAGCGATGAGGCTAGTGTTCTCATTTATAGTCCTGATTTGACCTTAATTTGTGTTGTTTAAGAATCACCCCCACAGTTTGGTCTTGGAACTTTGCTTTCAGAAAGGCAGCACTTCCCTGCCCAGTGCTGTTCAGAGCAGAGACTAGAAAAGCCCTCTGATCTTTTTGTTTTGTTTTGTTTTTCGAGACAGGGTTTCTCTGTGTAGTCCTGGTTGTCCTGGAACTCACTCTGTAGACCAGGCTGGTCTGGAACTCAGAAATTTGCCTGCCTCTGCCTCCCAAGTGCTGGGACTAAAGGCGTGCGCCACCACACCCGGCTGAAGCTCTCTGATCTTAAGAGAGCTGAATTTCAGGGCTTTGGACCGGTTTTGTTTCCACTGTTCTAAGCAAGCCCGAGGAAGCTATGACCCCACATGTTAAATCTGAGTTTCTAAAGGTTTCTGGGAAGAGGGGCACCTGAAGGGGGCAAGGTACCTGGGCTCTGGGCTAACCTGGGGATATTTCGTTCTCTTCACAGTTGTCTTATTATTTTCTTTCTGTATTGATAAAACAGCCCGACCAAACCCATTTGGAATGCCTGGGATGGTGCCACCATATGTTCCCCCTCAGATGCTCAACATTCCACAGACTTCTCTGCAAGCAAAGCCCGCGGTAAGGTGTCCTCTTAGTCAAGGAGTGATGTGAGCCTTGGATATAAATTTTTTAAAAAATTCTTGTGTTGATATAAAGGATAGATACCAATTTGTCAAATTAAAAATGACTGAAGAGGACAAAGCTAATCCAGGCTTGCCGCAGGCCCCAGCAGCCCTGTACACTGACTTGTGTTCTGCACCTCAGGTCACGCAGGTGCCCAGCCCAGGGGGCACCCCAGGCCAGGCTCCATACCCATACAGCCTCGCTGAGCCAGCCCTCGCCCTGGACACTAGCGGGAAGAACCTGACAGAGCAGAACAGCTACAGCAACATTCCTCATGAGGGGAAGCACACACCGCTGTATGAGCGCTCCTCGCCCATCAACCTGGCCCAGAGTGGCAGCCCCAATCACGTGGATTCTGCCTACTTCCCTGGCTCTTCTACATCATCATCATCAGACAATGATGAGGGCGGTGGAGGGGCAACCAAGTGAGTATTCACGATCACAGAGTGCTCTGGGTGCTGTGTCCTGAGTGCTCTGGGTGCTGTGTCCCGAGGGCTTCCTTGGTTGTGCATCCAGAGGGTGTCTACCACAGGTGGGTGCTACTTGTAACTAGGAGATGTCTACCCAGTACCAGGCCTTGCTGTTTTAGTCCCAAGGCTGAGATCCCAGGAATCTGGGCGAGTTGGACAGTAACTCATTTATGTCATGGCTCAAATATGAGGGTTGCTCTGTAGCACCATTGGCCCATCACGTACACCAACTAACTCCCCTGACATCCTTAACCTCTGGACTTCTAGAGAAGAGAGCCCCAAACTTCCCCTCATGCAAACTCAGTAGCCAGCACTGTTTGCCAGCCTAAGTGTAGAATGCTGCCCAGATTCAGATGAGACTTCTTCCTAGAATTAGAATTCACAAATGATCAGCTAGTTAAAATCAGATTGCCAGAAATTATAGTGTATCCTCCCTTGTCCCCTAAGGTATTCTGTTTGGAAAAAGGGAAAGAATTAACTATCTTTTCTGTGAGTCATTGTCCTATTGTGAATTTGATCACTGTTTCATGGGGTAAATAACTAGGGCAGGCTACTACTTTGTGACTGCCCAGCAAGGCTGGCGGGTGCTACATTTGCCTTTGCACTCAGATATGAGAGATTTGCGAGGCAGTGTCCACTGTTGCTGCAAGTTTCCCTGGTGTATCTGCTACGAAAAGGAAGCAGATGTGTGCTCACCCAGGGCAGTGTTTACTGAGTCTGCACACCTTGTCTCGAGTAGGGAAGTATAACATTGATAAATATTCACTGGCTGTGTGTGCAAAGTCCAATGGAAGCAAAGAATTATTATCTAGTATTTGTACTTTTAAAGGAGTTGTCTAGCAGGATGATAGGATGATAGATTTATGATCTTTTGAATCAAAATTTCTGGATTGCCTCACCAGAAATGAGCATTTTAAACAAGCACCCTGTGATTGTCATCAAATGTGAAGGCAATTGGCAGGTTGTCTAAGAAGCTGAATTCTGAGACACTTCACTAGGTCTGAAGACCTGGGTATCTGTACAAGGAGTATTTATTATAAATTGAGAAACACTGGCAAAAGGCAGAAGAAAGCTATAGACTCTGAGCCTTGCAGAGACAGGATCTGTGGAGTCAGTCACTTGGGCAGGTGGGTGGTGACTACTGGATGCGGAGAGTGGACATTGAGAAGAGTACTGTTCTTAGGTTAGGAGAAGAGTGCCTTCAGCTCATTGCTGTTTTAAAGACTGCCTGGCTATTCCTTCTTTCTCTTGAAGTTCCTGTGAACTTTCCTCAGATACTATCATTTACTATTTCCTGTGTATCTTGTTCCTGCAAAGGGATGTGAACCTCTCGTCCTGGCACTTAGCATTTGCTGCTGTTGTAGAGAAAGTGTCTTTCAGGAAACTTGATACACAGCCTCAAGTCAAGGTTGGACTTGAGTTGTGTGACTCAAGGACTTCGTCTCTTGAATTGGTTGCCTCACTTATGACAGTAAGTATGAGACTGTGTTAGGAATATGAGGAAGGTGGCAGAGCCGGTAAGGAGCCTGTTCCTGAGCCCTGGACCCTAAGCTTCGCTTATGGCGGGCGATGCTATAATACAGTTCCAGTTTATGAATGTGATGCTGGGGTCTCAGTCCTCGGGGAGGATCCTAGTTGTTGAATTGCTGCAGAGTGTGTTCTGAGCAGCATGAGAACAGCTTGGTGCTCTTAGTGGCTCTGCCCCTGGGCGGTGTAGTAATAGTTTCAGCTGCTCAGGAGACTGACACAGCAGGCTCTCAGGAGCCCAAGTGCTCAGAGAGCCTGGGTAGTGCCATGAGACCTTATATCAAAAGATAAAAACAATGTCAGCTTTAGTATAAATAAAACAACCCATGATTCCGAGCTGGGCGTGGTGGCGCACGCCTTTAATCCCAGCAGAGGCAGGCGGATTTCTGAGTTCGAGGCCAGCCTGGTCTACAAAGTGAGTTCCAGGACAGCCAGGGCTATACAGAGAAACCCTGTCTCGGAAAACCAAAAAAAACCAAAAAAAAAAAAAAAAAAAAAAAACCATAATCCCAGCACGTGGAAGTCTGAAGCAGGAGGATTGCTGTGGATTTGAGGCCAGCCTAGTTACATAGTGTTTTAAGCCAATCTGTGCTGCAGAGTGAGACCCTGTGTCCCAAAGTTCAAGCAAAACAGAAACAAAACCAGTAGAAATAGTTAGTCAGGATCTTACCTTTGCTTTGGACTTGACCAATGTGATGTTTTGATGAAAGTCTTAAAGGAAAGACTGTCTGTTTATTCATTTACCCAAGAAATGCTCAAGCACTTGCTGTTTGCCGGTGGGCATCTTTGAGGAAGTGTGCTCTGATGGTGTGCTGTGCTAGAGGACAGTCTATAGTGGCAAACTCAGTCCCAGTGGACTTCTAGAGAGCAGAGGACAGATTAATTAGGTGCTTGTCTCTAGGCCTGGCCTTGCAGAACTGATTTCTCCTTGGCCTGTAAAGACTTGTTTTTGTTTGTTTGTTTGTTTGTTTGAGAAAGGAGTATACCTTCTTGGCACCATTAGCCTTTGAAACAGAGTTTAACCTCAGAAGTGTAATTCTGTCCCCTTCAACAGAGGAGTGTCTATGTAGCAGTGTCTTTGGCTAGAACAACCTGCCATGTAATGAGTGGGGTCAAGGAAACTCTAGGGTCTCAGCACATGGAACAGCACCCTTGATTTAAGATGGGTGTTGTAGCCTTTGCAACGCTTTCCTTACCCCTTCTGCATAAAACTAAAATGAAATTGATAGGTAGGTAGGAGAGTTAATGAGTATTTGCCATATGGGTCAATTAGAAAGGCAAGTCAGTAGCCTGAAGTGGCATGTTCTGTGGTCGTCAGAGGTAATTTAGGTATAGAGGGCTACCAATGAAGGGTGAGTGCTGGGACCATGTACCCACAGGGGCCTCGGCCACCTTTACCTTGAGTCACCCTGCCTGCCTGCTGGCTTTCATACATGATCCTTGTGTCCCTACTACCTATAAAACAGTGCTTTTCACCTTTGCTAGGGACCTTGTTTACTTGACTGAAAGTATTGTGTTCCTTAAATAAAGGTGAGTGAAGGAGGGTTTATGAAGATATGCTTATCCAGACCACTCAGCTCTTATCTGCTGCATTTCAGGTTTTGAAAATACTGCCTAAGTATAGGAAAGCATTTTCAGAGGCTGCAGGCAGGTCATGAGTCTATCAGGCACTGCTTGAAATATGTCTGCTAACTGCTTATCTCTTTTCGTACTGCGTCCCCCCCCCCCCCCACACACACACACACACTCTCTTTTTGATTTTGGTTTACCAAGCTGTTTGCCAGATAGGAATCTGTCCTTGTTCTCTGAACTTGAGTTCATCTTTTTCCTGTGCCTACACCGTAATTTCTTCCCTTTCTACTGATGGTTGATACCCTTCCCCATGAAGGTGGGGTGCCTATAAGAGTGCTACTACCTTACACTTAGAAGTTATGCTTTTTCACTTTGAAGTAGGAGGAAATATTCCTGAAATAAAAATTTGAGGAAAGGGCTGGTGAGCTGGCTCAGCGGTTAAGAGCACCGACTGCTCTTCCAAAGGTCCTGAGTTCAAATCCCAGCAACCATATGGTGGCTCACAACCATCCCTAACCAAAAAAAAAAATCTGATGCCCTCTTCTGGAGTGTCTGAAGACAGCCACAGTGTACACACATATAATAAATAAATAAATAAATAAATAAATAAATAAATAAATAAATATTTTTTAAAAATTTGAGGAAAATACAAGGCTATTAGAGCATGAAAAGTTACTGCTGTTGAGTCAATAGGTTTAGTGTGGGTCCTTCTTTTCATTGTGAGGAAGTTTAGTCCATAGTATTTATTGATCTGTTCATTTGTGTTTAGCCACATCAGCGGGAACAAGATTGGCTGGGAGAAGACAGGAAGCCATGCAGAGCCACTGGCACGGGGAGATCCAGGAGACCAAGTAAAGGTAGAGAACCCCTACACCTTCTATTAAGTTTCTGACTGCTCATGTACACTGGTGACAAAGTTAAAGAAAAATTCTTTCTGAAATGTGTCACAAGTCATATGCTTTTCAGAGGGCTCAGGAAAGAAAATAATTGTTTAGAATTTCCTCAGTCTGCTCGGCATGGGAACCACGGCAAGCATCACACTTCTTCCTCTCCAGGACCTAGTGCTTGAGGGGCGTTGGTGAGGCTGGTCAAGAAAGCACCTGGAGTGTGTTTGTTAAAAGTAGATGTAGCTGGGTGTGGTGGTGCGCATCTTTAACCCCAGCACTAGGGAGACAGAGGCAAGTAGATCTGTGAGTTCCAGGCCTGTCGGAGCTACACAGTGAGACACTGTCTCAAAAGAAGAGAGAAAAAAGTAGGAGTCAGGTAAACTACTTCCACTGTACCTGCCCTGTCTGTCCCCGAGGGGGGAACAAGACTCCTGCTGCTTCAAGAGGGTTGAGCAACTTCATCTGGGCACCAGAAATTCATTTAAAACTCCACGTCAACTGAATGATGGTGAATCAATTAGAAATAAGCAATGAAAATACTTCATGAGAACTGTTGTTTGTTTATGAAAGAATCTGGCAAAATGCTTTGCACTGTTTTTGTATCTATGTTCTTAGGGAAGAGGGAAAGTATAGAAAACTCCTGTGAATTTTTCATGGGTTCTTCTAAGACCAAACTTAGCTAGCACCTGTGTATTAAAGGATAAAATTAACACTCAATTACATACCCTTGTAATGAAGACATTTATTACAGCAAAATATACATGTTTTAGGGTGACACCAAATCAAGCAATAAGCAGTTTTTGTTTCCAGCATTCTGATCAAGATGAAGAGTTTATCGTGCAAATAATAGTTACTCTTGGGCAGTTTTTCAGACAATTCAGAGTATGCCAGGGCATCTGGTTTTGCCTCTCTTTTCCTTGGCACCTTGCCTGGTACTGGTGCAACCCTGAGTTAGTCCATTGTGGTCCAGCTTTCCTGCCCTGTGCCCATGCCTGCTGTTTGAGCAGTTGTTAACAGAGTGGGCATTTGCACCTAGAAATATATTACCCATTTATCAGAGTTGGCGTTTATAAGTCTGAGTCATTGTTTTTATGGGATTAGATGGTTTTAGAGAGGGGGTTTGTGGTGCTCTGCACTGTTGCTGTTATTACTCTGATTTACTTTTGCCTGTGTATAATTAAATGTTGGGCTTTATCATGACTATAGAGAAAAAGTTTTAGATGGGAATTTTGTTCTTCAGTGCCAACAATTACAAGACTGAAATCAGACCTGATATGAACTCATTTTTTTTTAATTACTAATTATAGAACAGTGGTTAAATGTATAGCCTCTTTGAATGCATTAGGAATATCTTAAGAGCAACAGAAACACAGAGAACCAGAAACACATGGTGATGCTCAGACGGCTGGAAACTCGATGCGGGGAGCCCAGGGTCAGGGGAAGTTGGAACTGCTTTCTGAGATGAGTCTTTTTGTCCCCACACTACAGGAGGCAGTGTATACTGTCCTCTATGGCAGGCACAGTGTATGCTGGTGATGGTGTGGTGTGCATGAAGTAGTAGTAGAGGAGGGATAGGTGAGTGTTTTCTGCCCACCCTGCCTTTTGGTTAGCACTGAATCTGACCATTCTAGGCAGGAGTCATCTCTGCCCTCTGGTGTGTAGGTAATGCTCTATGTATATTTGAGATAATGAGAGAATGGGACATAATCTCTTTCCCTACTTTGTGTCCTTTGTTCTGTAGGTAGAAGGCTCATCCACTGCCTCTTCGGGGAGCCAGCTAGCTGAAGGCAAAGGGAGCCATATGGGCACTGTTCACCCAATCCCGTGCCTGCTGTCAATGCCAACTCGGAACCACATGGATATCACCACACCTCCCCTGCCCCCCGTCGCACCTGAGGTGCTGAGAGTGGCTGAGCACAGACACAAGAAGGGACTGATGTACCCCTACATCTTCCATGTCCTGACAAAGGTATTACCCTGGGTCCTTGAAGCAGCTTTAAGTATTTGACAGCATTTCGTCTCTGATTTCCTTTTGCAAACCTTTTTTCTTTCTTTCTTTTTTTCTTTTTGGTCTTTATAAAATATTTCCAATTTCTAAACATTAAACAAAAGATAAAAATTTATATCTATAAATGCAATTTAAAAGCAAGTTATGAGTCTTACTTTCCTTTTCAATTTAAAACCACTTTTTAAAAAACTAGTGAAATAATGACACATTGTTTCATGACTCATAATTTTTTTCTTAGTAAAGAAATTTTACACATTTCTGTTGTAATGTCAAGTTAATCCTAATGTTGTAAATGGTATCTAACTTCTTTATTATTTGTCCCTAGGCAATAGTAGCTCTCCTCTGATAGCACTCCATGCATTTTGACTTTGTTCCTCTGCTTTGTTGACTGCAGGTTTAATGATAGGACCCAAGAATGGTATACAGGATTTTGCTAAAATGTACATATTTAAAAGTGCCAGTTATCTTTCATATGGCGGCATAATTTACCTTATTAGTGTTTTACCAAATGTGTAGCTAAATATATACATACTGTTGACATTGTTTTTTAATCTTGTGTCTCAGTGTATCTCTGTGTATCTAAATTTTTCTCAGTGAGTTATGGTCTTTGTGTTGGCACAAGTCACTTCAGTGGTAAATTTGTCATACAGAATTGGTTTATTACTATCTTGATATCACCATCTTTCTTCATTACATGGGCTCTGTCTTTTTCACCCCTCTATTTTCTGCAATCCATTTGTGGCTTGTAAAATGGAGTCAGTAAATGCAAAAGGCTCCTTCCCTTCCCAGTTCTCATGAGGTAGACCATTGATGATCCCATCCAGACACAGAGTAGTTAGCTAATGCTATTCACTCTTAAGTCATTTCCTTTTTAGTTGTCACTGCTCCAAGTCTCGTCTTACTGTTTAATATGGGCATGCATGAATATCAGTGGTCAGGTTGAGGTTGTAAAACAAACATTCTAAAGAATCATCAAAAGTTATGAAAATGCAATTTTTTTGTTACCATTTGTTATGTATGGTACAGGCCAGCATTTTAGAAGACATTTTTCAAAAGAACACATATAGAGATGGCACTCATTCCTTGTGGACTGTTTGAGATGTAAGGGGTGCTGGAGCCACCCTCTGCATCCATGCTGCCAGCTTTGACGCCTGGCAGTTGTGAAGGCAGACCCATGTGAAGAGTGCACATGGTACCAATAGCTTCCTTCTGTTCTTACAAATGTCAAGGGAAGACTGACAGAATGTCCAGGCTTGGGAAAAGTAAATTTAACTGTCCTTTCAGGTTTAACAAAGTGCTCCTTTGGACTTTTCAGTATAGAGGCAGTTTAGACTGCCCTGCACATGGCTTCCTATGAGCCGAGGAGCCATGAAAGGCATACACTGGAGACATTTGCAGCAGCGTGAAGCTTCATAGTAGTGTTGAGAATTACTAGCAAGGGAAACCCTCATAGTAAATGACTATATTAGAGGACAATTAACCACTGGATTAGTCAAGAAGAAAGAAAGTATTGAAGATAAGGAGAAAAATCAATTTTGAAGTTAAATTTGTGTGAAAGTGCAAATATACAAGGTGGTTACTAAGAATTTACAGTTAATGTTTAATAGGCATTGGAGGACATGTTGTGTATTTTTGTTACAAATATACATAAGTAAAATTCCTTGAATATATTGATGTATTGTGATATCATGCAATAGAAATTTGGCAGTAGTCAGCTGCTGAGCAGTGCAGTGGTTTCTCTGTTGGTGGCATGGTCTTGAGTTAGATGAAAGTCTTGCCATATTGGGACCTGAGCTGGGATGGAACGCTTTCGTTTTCTGTCCTAGCAGCTGTCTGTGGCCACAGCCATACTGCAGTGCATGGTAAGCACCTACTGTCTGTGGCCACAGCCATACTGCAGTACATGGTAAGCACCTACTGTCTGTGGCCACAGCCATACTGGAGTGCATGGTAAGCACCTACTGTCTGTGGCCACAGCCATACTGCAGTACATGGTAAGCACCTACTGTCTGTGGCCACAGCCATACTGGAGTGCATGGTAAGCACCTACTGTGCTGGGGAAAAGCCAAGAACATGTTCTAAAAAGAGTTCTCAACTTAGGGAGATCATTTTTAACGTGTGGGAAGTTTTTATGGAAAAGCTTGGTTAAAAAATAGGACTTTCACTCAGAATACTGTATACCTTGGATTTTGTACAGGTCATTGAAAATTACAAATTTTATTATCTCTGACCATCTTGACCCATGAATAAAAGTTGTAGATTCTTCATGCTTTCTTCTGTATTTGTTGTCTGGTGTTATCTGTGTAGAATGTTTAAAAAAAACTTTGGCTCATCCATGTGGTTTTCTTTTGTTCTTGGTTTTTGGATTAAAGATAAAGTAATGTAGGATTAATTTTGAGTCTCTGGACATACATTTGGACCACAGATCCCAGTGGGCTCTCCTAAACATCTCACTGTAGGCAAGTTGTTAAGCCATTGGAATAGACTAGCTATGTCATTAATGGAGATGATGCAGTATATTGCTGTGGGTTTCTTGTAAATTCAACATGAAAAATGTGCAATATTATTCTGCTTTCTTCCATGCAAAGGGTGAAATCAAAATTGCTGTTTCTATTGAAGATGAAGCCAACAAAGACCTGCCTCCGGCCGCCCTGCTCTATAGGCCAGTTCGTCAGTATGTTTACGGAGTCCTGTTTAGTTTGGCAGAAAGCAGAAAGAAAACTGAGAGACTTGCTTTTAGAAAGAACAGACTTCCACCAGAATGTATGTACTGTAACAATCCATTGTTTGTTTCCCTCGGTACCTCGTAATCTCTTGTGCATTTTCTAAAGCCTTAGAAGTATCGTGGCTGAGTTGCCTGAGACCCTCCTTGTGCAGGAGGTGGGCTGTCCTCTGGGCTGTAGGCAAGGATGGAGCCCTCACAACAGGAGAAGCCATACTTGGTACTGTTTTAGTAATGATGTTTATTTGGTAAAAGAATAAAATAGCAGGTTTCCAATGTTAAACTTGACATTATTCTGAAAACATCTTCCACAGCCGTCACTCTCTGTTACTAGCCTGTTTAAGTAGCCGATATGCACATGTCTGCCGTATGCTCAGGAGCCACAGATCTGTCTCTCCAGGAGCTCAGAGGTCTGGAGAGCAGCTCCTCTAAGGTTCTACCACCATAGTAGATTCACTTCAGGACTGCCATGGTTTTCCTGGGTATGGCTACTTCAGTTCATCAACATGGGGGAGGGGAGGGCACTAGAGAACACTGTTTGGAATACTGGTCAACGTTGAGGTCCAAAGCTTTGTCTCTCATGAGGCCCATGTCATATTTTTGGGAAAGCTGTGCTTTCTTCTTCATACTTTTATCTGCTAATTTAAGAATACAAAAATCAGCCGGGCATGGTGGCGCACGCCTTTAATCCCAGCACTTGGGAGGCAGAGACAGGCGGATTTCTGAGTTCGAGGCTAGCCTGGTCTACAAAGTGAGTTCCAGGTCAGCCAGGGCTATATAGAGAAACCCTGTCTCGAAAAACCAAAAAAAAAAAAAAAAAAAGAATACAAAAATCAATATATGCTAGGAAGCACATAAGTGTTATCTAAAACAGAGTCTAACATGAATATTTTATAAATCCCTGGACCATTTTCTCCAGCACAGCCCCTTTAGTTGTGACTCCAGCTGAGGTGAGCAAGTGGTGGCCTTACTAGGTGGGGACATGCATGGCCAGCACTCCTGACTGGCTTGTGTAGGTCTGAGCATGGGAACTGTAAACTCAGATTCAGGATCTTATACTGTATCAGGATGGCTTGAACTCCAAGCTGCTCTCATGCCTCAGTCTCCTGAGGTCTGGGATGACAGATTATGAGCCAGAACACCTGGTTTAAATTCAATAGATTGTTAAAATTTCCTTTGAGCCATAAGGCTTTAGAACAGATGCCCTTCTTTCCCTTTTCTCAGAGTTAGTTACACTGAGGTGCAGCTAAGTAGTGCCCATCAGGGCTGCTATTCTCTACCCTCTGTGTCAAAAGCTAGGGGTTCTGTGCCTCTGACCTGGGGCCTCTACTCAGCCCTCATCCTCAGCAACAAAGGACTGGGTTGGTTTCTCAAAAGATGTTCTTTTGTTTATTTGTATGTGTGTTCAAAAAAGGGCTACTCATCAAAAGAGTTTCCAGTAACCATTTATGCCATTCTACAGCACCTGGTGAGGCTGACCTCTTCCCCACAGGCCTGGGGTCTTGGTTTCACATTTATGCCATTCTACAGCACCTGGTGAGGCTGACCTCTTTCCCACAGGCCTGGGGTCTTGGTTTCAGAGTGTGCTGCCATGCTGGAGACCCTCATAGAGCAATCTTGACCTTACGACCTGCTGCAGGTCTTCAGGCAGCAAGGACAGGTCTTTGCAAAGCTTGTGTACAGAGTACATGCAGAGTGGAGCATGTTAGAACCAGGCAAAGCCTTCTCCTTGGTGATGCCCACCTGCCTTTAACCTTGCTTCAAGCAGGTCTTGGAAACCCCTTGGGGATGAGCCATCAAGGAAAAAAAAGATTGGGGTAAGGAAATATGAAGTGACTCAGTCAGGTACCTCAGATGTGCAGGCTGCTGACCTGTGTGAGAGAGAAAAGAACATGGGAGACTGTACAGAGGTGGAGGTGGGAAGCTGTTCCTCATGTATTCCTTTCTTCAGACATGGCAGAAAGGCACTGGCTTTAGGATGTGGTTGTGACGAGGGCTGCTGCTTCCCTACTTTCTCGTTCCCTCCTTTATGAAGTTGGAAAATTGCTACCACTACCACATCCTTCTTCTCCTCTTCCTCCTCTTCTTTCTCTTCCTCCTCTTCTTCCTCTCTCCCTCCTCCTCTTTTCCCTTCTCTACTTCCTCCTCCTCCTTTTCTTTCTCCTCCTCTTCTTTTTGCAAAGGGGAGAGGGTACAACAGGAACGATCTCTAGAGGGAAGATGTATGTGCTAGAGTAAAACAAGTATAAATAAGGAGTCTGTGTTCTGGACTCAGGCTGTAGAAGCAGGCAGGGGCTGTCCATTCTTCGGAGCCTCTGCTCCTGAAAAGGGCAGGAGGAGCTGTGGATGAGAAGTGTCTGGTCTTGCTTTGGGAAGAAGGGACCAAGTAACAGTGTACCAAAGAGTGGGACCAGCCTGGTAGGCTTTGGAATGGAAGGTTATCTTCTCACAGAACAGAGAGATAGCCTCTTGTCAAACATGGCTTTGTATTAAGTAGCAAGTGTTTGGAATCAATTCTGTCAGCATGTTTTCTTATTACTGAGTGTGTGATTCTTTGCAGGAGTATGTAATAGGCAATCACAAGGTGAGTGATTGGGTAGGTGGTGGTACATGTCTTTTATCCCAGCACTTGGGAGGCAGAAGCAGGTTGATCTCTTGAGTTTGAGTCTAGCCTGGTCTACAGAGAGAAATCCAGGACAGCCAGGGCTGCACAGACTAAAGCTGGTGTGGAGGTCGGGGGAAGTGATAGAAAATGGGATAGATGAATGTTTGATACGAATACATGGTTATGATTTATTGAGGTGAGTATATGAGTGCGTTAGGGAGTTAAATTACCTGTGTGAGAGAGCTTGTAATTACTGAGATTCTTTGAAGGCTGGGATGCAGCCCAGTCGTAGTGTGTTCATATAGCGTAGGGCTGGCCTAGTTAACTCTTAAAAACGTAAGAATCTTTGCTGATGTCAAGTTTTCAGTAGAATTCTGATCCCTATTGGTAGAACATGTTAAAGTGTCCTTTCTGTAGCCAGTAACCCAGAGTGGGCTCTCAACTGAGGGTGGCCATAGTGCTCTTGCTATCCATGAGGCTAGAGCCCTGTCTCTGGTATGGCCTGAGCAGTAGCAGGAGCTGAAGCCACACCTCCCTCCAGCCTTGAGTTTTCCCATTGTAAAGGTGTGGTTCTGGACTATCCTAGGTGCTGGGCAGGAGGCAGGAAGGGGGTAACTCAGCTGCCCTTTTCTGAGACTGTATACCCCATAGTTATTTCTAGTCATTGTGTTCTCCAAGGACTGATGGGAAGAGCTAAATGATTGGAGGCAGGAAAGTAAAATGCAGCAAGATAAAGAAGAATGTAATGTTCAAGATAGAAAGCTCTATGAATTCACCATGATGTGTTATAGCACATACCTGTACTCCTAGCTCAGAAGGCTGAGTCATAATGTGAGCTTTTATAGTGAATTCCTGGCCAGTATGGGCTACATAATGAGAACTTGAACTAAAATAGAACAAAACCACCATCTATTGTATAAAATTAGCCATTGGATTTTTGCTTCCTATTTCCTATATTTATGAAGTCTTCCCTGGTACTTGAAAGTGATACATAGACTTATTAAAGGATGACGTGTGGAGGCAGGAGCAGTGTATTCAGTGTAGTAAATAGGATATTAGTCCAACATGCCCAAGCCTGGCTTTCTATTTTAGAATTAGAGATGCTTTTATTCTATCTAGCTTTATTTGTTTTGTTTTTATTGAACTACTGTCTTGCTTTGTAGCTCAAGCTAACCTTGAACTTCATTGTTTTTCTGCCTCAGCCCCAAGTATTGAGATTATAGGCCTGTGTGTCCTCCACCCAGACATCCCTATGTCTCCTGTAAATGCTGTTTGCAAGTCATGTTACTCTGGACTTCTTTATTCTGCACAGTTTTCCAGAACTAGCACTGACATTGTTCTCCCAGATTTCAAATTAACCAGCACAAGAAGTAGTTACTCAGGACCAGCCCCACCAGCAGTCTGCACTTAGGGTTCTTGAGTAGATTCTTACTTCGTAAGTCCTTGACTTTTTGAGTTTCTAAAATGCTAAGAGCCACATACCCGAGAAGAGGGAGGACTGGGCAGCGCTCATCCACTCATGGCTGTCTTTGCTAGAGTGCCTGCCAGTGTCCTATGGATTACTAAGTGTCAGCTCTCTCAGATGGTACCTGCCTCATATATAAATGCTTTAAGAAGAGCTGGTAGCCCTTGAGGATTGTGGAGGTGCTTAGAGTGAGGAGGTAGCGTGTAGTGCTCCTCATTGCCCCCTGCCTGCTGACCTGGGGGTGGGCACCATCCACGAGGAGGAAAGAACATATTTAATGGTGTCCAGTTTTTCTTTCTATCCTGGGGTAAAGTTGCTAACATAATTTTCCCTGTACGGTCTCAGGCATAACAGTAGCCCCTTCCCTAGTGCGCATACACTCAGGTCACAGGGCTGGGAAGCTGCTCCTTTTGCTGTATCTTCCTCCCCCTTGTAAAGTTGGTGTGGCATGCTGCAACTACCCCTGCAATGATACTTCTGTGGCACAAAGCTATAGAGGTAGCTACTGTGGGCCCCTGGGAACTCCCATATAAAACAACCTCTGCTGTTGCTCTTGGGTTAGCAGTAGAGGCCCAGATTATCCGTGATACAAACACATGACTAATATCTGGGTTTTTATTAACAGCTTAAGTATGACAGTGTTTTATGGCCCCAAATTGCATTTGAGGGTGTGTTTCCTGTAAAGTAAGTATTATAAATTGAGCCTACAATCCCATAAATGCTTGCTGTTCTACAATTGGTTTTTACTAAGGTAAAACATGGTTTTAGAGTATGGTCAGAAAGCAAATTTCTGCTGCTTTGTAGAAATGGGCTCCTTCTAGAAGCAGTAGCTTTTCTGTCAGTAGAAAAAGTGACATTAATGTTCATTGAGGTGACAGATCATGGATGACCTCTTGGGTACTCTTACTTGAACATGACTTCCTGAAATGGTCCTACCATGATCACACTCTTACTCCAGGCCACATAGCACCACCCTGGCAGCCTGGGGCCCTGTCACCCTCTTAGGTCTGTAATTTAAAATGCATTTAGAGAGGTAGGTGTAGATCTGGGAGTAGTAGTGTTTGAATATGATGAAAACACATTGTATGGAATGCTGGAAAGAATTAATAAAATACAGTGTTAAAATTTATATGAAAAAATTAATTTATTGTAATCAGTTATTATAAGTACCATAATTATAACATAAATATTAAGCTATGATATCATATATAGTTTTCCCTGAATGGTGAAAGTACTAGGTGCTTTTTAGGTTAATAATTAGTATTTTGTTGCATAGCAAGGTTTTATCCCTTTTGTGTAGCCTCTGGAACCAGGCCAGGGCTGCACTTGTTCTTGCAACTGTATTTTTGTCCTATCCTTGCCTGGCATATGAAGTACCCACTAGGTATGTGTAGTGATTGGTCAGCGATTGCACAGCTATTGAGTGGTGATATACTCAAAAGTTCTCCAAATATTAGAGTGTTTGAAAACAGCTACACATCTGGGAACAAAATAAAACAAGTCCCGCACACCAGTGTCTTTGGAGCAAGCTTTGTGTGTTTATGACAACTTTGAACTGTGCTCATTAGAACTATTGCAGGTGGACACCCAATGTTTAGTGCTATGACAAGTGGCATAAGCCTCACCCATTGTTTCTGTGTCCGTGACTTTGCCCTAGTGCCCACTGGATCCACTGGATCCCTAAAGTCTGGGGCCCATAATGTCACAGCACATGAGGCAAATTGAGGACACTGAGGCTGCAGGAACTGCTTCAGCCGGCACCAGGCAGATGGTGCTTAGAACGCACACAAAGCACCATCAAATAAAAAAGTCACTATGGAGATTGCCTGTTTCTTAGAAATGTGCGTACTGAAATCTGGTCCCCCAAATAAATAAAACACCATGTGTGCTAAAGACTGATTAAAGGTAGTCTAAAAACAGCCAAGGAAAAGGGGAGGTATTAGAGTGACAAACATAGGTGACTGAGGATGCTTCTCTCTGTCACAAGAAAGCACCACAGACTCTAACATAGGGGCCTGTGTTTTTATCATCCATGATAATGATGCTGGGAACAGGATGTGTTTGTGGATTTTGTTTGGTATATGAATGGAGTAGGGGTGGGAGAAAGGACACAATGAACGAATGAGCACACGCCCCAGGTGCGAGGGACCTGCACAGAAGCTCAGTTTGAAGCTCTTGCCTCATTACTTGCTGTCCTTTGCGGTGGAGACAGGAGGGAAGGAGGCAGAGAGAGGAATGGGCTTCCAGGATGGCTGCTTGTGTGTGGGATTGGGGCTGAGGTGGTGGTGATGGTGGTAATACATGTTATAATTCTGGCACAGCTGGGGAAGGATCCATTTGGGACGGATGGCGATGCCTTAGATTGTGCGTCCACGGACAGGCCTTGCTTCGTGATGGCGCCTTCACTGATTTTCTTCTTGGCACCTAAAATAATAAAAACAAACAAACAAAAAATGCTGATATACATGAATGTCTGTTGTGAGTTTCTGAAGTTCCGAGTAAGCATAAAGGTGTCTCAGCTGTCCTTTAATACTATTGGACACTCAGTGTCCTTAAGTGTGTTAATACATTTCCCTCAAAGAGAGTGAAATGAAGGGGGAAGAAATTTGCTTCATGACAGCAGTACTTCTTGAAAAAAGAGAAATGTTTAGTGACTGTCTGCACTTATATCGCTGCTTGGCCTGCTGGCTTACATGCAAAGCATCACCGCCCAGAGCTTTCCTGAAGGTGTGCCTGGGACATTCCCATATATTACACGTTATCTTACATGTTGAGATTGAAATGTGTTTAAGCTAATTTTTTTTTTTCCTGTTACTGATACATTGCACTTCCCAGTACCTAACTCCTGGCAGTTTTCATTACATTTGAAGAAATTATCATATCACCTGACTTTATTTAGACCCAAGAGTAGATTCATTAGAGAAAAAGAACCTAGAGGTAAAGCTTATTGGATAGAATGTCCACAGCCCATCCTGGCTTCCATGCTGGATGGAGCCTGGAGTGCAGGCCTTGCTCTGGTTCCGGTGTGCACTGCCTGTTGCTTGTGAATGCACACTCAGATCCATCATCAGACTGTGACCTCAGTGGAACTGGGGAGTTGTAACTTCCATACTGCAGGCTGGATTGCCACCCCTGTAGATGTGAAGACTGGGACTGTGCCATTTTTCTGGGTCTGTAAGAATCCATCACTGATGAAACACTGGGTGTGAGGTCATTGTTATAGAAGCTTAGGATATTTTGCCTCTTTCAAAATGGAATTTTGGAGAATTTTGCACTGTTGTAAGTCCTGCTGAAGATAATTGCTGTGTTCTGCTACCATCTGGAATTCAGAAGTTGGAATGTTACTTCTATGCAGTCATACTGGCCACCCAGTAGTGTTTACTGCCTATTCAAATAGAAAATCCTTAACAAAAATTGTTGCAATATGTAAATCACTTCTTAGATCTGACTTGTGGAAGTATTCATGTAGAAAAAGAGAGCACCTAATTTGGGTTATGTTGAAGTACTAGAGAATGCCACACTTTTGTGTAGTAGACTTAAAGTACCAACAAGTCTCTAACATTTGTGGTCTGTACATTCAGCAAGTGGGGAAATCAAGTCTTGATCTGTCTGAGAAGAAATTTATGTGAGGCCTTAAGGAATATCTAAGTGAGTTGTTAATCACTGAATAGAGGTTCAGAGACATAGTAACCTGCAGAGGGAAGAATGCTTCATTCTCTGTGAGGGGTGGCCAGGACCAGTCAGCAACTTGCAATGAGCCTCTTTGTGTTTTTCCTCTGCAGTCTCGCCACTGATCATTAAGGAATGGGCAGCTTACAAGGGGAAGTCTCCTCAGACCCCGGAACTAGTGGAAGCATTGGCCTTCCGGGAGTGGACCTGCCCCAACCTGAAGAGGCTTTGGCTGGGCAAGGCGGTGGAGGACAAGAACCGCCGGATGAGGGCCTTCCTGGCTTGCATGAGGTCTGATACCCCAGCCATGCTCAACCCTGCCAATGTGCCCACTCACCTCATGGTGCTCTGCTGCGTCTTACGGTGCGTGACATGGGGCAGGGGCATAGTCACCATGGTCAGTGTTCTCTGGAAAATATGACAAGCTTACTTTACAAGGTTGTGCTGTCTGTTGAGATTTGCCTTAGACCTGTGTTTGTATGTATAGCCTAATAGTGCGGGTCACATAAATACAACAATAACTGTACTGGAGTGCATAATAGAACAGGTATATTTAGAAAGCACATAGCTTCTAAATATTATATAATTGTGTGTATGTGTTTGTATGTGCGGGAGAGGGGTGGGAGTGAACAGGTGAGCATGTATGCCTATGGAGCCTGGAGGTTCATATGGGTGTCTTCTTCCTCAGTCACTCTCCACCCTACTTACTGTACTTTACTTATTATGTGTGTGGCTGTTTGCCTGTATGTATGGCTGTGCACCAGAAGAGTGATTCAAGATGGCAACCTCTGCGCCCCTCACCCAGCACAGGGAAAACCTGTTCTCTGATCGTGAGCAAAAGTGAGTTGAGTTACTGCTAGAGTTACTTCTTTGTTGCTATGATACAAACCAAGACTTAAAGCAGCAGCTTACGGAGGAAGGTTTGCTTTTCTGGGTTCCAGTCCATTGAGGGAAAACCAGTCTATGGAGGAATTCAGCCTACTGGCTTGTTCAGCTACATTTCTTAGACAGGACAGGCTCACTTCCTCAGGGATGGTACCACCCACAGTGGCCTGAGACCTGCATTAATTACCAATCAAGAACACCCCCCCCCCACCCCCCCACCCCCCCACCCCCCGGCAACAATTGAGATTCTCTGTCACAGATATGTCTAGGTCTGTGTCAAGCACAGTCAGTTTATAGTCTTTGTTCCAAGTGTGAAATGATTTGTAACGCTTGGCTTGTCCACTGTCAACACTGACCTAGGCAGCATACTGCAGCCAATGTGATACATAATTTCTTGGTTATGGATGAAGTGTGACATTCACATTTGTCTGACTCAGGGACAACTTCATGTTTCCTGGTCCAGTAATACCTTTATGTCTTGACTGTTTATTCTGTTGGCCCCTCAAAGACTGAATGAGAGATTCATCCTTTGCCAGCACCTAGGGTTCTTAGTGTTGTGAGGTGGAGGAGCTAGGTAGTTCCCTGGCCTCTGCTTCCCTGGGTAGATCACCGTTTATCCATGCACCTAGGCAGAGAACCTCAGAGGGGGTGTGACTTTCTCCCATTCCCCAGATTCAGCTTCTGCCAGTGTTCTCTCCACTCTGGGTATAAAGTCCCATTTGGCATTGCCATGTTATGAATGTTACTGTAAGGCAGCAGCTAGGATGGATAGGGTCCAGGCTCTAGAATCCAGGGGAACAGAGATGGAGAAGCAGAGACAGTGAGTAGACATTAATGCTGTGATGTGAGAAGGCCTGGAGATGTTGTCACGTTACATACAGACTACATCAAATAGGTCTTCCTCAAAGTGAAGTGGGGAGACTGCAAACAGATAGCTAGAGCTCCCGTTAGCAGAGCTGGGCGGTGGGGGCCACACACTCTTAATAGCAGCACTCGGGAGACAGAGGCAGGGAGATCTCTGTGTGTTCAAGGCCAGACTGGCCTACAGAGCGAGTTCCAGGACAAACCAAGAGGGGTAGAGGGAGGATGAGAGTCAGTCTGAAATCTCAAGGAGGAGGCTGCGTGTGTTGATGCACACCTGTAATCCCAGCACTAGAAGAGAGAGACTGGAGGAGAAGGGTGAATAGTTCAAGGTTACCCTGGTCTACAAAGTAAGACCTTATTTCAAAACACAAAACCGTCAACCACATATACATGAATCGTTTTCAGGGATGAAGGGTCCATGGTGTCATAGCAAGGGCCCAGCTGTCTATGTGTGCTTGGAAACACTTGAGACTGCCATGTGTCAGACCACCTTTCCCCCCAATACCCATGTTAGTCAAGGTCAGACTAGTCTTTGAAGGCTCTGGGCTGCCTGTTAGCCTGTGTGGTAAAGGTAGAGAAGGGGAAGATTTACAGAGCTCTTCCAAGTCTGTTACTGAAAGTTCCCAAGTAGTTGATTGATTGTTTATTGAGACAGGGTGTATCACTCTGATTGGCCTGTTTATTGAGACAGGGTGTATCACTCTGATTGGCCTGTAACTTGTTATGTCGTCCAGGCTGTCCTGGAACTTCTGGACTTGGAGATCCTCTTGCTCTGCCTTCTGAGTGCTGGTAGAAAAGGTGTAGGCTATTAGACTCAGCTATCAAGTGGTTTCTATTCTGCTTAATTAATTAATTTCATGGCAAAGAATACTCACCAAAAAAGTATCTCCAGAAATTCTATTAGGTGAGTTGCTAATCTGAAAAATTTCTAAAGTTGCAGATAGGAATCTGTAAATAAATGAGTATCTCAGAGTGAGTTGCTGTTTCTGTTATCTGTGGGCTCTGATCTTTGCTTTCATGAATATATTTTCTTCATATGACAAGAGCTGTAAGCAACTGAATAGAAAGGCAAAGGCAAGAAACACTTTGACCAATCGGGGCATGGGTTCTGCAGATATGCTGCATTCTGAGTCACCTCCTATAAACAATTTGGAACTGGGGGTACACCAATTTTTTTTCTGATCCAAAAGTTTAAAGGGAAAATAGAGCCAGCATGGAATCTGAAGAGTTTCCATGTAAGAGACCAAAGGCGTCTGGTAGGGAGTGAGGCTGTAGGATGGTGGGACTGTGCCAGTGCCACTGAAGCCAGCAGGCTCAG
Source organism: Mus minutoides (assembly GCA_902729485.2). Lineage (NCBI taxonomy): Eukaryota > Metazoa > Chordata > Mammalia > Rodentia > Muridae > Mus > Mus minutoides. The sequence goes on from LR749528.1 coordinate 1,931,498, forward strand.
AAATAGACAGTATAGGGAGGTTCATGTTATGTATATATTGCTCCAAACGAATATGTAAGTAGTTATTAATAGGGGAATATAAGTATTATGTAATAACTAATTAGCAAAAGCTAAGAGCACAAAGCATGGTTAAGTGAGGAAAAGAATACATACTGTAGCTGGGCGGTGGTGGCACACACCTTTAATCCCAGCACTCGGGAGGCAGGGGCAAGTGGATTTCTGAGTTCGAGGCCAGCCTGGTCTACAAAGTGAGTTCAAGGACAGCCAGGGCTATACAGAGAAACCTTGTCTCAAAAAACAAAAACAAAACAAAAACAAACAAAAAAGAATACATACTGTGTATATATACTGTATATGGAGCACACTCTCCAGTCAGTAGTGGGGGCTTCTTCCACATTTACTCATGGAGCCTCAGGGGGACCAATTGTATTTGATTTATGACACTTAGTTGCAAAGTATATAATACTTACTTCTTTATTTGAGACAGGGTCTCAGCTTGTAGCCCTGACTTGGTCTCACTGCCGGGATTAAAGGTCCGTGCCACCATGCCCAGCCAAAGGGTGTAATTTTTGTCAGTGTACATAGTGATAATTTACTTTTATATCACTGTTTAAGTGCAATAGAAATAATTTAGTATTCATTCACACTGAAATTTGATTGCTTATTTACTTATGCTGTATAATTGTACCATAAAGTGTATGCCTCTGTGTCCTTCGGTTTCAACTTTGATATAGGACACTTACTTCTGCTTCAGAATTGCTAGAACAATATATAAATTTCTATCTGTAAAATATTTAGATCAATATCTGCCTCTTACTGAGTATGTGAAATTTTACTTTGCTTATTAATGACTCATTAGAACCTCCCTGTGCCTTGTCTTAATGTACATTTCTATAGTGAATGCTAGCTCTGGTTGTATTAATTTGGTATTAAGCCTGAGAAAGCCTCCTTAGCAGGCAAAGGTGGAAAGAGGATTGTTTTGCATCTCTCCACTTCCTGTACCCCTTTGAGTTGTTCTCCAGGACTCACTTCTGTCCTCAGAAGTTGTTTTAATGGTACCTAGCAACCTGATCCAGTCCCCCAGAAGATGGTGAGGTACACAGACTCAGTACTAATGGGCTTACAGGCTTATGACTATTGCAGTTAGCTATTTCCACATTAGAAGCTGTGCGAGGTTACACTCTGTGGAGTGAGGGATACAGCTGTTGGCTGCTTGGCATATCTATCCTAGTGGAAGTTGAATCCTTTTAGCCACCCACACCCGGCTGTTCCAGATGTGAAGATGCTCCCGTTAGTCATTGAGTATCCTCCTCTTCACGGGCACTTCCTACACCATTCCTGTGTTCAGCTGCTGCCACGGATTCCTTAATTCAAATGAGACAGATCTCAACCTCACAGAGAACCACCTGCCTCTGCCTCTGCCTCTGCCTCTGCCTCTGCCTCCTGAATGCTGAGGATAAAGCATGTGGCACCCACCAGTCTGGGCAAGCACTGTCCAACATTCTAGCACGCTGAATGTTGATCACGGGCACACTGTTCATCTGGCATCCTCTCATGGAAGCATTGGTTGAAAGAGAATACAGAGGCAGCTTCCTGACTTGCACTGTCCTGAATTTATTGAGAAACTGTTGCTGATTTTCCAAGTACTGGCCGACTGCTCTAGTCATTCCACCCCTTCTGTTCCTTACAGGTATATGGTGCAGTGGCCCGGAGCTCGCATTCTGCGAAGGCAGGAGCTGGATGCCTTCCTGGCTCAGGCATTGTCCCCCAAACTGTATGAGCCGGACCAGCTGCAGGAACTCAAGGTACTGTCTGATCAGACTTGTGTCCTTGTCCTGGGAAGTCTTGTTTTGGATTTGGTGTAACTTTGCTAACCCTCACCAGTTGTTTGGGCACCAAACTAATACTACTAATGTCCTATGTGTCAAAGCCTTCAAGGCAAAGGGGATATTCCTGTCCAGGTCTGGCTGTGCCAGCAGGGTTTGTAAGCAAGTAAACAGCCAATTCTACTTTTATCAGATTTTACCTGTTTATCAGTTGATGTTTATTCTTGTTTTTCACATCAGAAAATAGACTTCTCTTTTTTATTTTACCAGGGGATTCCAGCCCTGGGAGGGCTGTATTAGCAGTGTTCTAACATCTAGCCAGGATTCTTTTTCTTATTTCATTCCATTGTTCCTAGCTGCACTTCAGTTTTCTCTAAAGCATATTCTTTGCCTGTCTGGTGTTGCACAGTCCCTTTTTAAAAGAACCACTTGAAGAGCGGTGTTAGCATCATCCCGACACCCCTTTTCGTGAGTGTTTGACATCCCACTCGTTTTCATTTTGCCTGTAGCCCTCCTTTGTGTTATGTTGCAGCGTTTCTCCTGAGTTGGCTGGTTTTGTAGTGTCACCTCGCTCATTAGTTGCTGTGTTCATGATTATAATTGCTTTCCTGTTTCTGTATTAAATGTTAGAGAGAGCTCAAGTCCTCAAGGGTAGCTGAACTCACAATTCTGCCTTTTCTTTTTAATGTTAGGGTTTTGTTTTTCTTTGTCATCAGTTATTTAATTTTTTTTATCAAGTTTGTTTTAAAAATCAGCTAATCTCTTTTGAGAAATTTGCCTTCACTTTTAGATCTTTTTGCTGTTCTTTATGAACACATCTATGGCAAAGATTTTAGACTAGTTCTGAAGATTTTTTTTCTTTTTAGTATCTGACAGGTGGTTCTTAATAAATTTCTGGGTTTTCCCTAAATTATTATATTAAATTGCATATTTTGGTGCTAACTGGAACTCTGTTGAGGCTTCTAATGACTTTGAAACAAGCTAAGTACAAAACCAAAGCTCAACAGAATCCCCTCAAATTGTGTTCTTTACTTTGTGGATCAAGCTTTTCTGTGTGTTAGGCAGAAACTGTTACTATCTTTAACACTTTTGTTTTCGGTGTCAGGCAGTGTGGCGGACCCAGTCAGGTCCTCCTGTGTGTTCCCCGGGTGCTCCGTCACCGTCCTCGCCGCAGGCTGTGCTTCAGGGGGTGGAATCACTGCCCTAGAGTGTGGTGCCACCCTCTACCTCTCCTCCTGTTTCTCTTGTGTAGATTATTCCTTCAGTATTGACATCCCAGTTCTGAAAATCAGACCGCCAGGGACCAGGTATGCCCACCAAGCCTTATTCACCATCAAGTTACTTTAACTAAAGTCCATCTTCTCTCCCACATCCTTTTCATTTTCGGACCCACATGCAGAGTGCACCTTTTGAAGCTTTCATTTTGATTCTTTTGAGACCTTAGTGTTTTCATGGTTTTTGCCTGATTCTTCATCCAAGGCGCGACATTTCTAAAGATGTATCAGTGAGATACATTCCACAAACAGGGACCTTCTGTCTCACTCGTCGCAGCCCAAGTCTTCTTGTGTGGAAGTTAGTGGTCCTGTTTTACAAGCACAGTCCACACTAAGACCTTCATTGTCAGGTTTAGCACACATTTCAAAACTGCTGTGAGAGAGAGAAAATATCCTGTGGTTGAGAGGAAGGCAGCTTGGCTTTGTTTGTTTTTGTTTTTTAAGATTAAGCATTCTCTCAGCTGTTAAATTGAGAACTGATAGGAATATTCTTATTTCAGGCTACCAAAAATTCCTATGTAGAGTTTGGCATTCTAGAATTTAGTGATAGAAAGTTAAATTTTAAAATTGCTTTTCCATTTAACCATTAAAGGTTTTTGAGAAGTCAAAAGCAACAACGGTGCCTTTCTGTAAGACGCCTCTTCACTGTTTAAGACACAGCCACCTCTTGGCTGTCGCTGCTGCTGTGCTGGGCTGTCACCCCGTTTGTGGATTGCCTAGACCAGTCACTTTTCCCCGTCAGTGTCTGGTACACGCTTTGCCATCAGGAAAAGAGGAAGAAAGGTCCCACTTCTGCTAGTTTTGACTCTTGCTATCAGCTTTTCTGAAGGGAGGGTTACTGGGAGAGACACTGTACCCTTAGATAAAATGAGTGTTTAAGAATTCATTTCATCCATGCTTCCTCTGTCCACCATAGCCATGAATAATTGAGCATGCTCTGTGTGGTTCCCTGCATACCTGTGACAGTGACTGATGACCCTCATTTGCCTCTCTGTTCAATTTTGTGAGCCATTCTCCTAGTTTTCCAGCATGAGTGTAATTGTGAAGGCAAAATTAGCACTGAGCCTGGGGCTCAGAGTTGGGGGTGAAGAATGAGGAGAAGGAACTTTTACCATTGTGATATTTGTCCAGTTTCTTCTCCTTTGTTCTTGACATCCCTATAAGTCTCTTAAAAGTTCCACATGCCACGTGGAGAATATAAAAGATGGAAAATGAAGAGCTTTAAAGACAGTATTGGGGCCCATAACATGTCGGTGATAACTGCAGAGTTGTTTTGCAAATAGGTAAATATGACATAAAGTAAGAGTTAGAGTCTGTAACTCAGTAAGTAGACGCTGGATGACATCACTTCACTACAATTGGCTCTTAACTATCTGCAAAGAGAATAAATTCTGCAGCTGTATTTCTTGTGAAGCCAGATTTTTTTCTGTTTCTCTAGTTGAGGAACTTTGGATAATGTTGAATATTTGTCTCCATTTAAGTAAGTTCAGGCATCTATACAGTTTAGGGTTCTAATTAACATTTAAGGGGGTTTAGCTACTGCTCTTCAGAGGACCTGGGTTTGATTTCTGGTACACACACAGCAATTTACAACTGTCCATTGTAACTCCAGTTCCAGAGAATCCAATGCCTTTTCCTGGCCTCTGGGCACTCATGCAGTGCATATACATTTATATAGGCATTCATACACATCACTAAAAATTACTGGATGGTGGTGGTTCACGCCTTTAATCCCAGCACTTAGGAGGCAGAGGCAGAGGCAGAGGCAGAGGCAGAGGCAGAGGCAGAGGCAGAGGCAGAGGCAGAGGCAGGCAGATCTCTTGAGTTCAAGGCCAACCTGCTCTGCAAAGCAAGTTTCAGGGCAGCCAAAACTGTTAACACAGAGAAACCCTATCTTGAAACACACACGCGCACACCCCAAGACAAGACAAAACAATTAAGGAAATTAAAACACTACAGTATGAATTTTAGAAAGTTTTTGGGCAGGCATGTTGGCATATACTTAGGGGCCAGAGATAGGATGAGTTTGAGGCTATCTTGGGGTATATAGTAAGAAACTGTTTCTAAAATAATTAAAAAAAAAACCTTTTGGAAGGAAGTCAAATGTACACAGCAATGGAAATCTTATTTATATAATTATATAGTTTTTCTTTTAGAAACATTTACCTGTAAAGTTAATGGTAGTTATCATTACTTAAATTGATAATTACGTTTCTGAGGATTGAACCCAGGGCTTCATGCATGGTCAACAAACAAGTTCTGTTCTGCTAAGCTACATCCTCAGACCTAACATCATTTTTTAAATCCACCTTTGCAGTCCCTCAGTGGCCAGTGTAATTCATATATGAATGAGTGCACACAGTGTGAACTTGCCCTATTCCTCTCAGGAAATTCAGAAATGAGTAATTCTAACCAGAGTGCTTTTCTGCTGTAAACCTTTGCTGCACTCTGTTAAACTCTATATACAGTGATATGGCCAGGATTTTAATCAGTGGGACTTTGTATTTGGGTATGACCAGTAGTAACCTATACTCTCTCTGTTTTTTTGTTTTTTGTTTTTGTATAAAATAGAGTTTATTCAGGGCATGAGGAGGAGGAGAGTTAAGAGGGTAGTAGAGACAGAAAGGCAGAGAGAGGGAGAAGGTAGAGAAGTAGAGGCCCACCATGACCACTTGGAGAAAGGGAGGCAGGGAATGGGGAGAGGGGGAGCAAGAGATGAAGAGGCAGGAGAGCGTGACCCATACTCTTAAGAGTTGCCTTCAGGCTGCCATATAGGCAGTATGGTATTTCATGCAGAACATTTTCATAGAGATAGAAACCATCTCTTCCTAAGCTTTGATCCTGATTTTCTAGTCTTTGGTGTAGGGCACAAAGGCCATGGCTGGAAGCAGTGGCCCAGATGACTAGGAAGGATTCATAGCTACTACCCCATAGAAGTGGGGGGGTAACCTGCGTGCTGGGGTGTCTGTTTGCTTACAGCCCTCTTCTGCTTAGCTGCTCTCCTGCAGGCCACTTTACTCTCTATGGTGAAGAGTCTCTGCTTTTTATAGCACACAGAGGGGATCTCAGGAAAACATATGTGTTCTTTCTGACTGACCCTGTCTCTTTGCACATAAAAACGAAAGTGTATTTAATCCATCACCTCAGGCCCTCATGGTTCTCACATGAGGTATAGAAAGTTTTTTTGGGCAGACATGTTGGCATATGCTTAGGGGCCAGAGATAGGAGGATCAATAAACACTGACTCCTAGGCCTTACAAGTTTAATTGCATTGACTAAACTCTTTAGAAAAGGTTGGCAAGAATGTGATAGGAAATACTTGCAGATAATCATAAGTCCTTTAGCATTTGGCACTGAAATATTCTTTTTGTGTTTCATACAATGCCATTTTCCAAAAGTCATTTTCTCTGCCACAATGCGTCCTTCCCTGGACTAAAGGGTTTTTATTCTAAAGATTTTATTCTTGAAAAGCCATTGAGGTGACAAGAAGGAAACCAACGTAGAATAAACCTTTGTCCTAGATAATCCACAAACTAGGCCCTTTCCACACAGATGATCGAGAGTTGATTGCGCTGTGTCAGGGGTCTTACCCTGCCCGCCCGCTGTCTGTGAGGTGAGAGTTCTGGCCAGGTGGGCACCAGTACTCACTCAGCATAGAGGAAAGACACAAGTTTCAGCGTGCAGGGAAAGCACAGCTTGAGGACAGCATTTCTCTCTGTGCATTCTTTCACTTCTCCTGAAACATTTTGACAGTTTTAAAGTTTCTTTGAAACAACATAAAAAGTAACAAACATATAGTACAGATTTATTTCAAAATGAAATTATGCCAACTAATTTCTTAATACCGTTACTTGAAAACTGTTCTGTTATTACATGGGCATTGTTCAGATCTGAAGTGTTTGGCCTTACTGAAGGGATTGTGGAGCTCTGGGCCCAGAAGGAGACTGTAGCTCATCAGGTCCCTCCTCATGTCTATCCTTAAGCATCCTATTATCCTCACTGTAATAATTTACAGATGTCAAACTATTCAGTATGTTCATAAAACATGATTTTAAAATAAGAACATAAAATGTGGCTTTCTTTGAGTAAGACCAGGGCTAGGTGTGCCCCTCTTGTTGATGAGGATTGAGCTCTATTAACTTTGGGGAGTTTTAGCGGGAAAGTATGATACTGTAGTACTCTTACTCCATATAAATTACTCTTTTCCTTTAAAAGATTGACAACTTAGACCCGCGAGGAATTCAGCTGTCGGCTCTCTTCATGAGCGGGGTAGACATGGCACTGTTTGCTAATGACGCATGTGGACAGCCCATCCCCTGGGAACACTGTTGTCCTTGGATGTATTTTGATGGGAAGCTCTTCCAGTCCAAACTTCTTAAAGCCAGCCGGGAGAAGACCCCACTCATCGACCTCTGTGATGGTCAGGTATGTCGGGAATGGGGCGGCCATCTCTGACTAGAGTGGATTGTAATGTGTGAGCTAACCTGCTATCTAGTTCATTGCTGTGATAGAATACCATGGCCAAAGCAACTTGGAGAGCAAAGGGTTTGTTTGACCTCTGCTTCCATGTCGTCATTTGTCATTGACATCAGAGCAGGAACCTAGGGGCAGGAGCTGATGCAGAAGCCCTGGAGAAATTTTGGAATTTTCTTTTAAAAACCACAGAAATATTATAAGAACATGTTTTCCTTTTAGTCCCGGGTGTGGGATACGGGGCTGCTTCAGATTGTCCACAGCAGGTGACTGTGATTTGCCCCATGCTTGTTCTAGCCAGGGCTTGATTTTGTCCCCTGCAGATAGTTTCTGCAATTGTGTGACCTTTGGAATTCTGGGGACTTTTCAGAGGGTGTATAAATGCTGGGGCTCTAAGAGATTGGAGGGTTGCTATTTGGTCGAAGTAGGTGTGAACAAAAAAGAAAAAAGAAAATAAATATAGCAATGGTGAAGATCAAACGTGCCCCAAGGAACTCAACTCCTGTAATCAGCAGGATGTACCCTAAGGATAACATCACCCCCTCTCTGACCCCTGACTTTATTCAGGGATCTCTTTCCTTCCCCTTTCATCCTCTTTCTCTCTTATCTAGTGTTGCCAGGTAGGAAGGGTAGAGAAAGGGGTGAAGAAGGTTGGAAGAAAAAAAGAACCCACAAAGTAGCCAAGGCTGAGCTACACTGTTTACACTTGCTTAGCCTGCTTTCTTACAGAGCCCAGGCCCACCAGCCAGGGTGGCCCTACCCAACATGGGCTGGGCCCTTCCACATCAGTCACTATTTAAAACATTTCCTACAGGCTCACCTACAGCCTGGCCATATGAAGGCATTTTCTTAACTAAGATCTCCTCCACTCGGGTGACTTTAGCGTGTGTTAAGTTGACATAAAACTATCCCAGTAAAACTGCCATCTTGCCAATGGTTCACAGAGCCTCTCATTGCTTGAGAGACAGTTATATCTCAGGAAGATCCTTGCCTATTGAGGCAGTGAGTGGGAACCATCGTGGCCAGGAGTGCAGGCCTAGGTTCCCCAGGGCTCTGCTCACATTTTCATTAATTAGTGTGATATCTCTCTCTCTCTCTCTCTCTCTCTCTCTCTCTCTCTCTCTCTCTCTCTCTCTCTCCATAGAAGAGGTTTTATTGGGAAGGAGAGACAAGGTGGCGGCAGAAAGAGAAGAGGGAGAAAAGAGAGTGTGGCTTCTCTTGATAAACGTTTCATTTACTATTGTTGCTTGATCACGAGGGTTGTGCTCGTGGCCAGTAGCACAGGCTTGTGGCACATCACAGCTGGTTACTCATTCACAAGCCCCTCAGAGCACTTCAGCACTGTGGAAAACCAGTGAAGCCAGCACGAAGGGCAAAAGTGCAGAGCTGGGCCAGCAGGACCACGAGCTGCACTAGGTAATGTGCTGTCCCATTAGAGCTCAGCCAGGACAGTTCGTCATACTCTACATCCTGCTGTATACAGGTCTGAGAGTGGCCAGACTATTGATTTAGGTGGTAAGAGTAAGTATTAGGAGTAGGTGAGGGGCTGGAGAGAGCATGAGGACCTGAATTCAGTTCCCAGCTCCACAAAAGGCTACCACCAGCTCAGGGGATGGGATAGGCTTGACTCTGACCACTTCACAGGCACTTTGTACATATGAGAAATCCCACACAGATATACAACTAAACATAAAGTAAATATTAAAAATAAAGAATTGGGAGACTGTGCAGATGGAGATTTACACAGCAGTGGTTCCGTTTTGTGAGTGACTATTTAAATTTGTTAAAACTCATGGGTGATGTTTTTACTGTGTGTCCATTGACCTCAGGCGGAGCAGGCTGCCAAGGTTGAGAAGATGCGCCAGAGCATCCTGGAGGGCCTCAGCTTCTCCCGGCAGAACCACCCACTCCCCTTCCCACCGCCTCCTGCTCTGCCCTTCTATCCAGCCTCTGTATACCCTCGGCACTTTGGGCCAGTCCCACCCTCACAGGGCAGGGGCAGGGGCTTTGCAGGTGAGTCATATTCCAGAAATCTTTCAAGTGGGGCAGAGTGTGTGGTCCTTCTGGTGGCAGCACAGCTTGCCACGTGGTAACATGCAGTAGTAGGTTTGGGGAAGCGCTGTCATGACAGTAATTCTTCCCTAGTAGAGATGAGAGAGTAAGATCCTGAAGGAGCTCTGAGAAAGGACACGGAGTCACCTTAATCTCAGTTACTTTTCATGTGTGGGGAGTAAATTTCTCTGCTTCAGAGAGAGCTCTTCTCGTACCACATCTCCAGGGTGCCTACTGAATGACTGCTAAGGGAGGCTGGTCTGTAGTGCTGGCCTCTGGGAATGATTGGTGGATATTGAGATAGCAAAGAGGGTCTGGGAGACCTCTTCCCAGAAGCTGACAAAGATAGGGGCTGTTCTACCTGCATGGGAGGTCCCTCTGAGGCCCACTTCTCATGCTTTTCCTGTTTTTCTCCACTTTGGATACAGGAGTCTGTGGCTTCGGAGGCCACTATGGGGAAACAGTAGCAACAGGCCCTTACCGTGCCTTCCGGATGACAGCAGCATCAGGACACTGTGGCGCCTTCTCAGGCAGTGACAGCAACAGGACTAGCAAGTCCCAGGGCGGTAATTATTACCACAGCCACACCCATCCAAGTGTCTGCTGCCAGCATCCTCTGCTCCAGCATCCAGCTTCTCCCCTCCATGGCTGTCCTTTCAAGCCTCCTCTAACACAATGACTTTTCTCTTGGGTCCCTGACTGACCCTCCGCTCTTAAGTCTATGAAGTGGCCCTGTCGTAGCTATCCTATCTTCTCCTTCCAGGCTAGGCCACTGAGTGTCCACCTAGAAGACAACTTGTCTATGCATCAGTGTGACCTGTCCAACACCTCACTCTCTCAGGCTAGGCTGCCAGTTTTGTATAGTGGGATATATCATAAAGCTGTCTTTTGGTAAAGGTGCTTGTACTTGTGTAGAAGATGTAAGCAGGTACAGAATTTCTAGCACATAAAAAAGCTTCTGGTAGTTTGTTTTAAAGAAAATTCTAATGCAAGATAGTTTACTGTAGCTGGGCAGTGGTGGCACATGCCTTTAATCCCAGCAATCGGGAGGCAGAGGCAGGCAGATTTCTGAGTTCGAGGCCAGCCTGGTCTACAAAGTAAGTTCCAGGACAGGCAGGGCTATACAGAGAAATCCTGTCTCAAAAAAACAAAAACAAGCATGCAGAATTGCTACATTAAGCTAGTTAAAGGCTAGCTTAGTAAACATAGCAAGTTTCAGGTCAGCCAATGCTCCATGGTGAAATTGTGCCCCCAAACACCAATTATTTATTTATTTAGATTACCTGGCAATATCAGCATATAATAAACTTATTAAAATATTTTTTCTAAGTGAGGTGGCACATTCCTTTAATCCTAGCACTTTGAAGGCAGAGGCACGTTCTAGCACAGCCTGGTCTCCATAGCTAGCTCTTGACCTGCTAAGATCTTGTCTTAGAAACGCAGGCCTCTTCAAAGAGGATGGGTCTGACACACTCTGAGGAATCTTGTAGTCATACCTGTCTTCAGAAGCTGAGTGGGCTTGGTCATAGGCACATGGCTTAACACCAGGATTGTAAGAAGCTTGGGATAACCTCAGGAATGAGATGTTCAAGCTCATTTTGTTTTAACCGTTTTTCCTATACTGTAACAGATTAAGGAATTTCTTATGTGAGAGAACAGGAATAGTCAGTCCATCGGTAATTAATAGAAGTTGGTGAGTGCAGCATATATTTAAGTTTGTGCTTAAGGAAGTTCTGCTTTAGCAATGTGGTAACTGTGGAGCTGTGTGTAGTCCGTCTGTTGTAACTTCACCCAGAATACAGAAGCAAGACGTGAAGAGGCTGGCCTGGATTGCACAATGAGACCTTGTTTCCAGGATTCATGGTGTGTGAATATAGATCAGTGGAAAAGCTCTTGCCTAGCCTGTTCACGACCCTGGCTTCCATTCCTAGTGTGAGAGTGAGAGAGGAAGGAGTGCTTATAGGTATTGATTAATTTCCCTAATGTTTGGCTAATGACACAAATATGGAAGTGTTTACCTAGAGAATAGCATACTGAGGTTGCAAACAAGTCTACCTGGTGGTGCAGAAGGCAACCCAGTTACACCCAGCCAGCTACACTTATTTCAGTTTCCCTAAATAGGAGTTCACTGTGGCAGTTAGGATCTAACTCACTTGTAGATTCTTTTGTTTTAGTTTGGTTTTTTAAACATTTATTTATTTTGCATATGAACGTGCTGCAGGATACTTATGGAGGTCAGAGGACAGCTTACAGGAGTTGGTTCTCTCCTACAAACTTGTGCAGCTTGGTGGTAAGCACCATTAATGGATGGATGAGCCGTAACTCAAGTTTTACTTTCTCTAAATTTATACAGGGTCTCCCTCTAGTCCAGCTTGGCCTTAAATCCACAATCCTCCTGCCTCAGTTTCCCAAATGTTTTGATCACAGATGTTTACTACCATACTTACCTCTATTATAGGTTCTTAACTACAGATTGAAATCTTGTGGTGTAGGGCCTGACATGTCTTTAATTCTAGCACTTGGGAAGCAGAGGCAGGTGTATCTCTGTGAATTTGATGCTATTAGCCTAGTCTACCTATAGAGTTCCAGGAAAACTAGGGTTACATGGAAATATCTGCTCTATAAACAAACAAACAAACAAACAAATAAATAAATAAATAAATAAATAAAATATATCAGCGGATTACATGGTATGGTGTGCTCAAAGGGCCTTCTGTAATCACACCTTCCTAAAGCACGTAAATGCCTTCCTACTAAGTGGGAACCAGAACTAAGGAGGAGCTACTTTGCTTGTTTTCCCTTTGTTGGTCCTAATGCTGTGTTTGTAAAGATCCTTGTCTTCTCATGGTTTCTTTTTGTTGTTGTTTGTTTGTTTGTTTGTTTGTTTTTGTGCAGGAGTCCAACCTATTCCTTCTCAGGGAGGGAAGCTAGAAATAGCTGGCACCGTGGTCGGCCACTGGGCTGGGAGCAGACGGGGCCGTGGGGGCCGAGGGCCCTTCCCTCTGCAGGTGGTGTCTGTGGGAGGACCAGCGAGAGGGTAAGCTCTGGGCTGGGCTGGGAGACTTTGTGTAACTGCAGAAGGCAGTCTTTGACTGCTCCTCCTGAATATGGCTGCTCTCACAGCACTGCATAGTCTCTGTTTCATATTGTCCTTAGTGTTACAGAATCTTACATATCATCAGATAATTGTGTGATTCATCATTATTTCATTATTAAATAATTAACCATGCATTATTCAGTTATTGACCTGTTATCTAAAAATGTTCCAATGTTAGTTTTGAAGTCAAATGCCTTGGGTATGAACCAGAAAAATGATTCCTTGCATTTGATCTGACCATACTTAATTCTTAATGTCTCACCTAGCATAAGATCGACCGAGAGTAATTTAAACACCATCTTTGAGAGACTAAGTCTGTTTGCTCTTGTTTTCCTGTATTTCCCAGGCGTCCGAGGGGTGTTATCTCCACTCCAGTGATTAGAACGTTTGGAAGAGGTGGAAGGTACTACGGCAGAGGCTACAAAAGCCAGGGAGCAATTCAGGTAATGTCCCCTCAGTGTTCCTGTCACTCCTGCCATGTCTCCCCTCTAGGAGTGTCCCTGCCTGTGTTCTGACTGTAGGGCAGTGAGTTTGTTTGGTACTTGTCAGGCCTCTGACTTGATACTTGAATCATTTCCATGTGCTCAGGAACTCCCATCGGGTGACTTCTTGTTTAGGCCAAATGGGGTCTAGGCTGCCTTCTCTTCCAAGGTAGCCACTTCTTTAGTGGAAAATCGATTTTATTTTATTTTATTAATTTAATTCTATTTATTTATTTAGAGTCAAGGTCTCACTATGTAGCCCTGGCTGGCCTGGAACTTGCTAGGTAAACCAGGCTGACCTCAAACTCACAGAGATCCACTTACCTCTGCCTTCTGGTTGCTTTTTTATTTTCATGTATAAATATTTGCCTGCATGTGTGTCTGGGCACCATGTGCCTCAGAGAGCAGAAGGTGTTAGATTTCCTGGGGCTAGAGTTAGAAAAGCTGCGAGTCTCGGTGCAGGTGTTGGGAATCTAACCCTGATCTTTATGAGGGGACCCTAGTATTCAGCCCACCCTCTCTCTAGACCCACTTTTAAGGTCTTATGTGTACCTGTTGTGTGTGTGTTTTTCTTTGGTCTCTTGTATCATATGTCCTTTTTCCTGTATGAACTGCTTGTAGGGTTTTTTGTTTGTTTGTTTGTTTGTTTTTTTGGTTTTTCGAGACAGGGTTTCTCTTTATAGCCCTGGCTATCCTGGAACTCACTCAGAAATCCGCCTGCCTCTGCCTCCCAAGTGCTGGGATTAAAGGCGTGCACCACCACACCCGGCTTGTAGTCTTCTTAAGGATACCTATACCTCATGCATGCCCTGCGGAGAAAGTTTGCTGACACTCACTGTCTCAGTGAAATGCTTGTTGAATTCCAGGCATTACTATTGTAGTGTCTAAATGGATTCTTGTCCATCCTGGAGAATCCTGCTTCAGTGCTTTTTTTTACAGATTTCTCATAGGCTCAGCACCCCCTCACGGTGCTCTGTGTGTGTGTGTGTGTGTGTGTGTGTGTGTGTGTGTGTGTGTGTACCTTCAGTAGCGGTGCTCTTCTCGTCTGTATCTGGCAGGGAGCCATGATCCACTCTACTGTCCTCTGGTGCCTCATTTGTCTTGGTTCTATAAATCCCTTCTTGACCATGTACCCTCCAGGCTCTGGACCTCTTTTCTGGTCTCTGGGGTCCTTTCTCACTGTGTTCTGTGAATGACTCCTCAGGAAGGACTGAGGGGGAGCTGCTGAGGGTGAAGACTGCTTTCCTCATCAGCACACTGGCTTGCAGGCTTTCTCCACAGTTGGCTTGCTTTACATCACTTTCTTCATACCTGAAGCTTTGCTGTCAGAGTTCCCTGGTGTCCTGCCCACTGAGCTCACCTGTGGGCTTGTCCTAAGTGCCCAGAGTGCTTTGCTTTTCCATGAAAACTTGCTGCCTTTCCTGGAAGCCCCGGGCACTGCTGCTCTGATTGCCACACTCAGTGAGCCTCCGTCTTCCCCTTCAGGAACTTGTCTACAGTGGCATGGTGGTGCTTGGCTGTCTCCATCCTCAGTGTCCAGCTGCCTGCTCACTGCCTCTTCTCTGCCTACCTTTGATATCTGGCAGACTCTTCATGGACTGTCTCTTCTCTCCTTTTTTTGATTTACAACTCAGGCTACAGTTTACCTCTAGGGTCTTTCTTTCTTTCTTTCTTTCTTTCTTTCTTTCTTTCTTTCTTTCTTTCTTTCTTTCTTTCTTTCTTTCTTTCTTTCTGTTTTGATTGTTCGGAGACAGTCTCACTACATATCCCTGTATGGAACTTGCTGTGTAGATTAGGTTAGTCTCAAATTCCTAGTGATTCCCTGTTCTGTCTTCTCCTGAGGACTGACTAGGATTAATGTTATGGCGGCTGTGCCATGTGTGCCACCGTGTCACACTTAATGAATTTATTTTTGTTTGTCATTATATGTGAGTGATACGTATGCATCAGCATCCATGGACCCCATTGGCCATGAGCTGCTAAAAGCTGAACTTTGGCATTCATTCTTTTCCTTTGACCTCTATGTGCGGTCTAAGGATTGATTGAACTCAGAATGGCAGTGTTTTTACACATGTAAAAACCCTAGTTGTTGTTTGTTTGTTTGTTTGTTTGTTTAAGATTATATTTATTGAGCTGGGCGTGGTGGCGCACGCCTTTAATCCCAGCACTCGGGAGGCAGAGGCAGGCGGATTTCTGAGTTCGAGGCCAGCCTGGTCTACAAAGTGAGTTCCAGGACAGCCAGGGCTACATAGAGAAACCCTGTCTCGAAAAACAAAACAAAAAAAAAGATTATATTTATTATATGTAAGTACACTGTAGCTGTCTTCAGACACACCAGAAGAGGGAATCAGGTCTTGTTACAGTTGTTTGTGAGCTACCATGTGGTTGCTGGAATTTGAACTCAGGACCTCTGGAAGAGCAGTCAGTGCTCTTAACTGCTGAGACATCTCTCCAGCCCCCTATTTATGGTTTTTTTAAGATAGGATCTTTCTACATGGCCCTGGCTATCCTGGAATTCATTTTGTAGAGCGTGCTGGTCTCTTATGTACAGCACCTGTCTGCCTCTCCCTGCGCTGGAATTAAAGGTGTGGACCACCATGCCCAGCTGCTTGGTTCTTTAAAAGACAAAATTTTAGAGCAGCTTTAGGCTCACAGCACTAAGACAGGTGGATTTCCTAAGAGCAATGCATTCCCTTTGTGCCTTCCTGTCTACCCTGTCTCCTGTCAGAACGACCCCCTTGTTACAGTTGGTGCCCGTCCAGGACACATGGAATCCCCCTCTCATAGCATGCTTCAGCTGTCACTCTTGGTGTCACACACTCCACAGTGTGCTGAACAGGTCTGCACAGCCATTGTGTTCCCCCGAGTGTCACTGCTATAAAGGTTTTCTGCTCCACCCTATTTCCCCAAGAGCATTATCTTTTCAGACTT
The DNA here is from genome assembly GCA_902729485.2 of Mus minutoides. Lineage (NCBI taxonomy): Eukaryota > Metazoa > Chordata > Mammalia > Rodentia > Muridae > Mus > Mus minutoides. The sequence continues at coordinate 1,947,633 of LR749528.1, forward strand.
TTTAAAAATGATCTTTTTAATTTTTGTGAGAATTGGTTGGTGTTTTACCTGCATGCATACCTGTGTGAGGGTGTCAGATCCCTTGGAACTAGAGTTATAGACAGTTGTAAGCTGTCATGTGGGTGCTAGGAATTGAACCTGGAAAAGTACCCAACACTCAGCCATGTCTCCAGCCTGTTCTTCCTTAACTTCACAATACAGATTGTAAGCTCCTCCCTGTAGTAACAGAACTGTGGCCGTTTCAGTGGGGCTGGACATGTAATAACAGAACCATGGCCGTCTACGTGGGGCTGGACATGTAATAACAGAACTGTGGCCGTCTTGGTGGTGCTGGGCGTGTAGCTCAGTGCTACAGTGCTGCCAAGGCCCTCGTTTTGATTCCAAGCACCAGAAATGAACAACAAACACTGAGTGTAGGCTTTTGTAGTTCCCAGGTTCTCGCCTCTGTGATCCCTGGCAAAGACTTAGCTCGATGCTGAGCCTCTGACCTGCCTTCCTGAATTGCAGCACTGTTTTATTTCCCTCTTGTTAGTGAGGGACCACTTCTTTCCCTCTTGTCCTGGTTGTTTGACCACTCTTAACAGTTATGTAGTCAAGTGTGTGTGTCCCTGGTGACCTAATGTTAACCCATCTTTTCTTGTATGTATAATTAGTGTTTCACTTCCGTGTTGTTTTGATGAAATGTCTGTTAAGGGTTTGGATCATCTTTGGTGCTGTTTGTAGGATGATGTTTTTTTAGTCTGTTCCCAAGCTTGATTGAGCAAGTATCACCATGACTCCCAAAGACCCATCTATCTCTCTCATCCCGTGACCCTTCCTCACTCCCACTTCTCACTCAGTCTCATTTGTCTTAAGGAACTCTTATAGACCTTGGTTGTCATGGCATGATGACCATTTTATTGGTTTCGAGGGTGGGGGCACTCACTGCAGAAAACTGCCAGACCTCAGTGTCTGTCTCCTGTCAGCTAGAGGCAGCACCACCTCAGCCTTGTTGTTGGGAAGTATACAGGGCTGTGTCAGGCTCAACCTGCTTAGGGGGACAAGGGTGATCCAGAGGAGGATCTGTCCACAGCCTTGTGCTGCTAGTCATACAGCCCTGCTTTGTGCTGCTGTTGTCCAGCTGTGACTTGGTTTGCCCTGTAAAGAATGGGGTATGTGTATTGGGTGTGCATTTTGGAGAATATGAGGAGAGCCCCTATTATTTAGTGGAGAATCACTAAAAGGTGCTTGTAACTTTAAAAATGAGATAAAGGGGTTTGGGAGGGAAAAAAAATGAGATAAAGGGTTAGATAGAGCACTCCAAGTGAGACTGTCATCTCAAAATGACCATTTCCAGCAGAGGTGTTGAGAGAAGGAGCTACAGAAGGAATTAGCCTAGACAGAAGTTTCACCAGCTGAAGGCAAGCAGAGAGCTGAAGTTTTCTTTTGAATTCTCTGGCTGAGGCATTATGGCTAATCTGTGTCCCTGTCCATCTGTGTTGTCCCCCATCCCAGCCCACCTTTTGTATACCTGAAGCTTTTGTTACTCTCCTTCCCAACAGGGCAGGCCTCCTTATGCCGCTTCAGCAGAAGAAGTGGCCAAAGAACTGAAGTCGAAGTCTGGGGAAGCCAAGCCCTCTGCTGTGTCCTCAGAAGGGTCCCTGGCTGAAAACGGAGTGATGGCCGAGGAGAAGCCAGTGCCCCAACTTAATGGGAGCACAGGTGACCCCAGGGCCCCCAGCCACTCTGAAAGTGCCTTGAATAATGACTCTAAACCGTGCAATACAAATCCTCACTTAAATGCACTAAGTACAGACAGCGCCTGCCGCAGGGAGGCTGCTCTGGAGGCAGCTGTCTTAAATAAAGAAGAGTAAACTTATTTTTTATAGAGGGTGAAGGATGCTGGAAGGGTAAGGATTCAGGAGTATCTGGAGAGAGAGAGAGAGCCTGCAGTTATGTACATTTTGTCCTTTCCGTAAGAGAAAATGAGGACTTTGGAAATTCAGATCCCTCTTTGATATCAGAGATATAAACAACACATTTTTTTTTTTTTTTTAGTTTTAACCAGTTGTAGTCAAAATGCTACAATAAAACAAAAAAGAGAAAGAAAATGAAGAGCATTTGACTCCCGCACTTAAAAATGAAGTACACAAAGTTTAAACTGGTTACGACAAAAGCCTAGAGTTGTGTTTCTTGAACTATAAAGAAAACAAATTTTGGCAGTGTTTAAGTATATATAGCTTAAATATAATTTTTAGCATTGGCACCATATGTATGCCACTGTATTTGATTTTGCATTACTGTTTCACAATGAAGCTTTGTTTTAAGGCTTTGATTTATGATTATGAAAGAAATAAGGCACAACCACAGTTTTTCTTTCTTACTTAAATTTCATCACTGTTGATGTGGTTCTTTTGTGTTAAAAAAAGTGCAACTATCAAAACTAAAAAAAAAATTATAGATTAAACTGCTGTTGTGCTGATTTTGAATACACAGTACATCATACATACTTTACAAGCAAGTTCAATGGAGATTAAGTTGAAATCATAGAAGATGCAAATGACCTTTCAAAGTCAACACAATGTGTTCTGAAACCTCGTGACTAATACCATGCATCTGTGATCAGTGAGCTACGTGGTTTTGAATCGGACGTAGACCATTAGTGCTACTACTTGAGCTAAACTTCTGCATGGTTCATAATTTTTAAAGTGTGTAGTTAATATTATGCATGTTATTGTCCTTTCTTCCATTCTTACCAGTATGTGCCCATTTGCAAAACAAAATGCTAATAATCAGTAATAGTCCTATAAAAGATGTTAACTCTGTTTAGTCATTGACTGATCTTGCTCTAACCTTAAAATTTTGTGATTATTGACCTCTGTTGCATTTATTCTAAACCCCCCAAAATTATCTAGCCGTTTGGAATATCAACATTACCCTGGTGTACTCACTGCTGTGTGCATTATTGTTCTTTGTTGCTGTTTTATGCCTTCATATTCATATTAGCAAAATATGAAATTCTGTAAAGAAAGAAACCCCCTATGATCTTAAAAAACAAAACACCCCCTTCCCCTTCTGTAGCAGGAAACAAATTGCTTGTTCTTGAGAAGTTTCCCATCAGGAATTTAGTAGAAGCAGGTCTACTTCTATCATTTTGATGTTTTGTTTCTGTTTCCAAACAATGTACTTTGAATCAGAATCACTTCTTACGTTTCATCTACTTCCGATGCTCTTCATCACATTAGTGATCAGAAATGAGGTGTAACTCCCCAGCCCCTGCCCGCAAGAGCTAAGTAGGATCTTACTGTAAGTTGAAGGGAGTTCTGCCCTAACTCATGGATTGTGAAGAATGAACTGCTGTTGGGTCTGATTGACTGTTGATGGATTGTGGTGTGGTTTATCCAGAGGCTATTGAATGCAACTTACAATGCTTAATAAAAATCTTTATTCTTTTAGTATAAAGTATGGTGTGGCTTTTAAATTCACTTGTAAAGTATGGATTTTACAGAGGTTTAAATTTAGGTAGCTCATGAAGACCTCCGTAAGACAACATTAAGTTTAGAAATACCGAGCCCTGTCAAAGTAATTTTAGAAGACCCTTAATAGTTAATATGAAAATTATGCGGAGCACAGCTTTTACGTTCCTCTGACCAATCAGGCTGCGAAGTACAAAGTAGCTTTATAAAGACCTAGTGGGGAAATCTTTGTTTTTAAATGTAGAGTTAGAAGTGTCGCTGCCCTCTAGCTGGTTCTCTGCAGCCTGGTTCAAGTGTGCCCAGCAAAGCGCCTGCTCCGAGAAGAGGACGCCTGCTTTACGGGCGGGGGCGATTGTGCAGCAGATGCGCGCGCATCTCGGGGCGGAGCCGAATCATACCCAAAGCCGCCAGCTTCTTACGCTGCAGCGCCAGGGCGGAACCGCGTGACGAGTGCCGAGACTGCGCCTGCTCGCTCTGTCAGGCTCGCTGCTTAAAGAGCCGCGTCTGGGACCTTGCGCGGGCTGGTTCCCGCTGCCTCGCGGCCTCTGTAGGCCTCACGAAAGATCGGAGGCTCAGCCATGGGGGCCCTGACCCATCCCACCGGCGTGCGCCTACAGTATTGTGGCTTCCAAATTACGGAGGAGATAACCTCTCGTCCGATTCTGCTAATTTGGCCTCCAGGGGTGAGAGTGAAACTTGGTACTGCTGCCTATAACAGGCCCCCAGAATCCTTTGGCTGTGTTTGGTAGCTAGGCCTGTATCATCTTACAAAACCCACGGTCCCAGGGAAGACTGGCCACTCTGGATCCCAAAAGAATGGCCCAGCAACTGGAGTACCGAAAACTTTTATTCTGAAAATACCTTCTCCCATGGCACCCTCATAGGGTCGGTCCCCCCACCCCACCCCACCCCCGCAACAGTCACAAACATTACTCTTGATCTTCACCCTGCCTTACTTGGGGACAGCAAACTGAACAGAACAGCCTTCTGGCTTAGAGTGAGGGTCTGTATAGTTTTGGCACAAAACAAAAACTCACCAGGGATCTCAGGGATGACCCCCGGTGGCATCTGGCCACCCCCTTGACTTATATATCTCTTGGATTACATTTGTTCTAAGCCTAAGAGACTTGGCTCCAAGGTATGCCTCCACCTTACTTAAGGACCGGACGTTTAGGCTTCAGCAGTTAGAGGATTCTGGAGGCTCCAGGGATATGGACCTGAATCCTCACTTTGCCAGAGACACATTGACTTTTTCCCACACCACTGTAATTGAAGGGGGGTCATTGGGGGGGCAGTGCTAAGATGCTCAAGGGACTTTGGCCATGTGTGGCACTGGCCAGAACTCAGGGCCAAATTTGAGGCTTTGTACACACCTAATATGAACTCAACCTGGTGTTCTTCTTGGTCTAATGGTAAACAATGGTCTGATGTTCTTAGAAGGTTGTTTGGGGTTTTTTTTTGGGGGGGGGAGGGGTTTTTCCTTTTTAAAAGAAACTTTTATGATTTTTTGGCTTTAACTCTGCCATCTTGGAAACAACTACTGTGAACACCGGGTCTTTTTTGATGAAATACTTATTTTCCTTGTCTCCTCAGCACAGAGGGGACATTCTGCTTACTTAAGGTTTCTTGTGTAGCATTCTTACCAGGCCTTGCTCTTCCTCCATGGGACAAAGGGACAGAGCCTGCACCTTGGAGCACTTTCACTAAAATGGGGGAGCTAAGCACACGTTTACATTTAATAAGCAAAATATAAGGACGGGAGATGGAGAGGTGTGCGTGCCACCCCATAAGTGATTGCTGCTTAGTCCTGGTGCCGCTGGCCCTTAGAGCACAGGAGCTATTTGTATGAATTGGCCCAGTTGCTGGGCAGGGCCAGTGTACTGGATTTTTGACAGGCAAAAAATAGGCTTTTTCATTTATATGGCCTTAATTTCCAGGGGGGAGATGCATTTGATGGATATGGTTAATGTAGCTCCATTCTTCACTTTATTTTTTTCTTTCTTTCTTTCTTTTTTTTTTTCTTTCATTTTTTTGGTTTTTTTCAAGACAGGGTTTCTCTGTATAGTCCTAGCTGTCCCGGAACTCACTCTGTAGACCAGGCGACCGACCAGGCTGGCCTCAAACTTAGAAATTTGTCTGCCTCTGCCTTCCAAGTGCTGGGATTAAAGGTGTGGAGCACCATGCCCGGCTCCATTCTTCATTTTATATCTGACAGAGAATGTTGGGTAATCCCTATATCTTCATCCATACATCACTTACATGGACAAAAGGGATACAGTCAGCCTGTGCCAGCCCTTCTTCCAGCAGGACAGGCACAGTGGCCAGCTGAGAATGCGTTAACTTATTATTGTCCTCAAGCCTATCCCTTCCCAGGATATCTTGGGAACATGCTTTCTGCTGTCTGCTTGGCACTTCTGTGGTGGACAGGGAAGGGTCTTTTTGTCATGGGTCTGCCAACCCCTACCTGTGTCCTCCACACATGATTTGCTATGTGGTCGGTACTGCTCAAGCATTTCCCAGAGAGCCACATTAGGGTGCCCAGGATACCCGTTACCACCCCATGAGCTCTTTCAGGAACCCATGGCTATGGCTCAGGCTGAAGTAACCTGGAAGCTCTCCGGTGAGGTTATGTGGAAGCTTTTTGTAAAGATGTGGCAACCTACATTAGGGTCTGAACCAAGTTCCTCTTTTCTCTAACTCACTGGGCCAGGACATAACTCCTAGGATCTCAGAATGTGATCTTATTTGGAAATAAGGTCTTTGCAGATGCAGTTAGCTAAGGAGTTGGGACAAGGTCGTGTTGGAGTAGGATAGACCCTCATCCAGTAGAGGTAGTGTTCTTATAAAAAAAGGGAACTTGAACACAGAAGCACAGAGCCAAAGCCATAGCAAGACTGGGGTGACATAGCCCAGGAAGCTGTGAGAAGTTAGACAAGGCCCAGACACAGATCCTTCTCTGGTACCTCTGAAGGACTACAGTCCTGCAGACCCTTCATCTTGGGCTTCCAGGATCAGAGATGGTAAATGTCTGTTATCCGTGGCTTCCCGTCTCTGGATTTTCATGTCTGGTGAATGGAAGCTTCTGAGCCCACAGTAGGACCATCTTCTTCTCTGTTCCCAGCAGGGCCTGGCTCACCCACATTTACTTTTTTTTTCCTAGCTTCTGGAATTGGAAGTGCCATAGGATAGAATGTGAGTAGTTGTGGTTCTATAGAGAATGAACCTGTCTAAGGAGTCAGAGCTACAGTGATCCTTGCCACTTTTGTACAAGGGGAGATGGAATTTCAGACTGAGGGTCTAAACCAAGTTACCACGGTGAGCCTGACACAAGTGCTCCAAAAGCCATATATCTGGACCAACCAACGGATATGATTTTCCCTGGGTAGAGGGATGTTTATCCAATCTTTGATGCCCTGACTGATCACTCCAGGGGCTGGCACTGAGCCTGCTGCAGAAGGCAGAGTTCTCTGGGGCTGTGGAACATCACCTGAGTGAGGAGAGCTGGATCACAAACTATATAAGTACACAAGTAAAAAGGAATCAGGGTAAAAAATGAGATAGAAGGGGTGGAAGGCTCCAGGAAGAAGAGCAAAGCAGGTGAAAACCTCCATGGAGTAGGTACCAGGGAAGCCATACTATGGGATGATTTGGTGGATGGGCTGGAGTCATTAGGCAGGGCGAGTGTGTCCAGGACAGCCCTAAACAGCTGCATGTGTGTGCGCTCAGGCACACCCTTTGTTAACAGGCATGATTCAGTAACGAGCAACACACAAGATCAACACTGAAAAGCAGTTTTGTTTCCATATACTAACAATGAACAGCATACCCCCCAAAAACCAAACCAGCCAAACAAACAAACAAAATACCAAAAAGAGGATTCTGGTAGAGATGTACCTCAGTTGGAAAATGTTTTCCTAGCACGCAGGAAGTCCTAGGTTTCAGCTCCAGAACCCCATAGACCAGGTGTGATACATGATGCTAAGCCACGCACTCCAGATAGCAGTGGGAGGATTCAGGCTTCAAGGTAGTTTTCAGTTATAGTGACAAGAGACAGTTTTAAAGAAGGGGTGGGTGAAGTGATGGCTCAGAGGTTAAAAGTATTTGGCTCGGCTGGAGCGAGCGGGGCCAACCGGAGCAAGCGGAGCCGATCGATTGGAGTGAGCTGGGCAGACTGGAGCGAGCGGGACGGGAAGAGCGAGTGAGGGGGGGAGGGGTGTACAGGGGCGGCAGGAGCAAGCGGGCTGGCCGGAGCGAGCGGAGCCGGTGTAGCGAGCTGGGTCGAGCGGAGCGAGCGGGGTTGAATGGAACAAGGGAAAAAAAAGTATTTGGCTGCTGTTCAAGATGACCCAGGTTCAAGTCCTGGCACTCAACATGGCAGCTCACAAGAGTCTGCATCTCTAGCCTAAGAAGATCTGACACTCTCTTCTGGCCTCCACGGGCACCAGGAACACAGCTGATGTACAGACCTACATGTAGACAAAACACCCATACAATTAAAAAAGATAAAAAGGAAAAATGCATACAAACAGGCAAGTATCTATAAAGTCAATGGACCAGTGCAATGGCTCAGTAGGTAAAGGTGTCTGCTGCCTCCAACCTTGATGGGATCCACATGTAGGAGAGAACAGGCGCTTTCACATTGTACTCTGAACCCCCATTTGCACACACACATGCACATACAGATGCACACACACAAAGTCAATGAATATAAAACAAAACAAAACCTACTCTAGAGCAGGGAAGCAAGGCAAATGACCTACCTGGCCAGACTTACCTCCAAGTAATTACATGGAAAGACAGACTGCTCACCGATTCAGAAACTTCATACATAATTGCTTAAGAACAATGTAGAGGGCTGCAGCAGGTAATGGTGCTAACGGCCAAGTCTGACCATCTGACCTGGATCCCCAGGCACATGCACTCTAAGAGTAGAGAGAAACTGGCTCCCCGGAGTTGTTCTCTCCTCCTGAAAATAGATAGATAGATAGATAGATAGATAGATAGATAGATAGATAGATAGATAGAAAATCTAGAGGTTGTTTGTTTGTTTTTTCTTTTATTTATTTATTTTGTTTTGTTTTTTTCAAGACAGGGTTTCTCTGTGTAGCCCTGGCTGTCCTGGAACTCACTTTGTAGACCAGGCTGGCCTCGACCTCAGAAATCCGCCTGCCTCTGCCTCCCGAGTGCTGGGATTAAAGGTGTGTGCCACCATGCCCGGCGTTTGTTTGTTTTTCAAGACAGGGTTTCTCTTTATAGCCCTGGCTGTCCTGAAACTTACTCTGTAGACTAGGCTGGACTCCAACTCAGACATCCATCTGCCTCTGCCTCCTGAGTGCTTGGATTAAAGGCCCTGTGCTACCACCACCACCCAGCCTAGGAAACAAACTTTAAAAAGGTATGTTGGAGATGGAGAGATGGCTCAGCAGTTAAGAGCACTGACTGCTCTTCCGAAGGGCCTAAATTCAAATCCCAGCAACCACATGGTGGCTCACAACCATTTGTAATGAGGTCTGATGCCCTCTTCTGGGGTATTTGAAGATACCTACCATGTACTTACATATAATAAAGACATAAATCATTTAAAAATATTATTATTTACATGCACTGTGTGTGTGTGTGTGTGTGTGTGTGTGTGTGTGTGTGTGTGTGTGTTCCAGTGTGCATGTGCCTGAGGTTAGGGGCATCCCCTGGAGCTGGAGTTACTAGTTGTAAGCTGCCAATGTGAGTGCTGGGAGTTGAACTCTAGTCTTCTGCAAGAACAGTACATGTTCTTACCCAATGAACTATCTCAGCAGCCCCAGAAACAAACTTTTAAGGAAGAAAAATCTATGCTAAAATTAGTATGGAACATTAGGGAACCACAAATAGCCACCGTAATCTTTTAAACGTTAGACGACGCACACTTCCTTACAGAGCAAAGTGATCAAAACGACCCAACATCAGCGCCCAGACATAACAAAGAGCCCAGGAGAGCTAGCTCACTCGGCAGAATTCTCAAGAAAGGGGTCAAATGGCTTTGCTAAGGAGGGGCCAGATGAGAGGGCTCAGCCAGTGCTTGCTGCTAAGCCCGACAACCTGAGTTCAGTCTCTGGGACCCACGAGGCAGAGAGAACTGTCTACTGCTGGAAGCCAGCACTTTAGGAACGATTCTGGGAAACTCTGATATTTACAAGCAAGACAAGTTGCCTCTGTGTATCTCCGTGGAGGAGGCAGACTTTGTGCCAAGAAGCTGGGGGCTGCTGTGCAGTACCGAAGTCATGGTACCACTGGAGAGCCTGGGTACAAAGCTGATGTGGGGACCACACACTTGTGAGCCATTTCCCCTTATAGGGCTACAGGCCAGCCAATGGGCATGTGAGTGGTGGTGTGGGAACAGGTGTGGCTGCTGAGCTGGAGCTGAGCCCTAAGGAGCAGAGGAGGGCAGGAAGCCCCAGTAGAGGGGGCCACCAGACCACACTGTCCGGGCTCCAGAGCATCTCTACCTCTTGTTGCTAGCAGGAGCACCCTGTTTCCTCTCCTGGGTCATGTTCTCAGAGGGTGACTCATCTGTTCATTCAGCCTTCCCATTCTTTCTCCCACCGTCGACTCAGATCTAAGTCCATCCCTGGTTCTTTCTTCTCCAGGATGAACAGGAAAGCCGGGACTCTTCTGAGTGCTGGTGTACAGCTGTCAGCATACAGTAGGTGCTCAATAAACATTTAAGGCTAGGAGGTGGGAGAAGGAATGGAGAAAACAGACAGAAGTTAGGGCCAGAGGCCTGGGGTAGGCTCTGTGCTGCTGCACAGCTCGGCAGCCTCAGAAGGGCTCTGAGAATCGGGGTCTCTGATCCCCGAGCACAGGGGCAGTTGTAGTGGGCACAGCTGGCTGCCAGAGAGAATGTCAGAAGATAAGGGGAGTAAATGGAAGCACCCAGTGGTCAGTACGCCACCAGAAGGAGGACAGGCTTTCCAGGAGAAAGGTGAAGTGAGAGGAACAGGCTCAGGACTTGGGCAGGGGTGTCCTCTTCCCTTGCTCCCTCTGCCCCCACCCTTGGCAGGCTACTTCCCTTCTGCATTTAACTGCTCTGAGCTTCAGTTTACACTTTTGCTGAACGGCAACTACACCACGTCTTGGGGAGAGTGCCTTAGGTAACAGGGCAGTGCCTACCCCACCAGGACTCGCGCCTGGTGCAGGGACAGGGGATTAAAAGCCATTCCTTGCCTTGTAATGGGAAGGACCATTCAGTACAGAGGAGACCCAAGGGGACAGCTGGAATTCAGGCAGGTAGCTTGAACTGAGTTCATTGTGTACAGGTTGACGGGATACCCTGTCTGCGCCCCCAACCCCCAATTTCCAAGGTTATTTTCCTATCTCCCCTGCCACATGTGTGCCCTTAGCTTCCACACTGCTTGCCCTGGGTCAGAACCTGATTTGTGGCCCTGAGTTGCCAGCAATGGAGCTGATTGGCAGCCTCACTCTGGCCAGGGATAACTGGGACTCTCCCTTGTCAAGGTAAGCAGAGGTCTGAAACTCAGGAATTTATCTGCAGAGACTAGCATCTCCACGTGTTGTGTAGGGACAGGCAGATGGGAAGCAGATCTAGCAGACAGGTTTCTTCCTAAATATGTGGCCCTGTTCATCAGGGTCGACCTGGGTAGGGGACAGAGAAGGACCCTCACTCATATCCCACCAACCAACCAACAAAAAAGCTCTAGGGGCAGGACAGGTAAGACCAGGGAGCCAGTTCAGGGCAAGACTGGAGGGGCGAGAGAGACAACATAACCCCTTGTCTTCCCCAGCAGTCCTGTGGCTCAGTTGCGACTCACTGGACTGTCCTCTACTCCTAAGGTCTGGAGGGTCTATGGGTTGTAATAAGGGGTCTTGGGCGGCACCAATGCCAGGTAAGCTGTGTCCTACAACAAACAGTTCACTCTCGGGTCCCCTGACTTTTGCCGGAGCATCGGGAAAGTTCACCGGATCGTACGAGGAAGCAAGGCAGCACCCAGCTAGAAAGAAGGGGAAGGGGAGATTGTTCAAGAGCCAGCAACTCAGTCGCAGTTCGGGATGGGAGGGAGGCTGCCTGCCGGGCCCAGGAAGAGGAGGAAGATCCCCCTGTCCATCCCACTTCGGGGTCAGAAGAAAGTTAAGGCCAAGGAGTTGCTTCTGGCTAAGGCAGGGCTGTGCGAGCTGTGTTCACGTAGTCGGGGGCAGGGGGCTCCGCGGCTAGTCTCCCTGGGCGTCCCGGGGCCACCCTCTCCCGCGGGGTGCCCCCGGGCCCGGCTGCTGGCTCCCCCAGGCCCGCGGCCCACCTTCTACCGCGGCCCGCCTTCCCGGCGGCGGGAGCGGGGCCCAGGCCGGCGGGCGGAGGCGGCGCCACCCGGGGCGCTGACGTAGCGGCCGCTCGGCGGCCGGGGGTCCCTTCGGTGGGGCCGCGGCTCCCCGCCCGCCGCCCCCGCGCGTCCATTCGCTTTGTGTCCCGCGCGCGGCCGGGCCCCCCGCGCACTCTCAGCCCTGCGCCCCGCGGCCCGGCGGGCGGCTCCCGGCGCGGCCCCAGCAGCCCGCGCCGGCATTGTGTGGACGCGCCCGGCCGCGAGCGCGCGCGCGGGCCCTGCCGAGCGCCCCCGGCCCCGTCCGCTCCGGCCGCGGCGCCCGCGCCCGCCGCCCCCGCCGCCCTCGCCGCGCGGCCCCCGGCCCGGCCCGGCCCGACCCGGGCAGCGCAGCGGCGGGGCGAGCGGCGGCGCGGCAACATGGCGACGGTGCCCGTGTACTGCGTCTGCCGGCTGCCCTACGACGTTACCCGCTTCATGATCGAGTGCGATGCCTGCAAGGACTGGTTCCACGGCAGGTGAGCGCGCCGCGGCCCGCCCGGCCCACCAAGCCCCGCGCTCCGGTCGCGCGCCCCGGGCCCCGCCGGGCACCGCAGCCGCGTTCGGCCGCCGGGCCGCGCGCCCTTTTGTGCCCAGGGCGGGGGCGTACGGCCGCCGCGCACAAAGCGAGGCCCGCGGCCGGGGCGAGCGAGGGGCGCGGGGAAGTTGGGGCTCCGGCCGCGATGGGGCTGGGACCCGGTCGTCTGACAGCGGGGCCGCAGTGGCCGCGGAGGCCGGGAGCCGGACGAGGCCCAGGCCCGGGGCCCCCGCCGCCAGCCCCCTGCGAAGTTGCAGGAACTTTCCCCGCGCGGGCTCGGGGCGGCCGGGCCGGGAGAGGCGGGCGCGCGGCCCGGCGCGGGTCCCCCGAGAGGCGCGACTGGCGGGCTCCGGAGCTGGCAGGGCTCGGGTGGACCGGGGGAACGGTAGCGAGGTAGCGGCCAGTGCCCCCAGTCTGTGCTGGATCCCGGGAACCTCCCCGGGACCGTGTCCTGGCGGGCAGGACCCCTCCGGGGACCCCGCGTGCCTACTGGCTCGGGCCGGCCTGCGGGCCTAGGCGGGAGTGCAGTGACAGACCGATGTGAGTGTCTGTGTGTTGGGGTGGGGGTGTTGTGGCTTGGCCGCCTATTTCCTGGCCTGCTCGGCTCCCCATTTCCCTCCTCTCTGCTTCAGGCAGAGACACCCCAGTTTTGACATGACCTTATGCTCTTTAAGGAAGATGGGGAGGAGGGAAAGAGGTAAGCTTGGAGATACTAAACCCGCCCTCTGGGCCCTTGCCGGTGGCCATGACCTGGCCTTGTGTCTACTTTTTAAGAGCCTAAGTCCCTTCCTACTTAGAAGTAAGAGGAGGAGAAAGAGGTGATCATCCTGCTTAAACTGCTCCAACAGGTTCTCTTGTGTTTGACTTTGCCTGTGGGATGTGCTTGGGCCTCAAGAGGGCTGGCCTGAAGCTGGACAGGTCTGTCTGTCCCCCGGGTGTGAGTTCTTTAGCAGCTAGTAGCAGGCTGGAGGGAGAGAAGGGTATGTGGTTCTGGACGGTCCCTGCCCTTCCTTCTAGAGAGAAGACCCTTCTGATATCTCACATCCAGGATCTTTAGGGAGTCTTGAAAAAGAGCTGTGGCCTCTGGTCTAGTCATTTTTAAGTGTGGGGAGCTAGAGGTCCTCCTCACATCTGTAGGCCCTGGGACAGAGGCCCACTCTTGTATGGCAACCTGGGCTGGCCTTTTGAGAAGTGGCCCTATATGGCTCACTGGAGTATCCTGTGTTGCCTCCCCCAAATATCTAGGGTTGTGGAGAGCACTCAGAGTTGTGTGACCCCTGGGCTCTGCTCCAAACAGGGCCACTATAAACAGCGACCAACTGGCATCCATCTCCGAGGGGTTTGTGGCCAGATCACAGTGGGTGAGAGCCCGGAGGTCTCTCCAAATCCAGAAACGCTGGGAATCTGGACTTGAGTAGCCCTGAGAGTGGTGGCACCCCTTCTTCCTGTCTCAATCCAAGACCTATAGCATCTCTGGGTACTTGTCAGCTGGACTGCTGCTGAGGCAGAGAAGGGGTGGGGGGCGGTGAAATAATGAGTCTTGATGCTGGAAGAGGTTTGTTGTTTATTATTTGCTTTGTTTTTGAAGGACTAGTCACCTTACTCTTTCTCTGAGGATTTTGATTTGATTGGAGACAGGCAGTTGATTAGCACAGCTGCATTTGCATGTATTTGGGTCTCTGGGCAGTAAAAAGGACCCTTCATGGCAGGTGGTTTCTTAAGCTCCAGTGCACCCTGAGTGGCCCCTCTTCTTGGGGCTAGAGCTCTCCCTAGCTTTGTGCAGGGTCAAGGGTTGGGGCCTGAGTCAGACAGGGAGGGAAAGGTTGGGGCCTCTTCTTGCTGGACCAGATCCCTGGGCCCCTCTCAAGTCTCTCTTGTTCAAGAGTGGAAGGCATGTGGTCAGCTCCCTGTGTGTCTCTCCCTCCAGTTATTCTTGGAAGACCCCTAATGGCTCTCTTCAGAGCTATGTAGCACCTGGATTGTTAATTCCCTCAGAGTTTACATTTTACCTCACGTTTGAACAGCTTGTCTGATTTTACACTTTTGATCTTGAGGAAACAAGACTTACTGAAGAAAATTTTAAAATGGCATCCCCAGGAGTGGTAGAGCATGTGTATAATCTAAGCACCAGGGAGGTTGAAGGCAGGAATATCAAGAGTTCAAGGCCACCCTTGGTTATACATTGAGTTGGAGGTCAGTCAGCCTTGGGTATCTGAGACCCTGTCTCAAAAGAAGCACCAAAGGCTGGGGAGATGGCTCAGCAGGTGAAGGCTTGCTGCCAAGCCCAGTTCTAATCCTAGGACCCACATGCTAGATGCAAGATGTCCTCTAACTTACCCATGTACACCATGGCACGAGCTCCCTCCAAAATAAAATTTAAAACTAATAAAAAATATATATACCAGAGCACCAGTAAGAAGGGTAGAGTTTGGCTGCACATACCTTCCACTCCACTTCCAAGTTACTTAGTTGAAGATGCCAGCTTAGAAACCAAGGCGAGAACTTTGGCTCAATACTCCGGACTGAGTGCCACCCTTGACGCCAGCTTCTTCAGCCAGGTTTCCCTCCTCGATGTACTTTTCCTGTTTCCAGATCCCACACTGCATTGGATTCCTTACCCTGGCAAACCTTACTTTTAAAAGGAAACTTTGTATCATTCTCCAAAATGGAGTATCAATGTAACTTGCAATACACAGTAACCATAAAAATAAACACAGTAGCCAGACAGTGGTGGCACACGCCTTTAATTCCAGACCTTGGAAGAAGCAGGTGGATTTCTGAGTTCGAGGCCAGCCTGGTTTACAGAGTGAGCTCCAGGATAGCCAGAACTACATAGAAAAAAATGGTGTCTTGAAATCAAAAGAAAACAAAACAAAACACAAACCCCACAATAACTAGAAAGCCTCAGTTTGTCCTACCTTGGGGGGGGGTCACATTACACATTTCCAGCAAGCCTTGTTTGGGGGAGGATTGGAATGAGGATCTCTTAAGTCCCCCAGGCTTGTAGTGGAGGAGTGTTGGTGCTTCACTGCTTTTGTCGCTTAGACTTGCTTGGGACAGCTGCTTTTTTAAGTCTAAGCTTGAGTCCATGGTAAGTGTGCCTCTGAGACGGCACTGAGTTCCACAACACCCTTGCAAGCAATGTCTTTGGGGACAGTCCTATGGGATAAGGTATGTGCCACACTGAAGAGAGCTTATCCTGCATTTCTTGGAGAGGACGGTGGGGAGCGGGGATCATGGGGATCATTCTATCCCTGAAATGTATAGCCTCTTTCTAAGTCACTGCAAGATTCCTCATCCAGTCCTGTCTTGGCCATGCCTGATATTCCTTCTGCTTTTCTGAGGTTCCTGTGGTGCTCCCTGGAAGTTGGATCTTGGATTCAGAAGGGATAGAATTGAAGGCAGGACCTTGCAGGAAGCAGCTGGAGGCCAGTTGTCCCCACCCCCATCCCCAGGTGTCATGTCTGGTCCATTTGGTAGGGTCCTGGAGCTCTACAGGAGCCTTGAGAACCTGTTCTCTCTAGAAGTCTTACTCTTGTGCAGAGCCCCTTGGTTAAAAACCAAGTCCTTCCTTGTGTCTGTATCATGTATTGGGTCGATGGGAGCAGATCCCATGCCAGCACTCCTGCCTGCTGCTTGTGTTGGAAGACCTGGCCTCTCTCAATTGTCAGTGACTTGCTTGGAAGAAGTTTGACCTCTGGGAGGCAGGAACGGCTGCATAAATTCATCCAACATCCTGAAACCTGACCCTCTGACCCTCTTATGGGTGATCATTCTATTAGAAGGTTCCTTGGAGGCATCGCCAATAAAATTGACTTTGGAAAGCTTAAAAGATGAGCAGGTGACTTTAGTGACAAAAGTTTCACTTGTTTCTCAGTAAATATTTGTTCTGTGTTCTAGGGAGGGTCTTAGCAATGACAGTGAGACTTCTGGGGGGTGGGGGCGGGGGTGGCTGGGTGGCTGGCTTGCCTGCCCTGCCCATTACTAGGTTCTTGCTTGCAAATGGACTTCTAGCTCAGTCCTTAGGAGAGGGGAGTGAGTGTCATGTCTCAGAGTGGCAAATGAGCAAGTAATAGGAATGAAGGCAAGGAGGTCAAGGAAGAAGGATCTGAGGTATAGGCAGGAAGTACACTGTGGGGTGCAAGGGAGGGGGTGGAGGCTGAGGATCTGGGCCAAGTTTGTGTTATTTTTCCTTCCTTCCTTCCTTCCTTCCTTCCTTCCTTCCTTCCTTTCTTCCCTTCCTCCCCTTCCTCCCCTTCCTCCCCTTCCTCCCCTTCCTCCCTCCCTCCTCCTCCTTCTTTTTTGAGACAGGGTCTCACTGAGTAGTCTAGCCAGCGTTGAAGCCTTTATCCTCCTGCCTCAGCCTCCTGGGTGCTGTAGCTGAAGGCTTGTATTACCCTACTTGAGACAAGTTTTGTCAGAATCCCTGTGGCTGCTGTTGGGGCAGATGTGAGGTAGGGGTAGGGAACCACCATTTAAGTGAGAGGGCAGGGCTTCTGGGGACATCGTGTCTGTTTGTCCCTCTTCCTGGGGGCTCTGTTTCTATGCCCAATTCCCTCTGACCTAGATGACCTGTGTGGGTTTTCATTGATCCTGGAGGCCTTACATCTGGGGTACCTGGAGACATGGAGTAGGGCCTGGCAGTGCTCAGCATGCCTGCTCTGTTGTTGGCTAGCTGAACGTGTGTCCCACAGGAAGGAGACATGGCCAAGAGGGGTCTGGGCTAGCAGAGTCTCTGATACTGAATATGGGGAAGAAGCCCTTCCCACTGAGACAACATGCAGATGTACTTAGGAATAACAATTCACCATTTTCGTTAGATTTATTTATTTATACGGATGAAAATTTTGCTTACATGTCTATATGTGTATCATGTGAATGCCTGATACCTATGCCAGTCAGAATAGGGTATCATATTCCCCGGAACTGGAGTTATGGATGGTTGTGAGCTGCCGTGTGGGTGCTGGGAATTGAACCTAGTTCTCTGCAAGAGCAACGTGTGTTCTTAACTTCTGCGACATCATCCGCCCCCCAACTCATCGTTTTAAGACAGGGAATTCTCCCTGTGTGAGTTTGCAAAGTTCTGGAAAAAGTGGGAAGAATGTCCACTCAGCATCCAGGAAACCAGGACTCCGAACAGTGTTTCTAAGAGGGGCAGATGTCTGGAAGGAAGTGGCTTCCTGTGAGCCTCATCCTAATCTTTGTGATGTTTTTGTTTTTGTTTTTAAACTGGAACTTTTTGGCTGGCAACAGGCATTGTACAAGCACAGGATTGCAGCCCACATTTGTTTGGGGCCAGTTGGGCATCAGGCATAACTCCAGATGGCCCAAGATCTGGGACACCAAGTGCCAATCCCTCTGTCCCATGCCACTTCCTTTCCTTCTCCTTTGACCTTTTCCTGATAATATCTCACATTTGCCAGACTCTTAATAAGAAAGAAGGAAGGGGTTGCTGTTGAACCAGGCTACCGTCTAACACTGCGTGGTGGAGTGCCCTGCAAGAGCCCTCTAATGTCTCAGTCTCCAGTGTGAGTAAAACAAGTCTACCAGCTGGGCCGTGAGACAGTTGGCGACAACAGGGTTGCAGGTGCTGAATGCCTGTGGGACTATGGAGTGCCATCCTGTCTGATCCCCATACAAACTGTGAGTGGAAGGTAGTCTGCTAGGTCACAGTGTCAACTCCATTCTCAGCGCTGACCCAGAGGCAGCTAAGTCTCTGTCACAGTTGGCTTTCCTGACCCTAGTAGTTGTACTGTGAGCTAGGGCAGGCAGATACGCTCACCTCTAAGAGGGTGTGGTGAGGAGGAGGTACCTTGCATGTACGATTGGTTTAAGGTTTGAACAGACACTGGACGATGACAACCACACGAGTTCATGGATAAGACAGTGTGGTGAGCCCAACAAGAGGTCCACAGGCAGTGCTGGCTGTGGAGGGGTCCCTGCTCCCAGCAGCCACCTCAATTGTCTGTGCTGGGTCTCAGTGTGTCCCCCACTCCAGGCCGGGTTTCTCTCTTACCTTTCCTTCCTTCCTTGCTGGTCATCTTAAGTCCCCATATTTCTGGTGACGTCTACCCTCAGCCTTGTGGTTTGGTGGCACTGGACTAGTGGTACCTTGTCTACACCAAGGCACTGAGTTTCAAAAACAGAAAATCCTATCTGGAGCTCGAGCCTGCTTGGCTGTCATCTCAAACCCTCAGACAAGTGCAGCAACCAGCCCTCTCATGGTTTTGAAAAGACAGAGGTGAGCCGGGCGGTGGTGGCGCACGCCTTTGATCCCAGCACTTGGGAGGCAGAGGCAGGTGGATTTCTGAGTTCAAGGCCAGCCTGGTCTACAGAGTGAGTTCCAGGACAGCCAGGGCTACACAGAGAAACCCTGTCTCGAAAAACCAAAACAAACAAACAAACAAACAAAAAAAAAACAAAAAAAAAAAAGAAAAAGAAAAGACAGAGGTGAAATTCAGTTCGTGAGATGTTAACCATTTGAAGGTAGACAGTTTACCTCTGCACCACACGAGGTGACACTCGATGCATATGTGTTATGCGATCCTCTCTTCTGTTTAGTTCTCGAGCATGTTCATCCTTCAGAAGTGAACCTCCTCTCCATGGAGGAGCTATGTGTCTTTTCCTGCCTGTCCCTGTCCCCTTCTGGCCCTGTGGATTTATCTGTTCTCAGGATATTTTGTGTAGACAGACTCATACAACATCGAGCATTTTGAATCTGGCTTCAATTTTTAAGGCTTATTCACACAGTGCCATGTGTTGGTGTTTATTGATTTTTTTTTAAATGGCTGAATAATATTCTCCTGTCTGGGTGACCAGGCCATAGCTGTCCATTGTCAGTTAGGTTGGGTCTGGGTGACCAGGCCATAGTTGTCCATTGTCAGTTAGGTTGGGTTTGGACAGCCTCCACCAGGGACTGTTAGAAACAGTGTTGCCGTGCACATTTGTACACAGACGTTTGGTTGAACACCTGTTTTCAGTTTTTCTGTGTGTACTAACCACATGTGTTACCATCGAGCTGCACCCCCCCCCCAAGCCCTATATTTAACTTTTTGAGTAACCAACAGGGTGTTTGCTACAGGGCCCGCCCCAACAGTCACCGTCACTTTACTGTTTTCCAGTCTTTTTATTACAACCATCCTCACAGGGCGTGGGTGTGAAATTGTGTTTAGTGGTGGTTTTGACTTGTTCCTGATAATTGATGGTGCAGGGCGCGTTGCCTCTGCTGGCTGGTGTTTTAGTCTTTGGCTTTGAGAAATGTCTACTCAAGGCCCCCATCCCCCAGAGCTGAGGCCCACTCACGCCCCAGCTTCATTGTCTACTTTATTTTACTATTTATCATGTGTGTCGGGCTGTGCGCACACGCTCACATGCCACAGCACATGTGTGCTCAGAGGACAACTTGCAGGAGTTAGGTTTTTCCTCCGTTGTGTGGGTCCAGGGCATCAAACTGAGGTTACCAAGCTAGGAAGCAAGCACTTTTGCCCACCAAGCCATCCTGTTTGCCCGTTCCTTCGTCTTTTTAAAATTGGATTGTTTCTCTTCATTGTGAGCTTTAGAGCTGCTGTATATGTTCTAGCAGCCCTACCTTTACCAGATGCTTGATTTGCAAGTGTTGTGTCGTATTCTGTTTTTCTATTTCTCTGGGTTAACTTTGCATGTTCTTGATACCATCCACTGGTGCATAAGTGTTTCGCTTTAATGAGATCCAGCTTATTCAACTTATTTATATTTCTTGTTCATGCTTTTAGTGTCTTAAGAGTCTCTTGTGAAATCATTTGTCACAAGGTTTACTCTAGTGACTTCTTTGAAGAATTTCATACTTTCAACTCTTGATTTTAAAAAGCATTTATCTATTTACTTATTTTATGTGTGTGCTCATGAGCACATATACACCATCATGTACATGTCAATGTGTCTGTCACATCACGTATATGTCAGTTTGTGTGTGTGTGCATGTGTGTATGTTGCATGTGTGTATGTTGCATGTGTATGTGTGTGTGTGCATGTGTGTATGAGTGTATGCACACTGTCACGTACATGTGAAAGTTGGAGGAAAACTTGTGAGACTTGGTGCTATTGTTTATGCCGTGTGGGGCCCAGGAATCTAGCTCACATTTTCAGGCTCGGCAGCAAGTACCACTTAGCCACTGAGACATCTGCCTGGCCCTCAACTCTTAGATTTAGGCTTTAAAAATTGCTCTATTTTATTTGCCGTTGTTGGTTTTTGTTTGTTTTTGAGACAGAGTCTTATCATGTGGTCCTGAGTGGCCTAGAACTTGTTTTTCAGTCAAGGCTAGCTTTGAACTCACAGAGATCCACCTGGCTCTGCCTCCTGAGTGCTGGAATCAAAGGCATACACCTCTGTGTTTGGCTTTTACAGTTCTTTAAATTTAATTCATTTATTTGTGTGGTAGGGAGCACATGCCACAATATGTGTGTGTGTGTGTGTGTGTGTGTGTGTGTGTGTGTGTGTGTGTGTGTGTATGTGTGTGTAGGACAGAGGACAACTTGCAGAAGTCAGTTCTCTTCTACCATATGGGCCCTGGGGATTGAACTCAGATCAACTCTGGTGGTAAGCACTTTTAGGTATTTGTTTCATTGTTCTAGGTAGGATCCTGGGCTATTTATTTATTTTGTGCCGTGCTCACTGCTGTGATGAAATCCTAAGGTAGATGCCTAAAGGAAGAAAAGTTTTTGATTCCTGGTTTTCGAGTTTTATGACACGGTGACTTGGCCACATTCTTTGGGCTTGTGTGAGTCATGCTTCTATTTATGTTTATGTGTCTACACACATGTGCAGGGGTGAGTGTGGTGGCCATGTTAAGTACTTCTTCTTTCACTCTCTTTTTTATTCTTTGTTTTCTTCCTTCCTTCCTTTCTTTCTTTCTTTCTTTCTTTCTTTCTTTCTTTCTTTCTTTCTTTCTTTCTCTCTCTCTCTCTCTTTCTTTTTTTTTAAAGATTTATTTTATTTATTATATGTAAGTACACTGTAGCTGTCTTCAGACACTCCAGAAGAGGGTGCCAGATCTCGTTACAGATGGTTGTGAGCCACCATGTGGATGCTGGGATTTGAACTTATCACCTTCGGAAGAGCAGTCGGGTGCTCTTACCCACTGAGCCATCTCACCAGCCCATCTTTCTTCCTTCCTTTCTTTCTTTCTTTCTTTCTTTCTTTCTTTCTTTCTTTCTTTCTTTCTTTCTTTCTTTCTTTCATTCATTTTTCAGACAGGCTCTCTCATTGGCCTGGAACTCCCTCACTTGGCAAGACTGGCTGGCTGGCTGGCTGGCTGGCAAGCTCCATAGACCCTCCTGCCCTCTCTCTTCTCACCAAGCTCTAGGATTACAGGAATAGTCCCACACTGTGGGTTTTATTGATTAAAAAAATAAACATGGGCACCAGGGATCAGAACTCAGGTCCTTGTGGCAAGAACCTTCACGAAGGAGCCATCTCTCCAGCCCCAGCTGTCTTGGTGTTTTGAGACAGTCTTGCTGCGTTATCTTAGTCTCTCTTCAAACTCACAGTCCTTCTGACTCAACTTCCCAAGTGCTGGGGTTATAGGTGTGTGTCATAAAACTCAGCTTCCCACAGTGTTTCTGAAGATCACTTTTGCTTGATCGAATATCCCTCCTTGTTGAAAATCATTTGTACACCAGGGTTTATTTCTGACCTGTCAGTTCTGTTCCCTAGGTAGTTATGTGTATCTTTAGACCATGCCACATGGTTTTGAGTACTGCAGGTTTGTAGTGTGTTTTGAAATCAGAAGTATGAGTCTTTATGTTTCATCCCTCTTGACTCCCTTTCTTTTCAGAATTACTTTGGCTGTTTGGGACCGAGTATTTAGCCCCTTGAATTTAATGTTTAAATTGGAGGGTTAACTGGTACATTTCTGCAAAATTAAAAAAAAAATAAGGAAAAAAGAAAAAGAGGCAGCTGGATTTTGACAGGGGTTGCAATGTCCATAGGTTGCACATCGCTCTCTTGACAGACTTAAGACTTCTGACCATGAACACTACATCTCTCTCCACTCATGTGTGTCTTCTTCAGTCACTTACCGTGTTCTGTGTCTAAGCCTTTGACTTCCTCAGTTTGTTTCTAGATATTTTGAGGGCAGTGCCTCTGGAAGTCATTCATTGATGGTGCCTGCTTATTTTCTTTTCCCTTCTGTGTTGAACACTGAGCCTAGAGCCTTGTGTATGCTAGAAAAGTACTGCACCACTGAGCCATACCCAGCACCATTTCTGGCCCTCTTAGTTATTTTCATAGTCTCTTATAACATGTAGTAACTGGATTTTCAGAGTCATATATGTGCAGGGGACCACCTGACCCAGCCCCCTTTGGGTTTTATGCACAGAGAGTGTGGCACACCCAGATGCTGGGTATACAATCTATACCCTCATACCTTTGGGTTGCCATCTTCTCTTATAACCATCAGCTTTTCCGAGACCCTGTGCCAGATGCAGGGTTTGGGTGTCTCTGTATGTGTGGGACTCCTCTTGTATCACATGTACTGCCCTCTTGTGCAGCCCTCCACCCCCTTCCCTGTTTCCTTCCCCCTCATCCCCATCCTCCTGGTGCTTGATTTTGGGGCTGAAGCCATGTTGGGGATCCCCGTCCTCAAGGCTTAGGCTGGTGGTGTTTTGGAGCTGCACCTGGTGCTCCATGCCGGTGCTCCATGCAGGCAGTGTGTGGCTTCACCAGTGTATCGGTTGCCCTGAGAGCTTCGTAGGTTACTCCCTTTAGGTGGACAAACAAGCTAAGGATTAGTAGGTTCAGATGGTCTGGTCAGCACAACAGAGTACATGCAGCAGGTGTATCTGTCAGGTCTCTGCCATAGTGTGCCTCTATTTACCAATAACAGTGACAGGAGACCCCAGGGCTGAACGCAGGATCCCATCAGGCAAGGAAGAGGACACTAGAAACATTTTGGAGGGGTGGTGCCAGGAGTCAGAAGTAGGCAAAGCCTAGTTGTGTTGGCCAAAGAAGCTGTAGCAGTGCTACGGGGCAGGCCTAGACATGACTAGAGGTGCTTTTTGAGTGGGAGATGTTCAGGGATCCAAGGACCTTCCAAGGAGTCCAAGCCCTGGGCTGACATAGTCTTGGTTCCCTTCTCATCTCTTCTGTGCTTCTTTAAGGTGAAAGACTCAGGTGAGTTCAGGGAAGGAGCCACCTGACCAGACCACCTGTGGCTAGCCACACTGCCTGCGACGGAGAGACACTGAGAGTCTAGATGCTGCAGGGGCAGGACACGGAGAACGGCTGCCCAAACTGTCTGTCTGTGTGAGGTGCAGGCCTCCCTACCACACAGGAGCCAACAGGAGAGTAGCCCAGATTTGGTATGTGTGCTGGTTAGGGCTGTGTCCTCAGGAGTTCTCTCTGGGTGTGTGCACCTAGAGCTGGTCCCACATGTGGCCCATTTGGAGTGTGGAGTGCAGGATGGGTAGCCCTGGTGGAGAATATAAGGCCCTACTTACTCTTATACACAATACCAGGCCAGGCAGAGGCCAACGTTCAGGCAAGTGTGAGCATTTGAATGAGGGCTGTTCTGCCCCATCTGGGCTGCCAGGCTGTAACAGAGACCTTGGCCTAATACTCTAACAGTGTGGTGGTGGTAGTGACCTCTGTAGCAGGTGAACATTCAGACTGAAGACCCATGTGGCTCGGTGATGTTGGCTCTCCATTTTCCTTCCCCTTAGGGAATCCCCTTGGGCAGTTTTTTTGCATCCCTGTGAGACCTGGACAAGCATGCAGGGCAGGTGGGAGATACCCATGGGAATGCAGGTTGGCTACAAGGCCCTGTTGTGGGACAGCGGGACCTTTTGGCAAGCCCTACCCCATGACTGACTGGCATAGCTGGGAAAAGAGCAAACACTGACTTGGAACTAGGTCTGTCTCCTTATGGAAAGAGCTGGGAACTGGAGTTCTGAGACCCTTGCTGTCCTGGAACAGTCCAGAATCTGTACTTTGAGCCAGTCTGTCTGAGAGAACATGTTGAGGAAGGGATGCTGTGCACCCCTTTCCTCCAGTGTGAAGACCTGTCACCGTGAGTCTCTGCCTCAAAGTGGACAGAATTCTGCGACCCTCCACCCAGCCGCCCGTGACAGGTGCTGTAGGACCATCCCCTGGGAGCAGCCTTTCCTACTCGTGCTTTGCATGTGGCTCTGACCACCTCTGATGCCACCCTGACCTTGCAGCGACTCCCTAGAGGGCCTCGGGTAGGAGACTGCTCAGAAGAAAGCAGCCAATCAGGGCCCCTGAATCATTGCCCCACTGCTGGTGCTGACAAAATCAAGTGCTGGAGCGCAGTCTGTGAGAAGTCCCTGCTATCCTTGGCAGGCCTGGAGACTACACATTGTGCATAGTGGTTCCTGACCCCCAGCTGCGCACAGGCATCTGCACAGGCCATGCTTAGAGTCAGGAGGCACAGTAGTAACTTGGCACCTTGTCTGTCTGTCTGTCTGTCTGTCTGTCTGTCTGTCTAGGTAGCCACATTTCTTGGGGCGAGGGATGAAGGACTCCCAGGGTGAGGGATGACAGCCTGCGTTGAATGGTAGAGAGGCTCAGGGAGAGCATTAATGCCCCAGTAGTAGAGATCACCCAGGAAGATGTCTCCTCCTGCCATCCTGTGTGCCCTTTTGGAAGGTCTGAGCCTGCCAGGCCCCGTTCCCACCTTGAAACCACCAGTGTTCTTTGGAGAGTGGAGACTGTAGCTGCCTTTGGCATTGAGGCTCTCATGGTACAGTGTCACCATGTGACCCACTTGCCCCAGCCTGTGTGTGACTGACCCTTGGTCTCCCAGCACTCTTCTGTCACTGATGCCTGCCTGGCCTCCCAGGTCTGTCCCCTTCCCATTGGGGATTGTGATCGGGCCTTGGCATGGTGCTGTCCGGATTGGAGCTAACCCAGCAGTTTGGCAATCTCTGTGGTGATTCCCTATGGCCTGGTAGCAATCTTCTTTTTGAGCCCTATCTATCCCACTCTGAGCCATAGCTGGAGTGGGTCCCAGTAGCCCTGCAGGGTAGAGGGGTGGAGTGGGTCCCAGCAGCCCTGCAGGGTAGAGGGGGACGGCTCTGGGTGTGCACGTGTCAGACCTGGAGAACTCAGTTCTAGTCTGGAGCTGTGAGAAATGCCTGCCTGGAGACCAGAGAGGTCGCTCAGTGGTTGAGAACTTGTGCTGTTCTTGCAGAGGACTCTGCACTATCAGTACCCAGCACCCATGTTGGTGATTCATGGTCACTTATGACTCCTGCTCCAGGACATCCAACACCTTCTTCTGGAATCCATGGGCATCTGTGCTCATGTATATCCCCACACAGAGAGACAGACACATACAAGTTTAATTTAAAAAAAACAGATACAAATCTAATAAGAACCAAAGCAAGAAAGACAGAAGGAAGGGTATATGGACTGCCTGGGGCCCTTCTCAACGTGTGACACAAAACCAGGCAAGATTGAGAATAACTGAGCCAGCTAGACTGAAGGTTTTCCCCTTTCACCTCTTGAATGCTAATGCTTAATGAGGCCCTGAAGGCAGACCTGGGAGTGGCCTAATGGGATTTACAGTCAGGGATATCCCTGGCAACTTGTGGATCTGTTAGGGTACTGAGAGCATGAAAGTGCTTTCAGGGGCCCCGGACCCCAGGGCTGGAGCTCCTGCCTTGTACCTCCTGCCCCTCGAATCTTCTTTCAGTTCCTCTCACCAGCACCATATCATCTGCAGAGCTGGGAAGGATCTGAGAGCAGGTTCAAGTGTGGAGGCAGCAGCAGCTTTAAACAAGAGCATTTGTGTTCAAGTTGAGAAACTTTCTAATAATTGAAACTGGCCCCCAGGGGATCCCATGTAGAGAAATGAGGTCTGTGGTAAACAAGGGCTGCTCGGTTTTGTGCTGCTGACGTTCTGGACTGGAGAATGTTCGGGGGTGGGGCCTGGCCTGTGCACTGTGGTCTATGTAGTTCTGGTCTCCATCCTGCAGATGCGGGGGTGGGGGGGTGGGAGGGGGACACCTGGAGCTACGATAAACAAAATACCTTCAGCCATTACCACGTGTTCTGAGGCACACACAGCAGCACCCAGTGACAGGCCAAACCCCAGCCCAAAGCACTCTCTGTCACCTTGGGCCTCTGCAGTGCTGCCTGCCCAGTAGAGACTGAGCCTGGCCACTTCAGTGCACACTGGCAGGTGTGGAAGGGTACAGTACCTCAGGTGGTCTGATGAGCAGCACAGGCCATGCTGATTTGCCTATACCCTGGGCAGCTGAACGGTTGATCTCTCTGTTGCTATAGTTTTACTCTGTGGCTGCTGAGTACTGCCATTCATTCACGTTCAAACCCTTCTTCCCCAGGGCTGTGGCATCCTACCCACAGTCGAATCTTTTCTCATAACACAGAATCAGCAGGCTTAACCTGAGTGTCGTTTGGGAAGAGCACCGTGGTCTGGACTACCTACCTGTTCCCACCTGTTCATTGTGTCCCTTCTTTGTTTCAACCCTGCCTGCTGCAAGGTCAAAACACGATTGTTTTTGTTTTTTGTTTTTTTTTTAAATCCTATCCAATTTCCACCTTTCTTGATAAGACTAAGTCTCTTGTAGTCCAAGCTGGCCTTGAACTCGCTCTATAGCTGAAGATGACATTGATTTTTTTTTTTCCTTGCTCTTCTGCCTTTGCCTCCCAAGAGCTGAGATTAAAGGCAAGTGCCATCAGGCCCCAAGCATGCTAAGCCAGCACTCAGCCAACCAAGCCACAGGCAGGCCCTTGTACACTTTTAAGGTTAGAGTTGCTTTAGGTTTGCAGAAAAGCTGTGTGCATAGCACTGAGTTTCTCTGACTGTTTACACCCTCAATCCCCAGAATAGGAGCCAGCACTGATCACTGTCGTCTATGCTAGGATTGCTCACTCCATAGCCCTCTTCATAGGCTCTCCTTCTGCTAACACTACCCTGGATGAGTACTGAAATATTAAATTTAAATAAATTGTCCTGGTATTCTCTGCCCTTCTGGCTGTCATGGTGACCTCCTTGTCTCTTTCAAATGTCCTATGACTCTGGCAGGTGAGACAGCTGTGTAGGCTGGATCTAAGAATCCCTTTGACTTTGAGGGGCTGCTTCTCCCCAGGTAGTCCAACACACCTGTGTGACACCTTGACAGCTTATGGAGCCCCCTTAGACCATCCAGGTGTTAAGCTGCTGTGGCCAGAGGAGGGATCCGGTGGCACTGGGTGGGTATCATGGTGCTACCATGGTGTGCATGATAGGTACACACATCCCTGATCTGCTGAGATGCAAGGCATGAATCCACTCTCTCCACTGTAAGCACCTGGTCCTGCCAGTGGCCATGATGACAGTTTATGGGCCTAGGTAATTTTCCTACTCAGTTTCTTCTGCATCTCACTTTCTAGAAAGGAGAGGAATTAATTAACTCTGTGGATCTGTGGTGTCTCATGTGGTCAAAGGTGGACTCTAGGACACCTTGGTTTGGCTGCAGCTCTCCTTTGGGTGTAAGTTTACTGTGCCACGGGGCCTAAAGCCCACACCCTCTGAACCAGATGCTTGAGCAGGGGATGGGGAGTAGCTGTCTTTGGAGCATTTGGTCCAAGTTTCACTTGTAGCAAGTGGGAAACTGTCATGCTACAGGTGTTTAGGCTGTGAGGACTAGAGTCCTTGCCACCTCTTGTGGCTTAGTGGTCCTTCCAGAGTTGTGCTTCTCTGAAGGAAATCAGTGTAACAGAATTGAACTTTCATCTGAGAAGACCTCAGACCTCAGGCAGGCAGGTTTGGGGGGCTGCTCTGGTCTGCCTGGCTGCAGCCATCAGATTCTGGTATACCCCCTGCCTTCTGCCTTGCTGGGGACCTTGCAAGTAGCCTGGTTTTGGGTTTGTTCCTTGTCTGCAGTGAGGCTGGGGCTCTGGATTTGGGGCCACAGGGTCTACTGATACTCTTTACTCTGTTCAGAGTTCACCTCACTTCCTGTGACCTTGGCATCTTCATGTTTGGATGTTTGCATTGATGTTGGAGCTCTGGGCTTGGGGACACAGGGACCACTGGAAGCCCCCAGTCGGTTCTGGATTCCCCTCACCTCCCACGGCCTTGGTATCTCTACTTTTGAATGTTTGGGCCTTTACCCAGTGGTCCATGCATCAAAACCTTGGCTTCAGCCCTAGCTCAGAGTGTTCTCATTCTAGGAGATTCTCAGTCCTGTCACCTTGTGATGGGTGACAGGAGGGGGCTCTGTGAGTACCGCTCAGGTATGCATTCCCATGGGAGCAGCTCCTCTGATTAGAAATTACACACACACACACACACACACACACACACACACACACACACACTTATGTATACAATTTCATGTGTGTGAATGTTTTGCCTGCCTGTATATTTATGCACCACACATGTGTGTCTAGTTTCCTCAGAGATTAGGTTTTAGATCCTCTGTAAATGGAGTTTCAGACTGCTGTGAGCCTCTTTGTGAGCTCTGGGAACTGATGGCCTCTGAGAGAATAAGTGCTCTTAACCCCTGAGTCCTCTCTCCAGCCCGCCTCCTCTGAACTTGACCTACTGGGTTTCAGGGATTTCCTTTTCTCTTTCCTGGAGGCGGGTGGGGAGGTTTGTGGTAGTGGCTCTATCTGAGAGATCACCACAGGATGGATGATGGCAGTGCCTCGCCTTGGTGGTTGCCCAGCTTGAATGGACTGTTCTCACGGGATTTAGTGTTTATACCAACCTATTTGGAAACATTGTATCCACTGCTTGAGTCTTTGGAAACATTGTATCCACTGCTTGAGTCCTCACATAGTAGGTTCCTGGTGAAGCTTCAGGAGTGCCCTATAGCCTGTGGGCCTTATTGAGAGAATCAGTCAAGCCAGTCCCTGAATGTCCGTCTGATGCCCAGGGGATCAGACCTTGTCCTTGTGCCTGCCATGTTTGTCTGTATCTGCTCATCATCTGTCCCTAGGCACTAATTACCTGAGGTGTGGTTAGGTATCTCACCTGCTGTCAGCCACCTGCTCCTGGCCCTACATGTGAGGCCATGCCCCCATCATACCACAATCATGGATGTCACAGGTTGTAGAGTCCTGGCCCAAGTCCATGCACCACAGCTGTCTGTTCACTTGCTGCTTCTGTTCCATCCTAGAGAACTCCACCTCTCTTCCTGCCTGTCCCAGGCTCTAGCCAATCACCTTCTTGTGGATTGGGCCAGCAGGAGGCACTGTCCTCTCCCTTATTATCTGCTCTAGTCCCCTAAAGCTTCCAGTAGTCAGGGTCAGGACCCATCTGGAGGCCTGTTCTGGAGACCACGGTTCACCATCCAGGTCTCTACTAATCTTTGCGTTTCTTATCTTTTATAGCTTTACAAAAAAAGAAAAGGTCAAAGAATAAGTGTTAGAATTTTCCAGCAAGATGACTCATAGAGCTCACCCTCTTTCAGTGGGGATCTCCTGGAGTTGTAAGAAGTCTTCTGATTTCAAGGGCCACAGGGCACAGCTGTCTCCAGGGTCTATCTCTTGCCCTGGGCTGAGGAGAGTAAGCTCACCTCCTGTGTTTAGAGTCCTTATCTCTGTCAAGAGGACCTTGGACTGCATTTACTCTCCAGTCAGGTTTGTTTGCTGTCTCTGAGGGTTTCATCCAGAGAGAAGGCTTTAATTCCCAAAGCTTCTGGGAAGAGATATTTGCTCTACATCTGCATACAATTGGTTTCCTTAGAAACCACTGGAATAGATGCTCTGGAGCCTGCTTCAGATTTTTAAAGAGACCCTGCTCTATATCTAGAAGATCTAAAAAACCCACACAGCGGTTTTAGAGTACATACAGAGACAGTTGTGAATATTCATTTAATAAATCAAGACTCCTCGACTGCTGAATGATAGAGCTGAGGGGTGATTAAATAAATGGCTGTGTACGCACACAATGGGAAATTATCCAGTTGCCAACAATGTGTTTACAGCAGGTTTAATGACTGGGGGAAATGTTTACAATGTAACATTAAATGACTTGCTGTATTTATTAGTAGGGTGACAGCTGCTATTAATTAGTTAAAACAGGTTCAAATTTTAAATATTTAAATTTAATATTTCAGTACTAAGATTTTATTTTTGAAAGTGAAGGGTTTAAAAGGTCATCATATT
Source organism: Mus minutoides (assembly GCA_902729485.2). NCBI lineage: Eukaryota > Metazoa > Chordata > Mammalia > Rodentia > Muridae > Mus > Mus minutoides. The sequence continues at coordinate 1,978,089 of LR749528.1, forward strand.
GTGCCCCCTCAAGCACATTTATACTTTCCAGTGAGTTCTCCACATCAGTCATGAAAAACTGAATGAGGGCCTGGCACTCCTAGAAGGTTTATTGTAGTTATAAGGGAGAGCACAGCTAGAATCATCTGGAAGGGTACAGATTGAACCCAGAGACCAAGAGGCCAAGAGACTAGTATAGCCAAAATAGCTGGGTTATATATATCAGAGAAGCTTGGGGAAGGGAAGCCCAGCCCTAGGCTGGAGAGTTTAGTGTAAGGGTTGGGGTGTGCCAGCCAGGATATGTCTGTAAGAGGTCCTGGCTCAGGTGCTGAGAGAGGCTGGCCAGTGTCAGTTAGACATTCATCCTGAGTTTGAGACCTAGCACTTCTATAGTTAGAAATTAAGTAAACTGAGTGTGATGGTGCACCCAGCTCAAGGCAGAGACAGGAGGGATTGCCATAGATTTGTGGCCAGCCTTGACTACTTAGCAAGAGTCTGTTTCTAAAAGCTAAAAACAAAACAAACAAACAAAACAGAGAGAAAAAAAGAAAAGCAGGCAAGCAAGTCAGCTTGAGGTGTGCTGTCCCACTCCTTCTAGAAAAGTCTCTGGACACGAGTGTTGAAGTCACTCTTTCCAGTCTCACTGCTGCCGGCCCCAGGCTTCTTGATATTGAAAGCAGAGGGTGGAAGGCCAGCTCGCTCTGTTAGTACACTGTGCCCCCTTTCCACCGTGGCCTCACCCCCTAGAGTACTTTAGCCTGCTGACTGCCTTGTCACCAGCCCCCTGCCCCCACCAGGGCCTGGGAGCTTATAGCTCTGTCCAGCCTTTGGTGGAGGTCTCCTCTCCCAGGCTCCTGGGTTCTATAGATCCTCCCTCTGCCCTAAGGACAGAGACCACTGTGCAGAGTGGTGGGCTCTCCTGTCACCAGCTCTGTACTTGTGTATCTGGGGACCCTAGTGCTCTTTGGCCTTGCCACACACAACTAAGGGTAGTGAACAGTCAGGTGTGGATATGCTAAGCACCACCTGTACCCAGAGATGGCTCCGCTGTGGCTCTGAGAATGAACTTGAGCTTCTTTAGGACTTGAGATGCTAGGATGACTTTGAGATGGGAGCCTACACTTGCCAAGGTGACGTGATTCCTCATGGAGGATTGGTACTTACAGATACTAAATGGTTACTGGCAGGCAGGTTCCTGGGTACTCATACATGCCAGCAACTGCTCACAGATATGGGCTCTTCTAAGTGCCACCCAGTCCCTCCTTGGTACTTGGTGCTTGTAGACACTGAACAGTTACTTCAGTGGTGTTCAGGTCTCCATGGCTCTAAGCAATTATGAACAGGTATTTGAATACTTAAGGAGACTAAGTCATTGCTTGCAGATGCCAAAATGTTCTGGGTAGCGACTCCACCTGGTAGCAAGGTAGCCGGAGTCTGAAATATGAGAAGCCATGTCAGTAGGACCACTTTCTTCCAGGAATGACCATAGAGAACTGATTTGTCCATCCATCTGTCTGACTGTCTGCTTTTTGAGATATTTTCTCTGTGTAGCCCTGACTGTCCTAGAACTCTCTCTATAGACCAGACTAGCCTTGAAATCAAAGATCTGCCTGCCTCTGCTCACCGAGTGCTGGTATTAAAGGTGTGGGTCAGCACCTGGAGAGAATGTTTATGTGAGCTTTGTGAAACTGAGGATTGTGAGACACAGGAACGATTTCCTGTCCATATGGATTATGTAACATAACACCCAGCTCTGGAATAGCTTTATCATGCTTCAGTGCCCTGCCTGGTGTGCCAGGCACCCAGCGCTGTGCAAGAGGCACACATGTGTGAATATGGAGGGAGCGGCTGCTGTGGGGTATCTATCACTCCTCACCTTAGTCTTTGAGACAGTGTCTCTCTTGGAACTGGAACATACCATTCTGCTCTACTGGCTGGCCAGCAAACCCCCAGGGTCTGCCTCTCTCTGCTCCCCAGAACTGAAGTCACAGATGTGCCCCTTCCGTGCCTGGTTTTTATGTTTGTACTGCAAATCCAAACTCAGGTTCATGTTTGCATGACAGGCACTTTACCTAGGGAGCCATCTCACCAGCCCAGAGGCACAGTCTTTGGGAACAGATTGAGTGTGGCTGGCTGCCTGCCACTCTGCATGTGTTCTTTACAGGTGTGTGTGTGTGTGTGTGTGTGTATGTGTGTGACTGGCCTTCAGCTGCAGGCTCATGCAGCCACAAAGGCTTACTGCTTAGACAGTGCTCTTGAGAACACTGGATTTGAGTCTTTTGAGGTGAAGCTCATGAAACACAAAACCCACCATCTGAATGTTAATCCAGTCCCTGCGCTTTACCAGGGCAGGCTCAGTTATAGCGTTGTTGTATCTGCCCACAGTGCAAGAGATGTTATGATAGTTCAGATTTACAGTTAGTCTCACTTTGAATTCCCATGTCCACAGCAACCACCGCTTGCCTGCTGTCATCTTGGCTGCCTTGTCCTCAGCCTCTGCCATGCCTGGCCTTTCACTGTCAGGGCCTTTCTCTCCTATGGGTCAGGTTTGGAGGCATCAGGCAGGCCAGTTGGAGTGGGCAGCATACTAGAGACTGAGTTTAGTTCAGGTGCTGACCGTCACTGGGTCACTCGATTCCCATGCTCTTCTGTGTATCTGACACAGAACTTAAACTACTAACTCTGGTCATCAGATGCAAGCCTACGAACTCTTACTCATAACTGGGGAAGGCCTTGAGGCTAGGGACTCAGCAGCCTGTGCTGCTCCATGTGACATCTTGGCCTGGTCAGGGCAGAGCCCTGGTGTGTAATGTATGCATGTGCATGATGGTCTGTGTATATAGTGTGTATATGTATGTGTTGTATCTATCATGTGTGCTGCATTATGCTTGTAGTATGTAATTTTTTTTTGTGAGTGCACCATATGCACTCTGTAGGGTGTATTTGCTTTGCGTGTAGATTATGCGATATGTATGTGCATAATTTGTGTCGTATGTTTCTATATGTAAGTGTGATATGTGTATTTTTATGTGTGTTATGTGTGGTGTATACATTTGCTTATTATAGTATATGTGTGGTGTGTGTGTGTGTGTTTGTGTCTGTCTGTCTGTCTGTCTGTCTGTGTCTGGCAGTGGCCAGGTGATGTGGTAGGACCCTGTCAGTCTTGTCTAGGTCTCTGAGATCCTGAGGAAGCTAATGTTACCTGCAGGCTTTGGTACCAGGCACTTCCTCTGGGAGGAAAGGGGCAGACCCTGAGGAGTAGACAGAGCTTTCTAGAACAGCACATCTTTGATTCTTACCCGTGAGAACCTGACTCAGGCCACCTGAAGCCGCTTCTGTAAAGTCCACCTCTTTCCTGCAGTATGAGCTCAGCCACCTCAGCTGGGATCTGAGAGACCCCCCTTCCCCTTCCTGGAAGAAGAATGTGACACCCTGCATGTTGTCTTGTGGATCAAATCTCTGTCATGTTTTCAGAAACAGGTAGGCAGCAAATACTCTGGATTCACATCCCAGCACCCTGTCGGGCCCAGGAACAAGGCTCAGTTCTATCTGGTGGCCCAGGCTAGCTAGGCCCAAAGAATATGTTCTCAGGACCCTTCAGGGCTCCATGGGAAGCTGAGCCTCTGTTGCTGGCAGGTGTCCAGTGCCTTTGAGGAGCAGTTAACTTGAAGCTATGTGCTCTGCTGTGCCTCTGGAGAGCTAATGACCTCAGAGCAATGACAGGACTCCTTCTGTGGAAGCTGGCAGGCCAGTGAGGCTCTGTTAGTGCTGGGAGACTCCCTTTTCTTAGTTTCTATAAATTAGAGTACTTACCTGTATTAGGAGAAAAGAAAAGGTGGATTATTTTCTCCAGACACATGCATATACCCTAAATAAATATGTGTAATAAACAAGTATGTCAGAAGCTGGAGCTTCGGCTCTGAGAGCAGCCAGACTGCCTGCCTGCCTACCCTCCTGCCTGCCTGCCTGCCATGAGCCCACGCTTCCACCGTCCTTGTTTCCACCTCGGGACTTTCCACACTCAGTGTGAACTGGGTGTTTTATGGATTGTTTGCCAACCTGCTCATGTCTCTCCACACACTGCAGTTGGAGCCTGTCTGGGCCAGAGGGAGACATCCAGCGCTACTGTCTCCTACTTTTCTACTAGCTCTGTACTGCCTGCTGCCGGCTTTCAGGCACCCAGGTGTTAAGCCCTGGCCCCCTCTGAGCTGTGATGGCACCCAGGACTCTGGGCCAGCCTCCTACCCCGGGCCCTCTGCCTCTTGCTCCAGCATGCCCTGGCTTCTCCTTTAAGGAAGTTTCCCATGTGCATCTTCTACATTTCCCACTGACAGCTCTGCAGGTGGCACACAGAATTCTTTTTCTTCCCTGCCTTCTCTTCTTTCACTGTGTCCTCAGTGCTGGATATTGGGCCTTGGGCCTTGCGCTCACTAGGTTAGCACTTTTCACTTTGAGAGTCTCCAGCTCTCTTTGCTGCTCAGGATTCTGCTGCATCCTCCTGTTTAGCTGAGGGTAGCGGTCTGTGCTGCCAGGCCCAGCATTTTAGTATACAAGTCATAGACTGATTTTGATTTTATAGAATGACTAAGCAAGAAGAACCATGTTCCTGTCTTCCCCCCCCCACCCTACACATCACCCTGTTTCCTTACAGTCATTTACATCTGTGTGGTGTATGTGAGCCATTTGATGAACCAGTATTGACGTTTTAACATTAACATCTATAGTTTGTTTTAGAAGCAAGCCATTCTTAGTTTAAAATTGTTATCTTTTTTTTTTCTAATGTGTATTAGTGTTTTGCTTTCATGTATGTCTGTGTACTACATGTGAGTCTGGTGCCCATGGAGGTCAGAAAAGGGTATTCAAACCCCTGGGACTAGAGTCACAGATAGTTGTGAGCTGCCATGTGGGTGTTGGGGATCACACCAAGGTCCTCTGGAAAAGCAGCCAGTGTTCTTAACCACTGAGCCATCTCTCCAGCCTCTAGAAGACATTTTTTGTTATTATATATCCTAATTTTTAAAAAAAATTCTCTCTCTCTCTCTCTCTCTCTCTCTCTCTCTCTGTGTATGTGTATATGTGTGTGATGTGTATGTTTGTGTATGTGTGTGTGTGTTTGTGTATGTGTGTGTGGTATGATTTTAACATTTGTATGTGTGTATGTATGTGTGTGTATGTAGTGTGTGTGTATGTTTGTATGTTCACATATATGAGTGCTGGTGGGTCAGAGGACAGCCTCAGCTGTTGGTCTTCACTGCGTACTTTGCAGGCAAGGCCTCTTGTTTACCACTATGTCAGGCTAGCAGCCTTCTGGAGATTCTCCTGTCTTGACCTCACATCTTGCTGTAGGAATGCTGGGTTACAGATACACTACTGCATTTGATGTCACATGTGTCCTGTGGCTCCAGACATGTCCTCATCCTTACAGGGCAAGTGTTTTACCCAGTGAGCCATTTCTCCAGCCCCTGCATCCTGGGAATTTTGACCATAATGCCACAAGCCCACCATTGTGGGCTCGCACAGAACAGTTTCTCTAAGTCTGTGCTTCATCAATTCCCCCTTTCACTTGACCCCAAACCCTGGGAACTGCTATCTTTTCCCTGCCACCATAGTTTTGCATGCTGTCGTGTAGTGAGAACCACACTCTGAAGACGTTTTAGACTGGCAGCTTTAGCTTTGTGGTGTATGTTCAAGTGTTCTGTGTCTCTTCATGCCAGCAAATGTTTCCTCTCCTGCATGTGCCACGGTTTAGTGACCCATCCATTCAGTTCCTGGAAGCATCGTTGTAGCTTTTACATTCTAGCATTTATGACACTAGATTAGTGTCAGTGTCTAGCACAGGCTTGAATGCTGTGTGAATTTTCAGCTCTCCCTGGGCAGATACCAGAGAGAGCAACTGTGAAATCACACAGTCAAAGTATGTTCATTTTTCCTGAGAAATCACAAAGCAGCAACACACACAGTGGCTGTGACGCCACTGACAGGTGAGTGTCCTGGTCACCCCCTTTCTCACCAATGTTCGGTGTTGCCAGGGTTCTTCATTTTGGCCATCCTGTGAGCGTGCTGTGGGACCTTGCTTTCAGTCTCACCTTCTGGCGATGTGATGTTGGTAGTCTGACTGTCACATGATGTAATGGCCATCTTCTTCATGAGGGGCTTGTCCGAGGCCTAGGGCCCACTTTAAAACTGGGCTGTTTTCTTGTTGAGTTTTCAGAATTCTTGCAAATGTTGGAACTAGTCTGTAGCAGGTAGGTTTTGCAAGTATTGTCTCTCAGTTTGTGGCTCATCATTTTAATTCTCAGAACAGCAGCCTTTTCAGAGCAGGAGTTTTAGATTTTAGCAAAACACAACTTGCCAATTCTTTTGTGTAAATCATGGTTTTGGGTTGCATCTAAGAAGTTATTGACAGGGCAGGAGAGATGGTTCAGCAGGTAAAGATGCTCACTGCAGAGTCTGGCTTTCTGTTTTAGTGTGTCTGAGTCTTCACATGCAAAGTGGGTTTCTGCTGGACAACAGATAGTTGGGTCTTCTTCTTCTTCTTCTTCTTCTTCTTCTTCTTCTTCTTCTTCTTCTTCTTCTTCTTCTTCTTCGTTATCTATTTTACAGCCTCTGCCTTTTAATTGGTACATTTAAGACACTAATATCTAAAGTGATGCCTGCATTTGTATGGACTTGCATGTGTAGATGTGCATGTGCCTCCAGCCAGAAGTTGATATTATGTGCCTTTCTTAGTTGCTTCTGTTCCTCACTGAATGGAGATCTCACCAGCTGGCTAAGCTAGCTGGTGGGCAAGTCCAGAGATCTTCCTGTCTCTAGCACCCAGTGTTGGGATTATGGGAGCATACCACTGTGCCAGCTTTTTATGTGGGTGCTGGGGTTAAACTGGAATCATCACATTGTGTGACACTTGACTGACTGAGCTATAGCTCCATTCTCTCTCCCGTTTTCCTTCCATTCTTTTATTATACCTGCTTTGGCTTTAATTAAGCATATTATAGGATTTTAGTTTCCTTTCTCCTGTCAGTGATATTCTCAAAATAAGCATTTTTAATGATTGCTGTGGTGGTTTGAATGAGAATGTCCCCCAAACACTTGGCCCCCAGTTGGTGGCGCTGTTGTGGATTTTATGAAACATTCAGGGTGTGAAGCCTTGCTAGAGGAAGTATGTCACTGAGGGCGGGCTTTGATTTTGTAACCTCACCCCACTTCTGGTTTGCTCTCTCTTCTTTGTTTTTCTGGTTGAAGATATCATCATCTCTTAGCTTCTCCCTGACATTATGGACTGTCCCTCTGGAGCCACCGTACACCAAGTAAACTCTCCCATAAGTCAGGTTCAGTCAGGGCATCTTATCACAGCCGCACAGTTACTGATTCAGCTAGCTGCTTCTGTGTGTACAGCCTACATTAAGGACTACTCCAAGTCCCTCTCTTAGGACTCTGGCTACTCTTGGTAGAGGAGGAAGAAACAGTATCTAAGGATTCCTTCCTTTATAACATTGCTGTTTTTAACTTGACTTATCCATAGTCATCAGGCGTAGTATACACTGTTGCTATTATTTTGAACAGATACTTGTTAGGTCAATGAAGGATGTGAGAAATAGGGCCCTGTGAGATGGCACCATTGGGAGAAGGCTCTACTGCCAAGTCTCACAGCCTGAGTTCACTGCCTGGGCCCGATGTGGTGGGAGAAAACCAACTCCTGCTAGGGTTTCTCCAGTTTCCACAGAGAAGCCATGCCCTGCCCCTCCCCCACACTAAATAAGGGTTTGAAAGTTTTAAAGACTATTGGCTGTCCTGGAATTCACTCTGTAGACCAGGCTGGCCTCGAACCCAGAAATCTGCCTGCCTCTGCCTCCCAAGTGCTGGGATTAAAGGCGTGCGCCACCATGCCCAACGTTACTTTTTTTTTTTTTTTTAAGATTTATTTTATTTATTATATGTAAGTACACTGTAGCTGTCTTCAGACACTCCAGAAGAGGGCGCCAGATCTCGTTACGGATGGTTGTGAGCCACCATGTGGATGCTGGGATTTGAACTTATCACCTTCGGAAGAGCAGTCGGGTGCTCTTACCCGCTGAGCCATCTCACCAGCCCCCCAACGTTACTTTTTAATAGTATCCTTTCTTTATATAATTTGAGTTTCTAGCCTTTGTAATTCTTTTTCTCTGTGAAGAACTTTATTTAACATTTCCTTGAAATAGCGTACACTGGTGGCTAGTTCTCACAAATTTTGTCTAAAATAGAGTTTATTTTCCCTCACCTTTGAAGGATAGTTTTGATAGACATAGTCGAGTGTGTCTATCACCCCAACACTTGGAAATTGGAGGCAGGAGGATCAAACATTCAAGGTCACACTTGCATATATACCGAGTTTGAGGCCAGAATGGGCCATGTAAGACCCTATATCAAAAACAAAATTTAGCTGGGCAGTGGTGGCTCACACCTTTAATCTCAGCACTTGGAAGTCAGAGGCAGGCAGATTTCTGAGTTTGAGATCATTCTGGTCTACAGAGTGAGTTCTAGGACAGCCAGGGCTACACAGAGAAACCCTGTCTCAAAAAAAAACAAAAAACAAAACAAAACAAAACAAAAAAAACCCCAAAAGACCAAACAAAAGCAAACAAAAGCAAACCAAACCAAAAACCAAAATTTAATGAATGAATGAATGAATGAATGAAAATGTAAAAGGAGGCTGGTAAGCAGTGAGTAAGGGACATTGCACTCGAGCCTGGGGCTCTTAGATCCGTCTCAGCCCACGGGAGAAAGTGAGAGCCTACGCAAGCCCCTCTGACCACATGCACATGCAAAGCTTAAAAATGCTGGGCTCAGAAATCCGTATGTTCCCTGATCCTTCAAACCCTTTAAATAGTTTGCCACGTACTCTTGATGCTTACAAGATTTTTGAGAAATTGCATGTAAGTCCATCCTTGCTTCTATGTAGGTAAGGAGCTTTTCTCCTGACCACCAGCAATCCGTCTGCCTCTGCCTCCTGAGTGCTGGGATTAAAGGCATGTGCCACTACACTCAAACAAAAAATATGTTAAAAGGAAATTGGATATACTTATAAATTCACATAACTTTGATTGAAACAAAATCAGTTTTTCATGATTAAAAGTCTTTAAGGGCTAAGGGTGTAACTCAGTAATAAGTTATTTACCTAGCTCACAAGAGATCCTTAAATAGCTAACTTCACAAACTCAAGAGTCATTGAGTTATTCTGTTGTGTGGATACTAACAAATTCTAACTTTGGAGGAATATGGCTCAGTTGGTAAAGTGTGTGAGCTGAGGGTCTGTGTGAGCCTGAGGGTCTGAAGTCCCCAGCATCCATTTAAAAGCTAGGCAAATGCCTGAAACCCCACCTTGAGGGTGGGGCAATGATAGGAGGTCCGCCACCCTACCAGCCTCACAGTGAGCTCTAGGTTCAGTGAGCGACCCTGTCTCAGAAAGGAAGATGGAGAGCAGCCAAGGAAGATGTCCAATGTTGATCTCTGGCCTCTACATGTATGCTTACATATGCATTTACAGCCACATATGCATGCACACCCATGATCATGTGCACACATACAACACACACACACACACACACACACACACACACACACACACACACATGCACACTACCAGCTGTCCCCACCCGTGAACTCATGAGGCCACGGGCTCCTGCTAGGACTTATGCCTGTGCTTGTCGGCAGCATCAGGGGTAACATTTGGATATCAGTGTGCCCCAAAGCCCTGTGTGCTGGGTGCTTGCTTGCTCCAGCCTGTAGTGCAGATGGGAGGTGGCAGAACCTTGAGGAAGTGAAAGCTAGCTAGCGGGAGGAAGTAAGGTCTTTGGGGGAGTATCCTGGAAGGGCATGCCCACCCCTCCCCCACATCTCTCAGTCTGCTTCCCCACTGTGCTGAGGAAGACAGGCTTTCTCCGCTCCATGCCCTATCATAATGCACTGTACCACAGGATCAAAGAAATAGGCCAAGTGACTCTCTACCAAGACCTCTCAAACTATGAGCCAAAATAAGTCTTTCCGCTTTTAAAGTTGATTTTCTCAGGTGTTTTGCCACCGTGACAGCTACGGAGCACGATCTGCAACACCTTGTTAGCTGCCAGTTCTGTGGGCATTTCCTACTGTGGTGGACTTTTCTATGACTGTAAATTACAGCTTAGTCACCAGTCAGGCAGATACCATTTCTTCGAGTGATCTTTGTACAGAGAATGGTCTTTTCACGGCTACACCTTTGACACACATTTCAGGGCTAAACGCAAGTTTCTCTCAGGTGCCTGTGACTCATTTGCAAGTGATCTTTTATTTTGGTTCCTGATGTTTCTCGGTGCAATAGGAAGCTGTTCCATTGTCCTGAATTGTCTGTATTACTAAGCTCAGGAGGGGAGGCAGTGACCCTAGAGGGCTCTGGGAGGGAATGTCTTCTCATAGTCGTCCATATGGGTGAGACTATGAGCGGTGCTCTTTAGGGACACACAGCCACCCCTGACCTGGCCTTTTCATTTTGTTTTGAGGTTGGGTCTTACCAGTTAACTCTGGCTTTCCCAAAACTCACTATATAGACCAGGCTGGCCTTGAACTTATGGTGGTTCTCTTACCTTGCTTCCAGAGAGCTGGACTTACGTGCATACACACCACACACAGGTCTTGACCTTGATTGTAATTAGAATAGCACGTGTGTGGGCCTTGCTAACTTCTTCCCAACGAATGCTGTTTTAAATAAGCCTGTAAGTGTGATTTTTCTACTTTTAAGTGAGTTAGAAGTCAGGTTTCCCGGATGCAGCCCTAACACGGCTATCCGTTCAGTCCTCACGAGTGTCTTGGGTTCATGTCTGCTCATGCTCCTTGCTCCTGTTTGCTTCAGGGCCTGGGACACTTCTGCTGTGTCCTGTAAGTGGAATGATCGAGGTAATGAAACTTGGAGGGGCGGGCCCAAGGCTGCTCCCTTCCCCTGGGAGTGGCACCGCTGCCTCTGGATGGTTGGGGAAAAGCTGACCCTGAGTTTCTTAGAGAGGACTCGGAGCACTGTCATCAGGGACACCAAGATGTGCTCAGTGAAACAGCTGTGGAGCTGAGTAACGCTGGGGGACTCGCTTCGTGCTCAGGGACGTGTTGCTTTCTACCTGTCATGCTTGGCTTTTCCATAAGCAAGTCCGTTCTATAAATAGGCTCACAGAAGGGAATTCCCTGACAGGCAAGTCAGAGCCAGACCCATTGCACAGACTCCATGGCTGTGTGAAGACTACCTGGCCCGTACGAATGCTCCATGCCTCTTGTGAGTGCAGCATGGCCAGTGTGAATGCTCTGTGGTTGGTGAGTACTCTCTAGCCTGTGTGAAGGCTGCGGCACGGCTGCTGTGCTCATTCTATGGCTGCGGCGACTCCTCCATACCTGGTGTGAATTCTCCATGGCTGTGTAAAGTGCTCCAAAGCTGGTGTGAGTGCTGCATAGCACCTGTGAATCCTCTATGGCTGGTGTGACTTCTCCATGGCCATAGCTGGTGTGAATTCTTCCATGGCTAGTGTGAACACTCTGTGGCCAGTGTAGGTGCTCTGCAGTGGGTGTGAATGTTCTGTAGCAGCATGCCAGTGTTCCATAAAATCACTTCAAATCAACCTGCAAACCCACATCCCCCTTTTCCCACCACTGGCACCCCACTTGCCACCCGTCTCTCTTAGACTTACTTGTTATAGACATTTTATCTGTGAGTTGTTATGCAATATTGGCACTGTATGTTAGACTTTTTCTCACTAATGTGTTTTCCCATTCATCTTGTGTTGCTGAATGTGTAAACTTTAAGACAGATACTGTCTTCCACGCGTGATCACATGTTGCTGATCCATCTACCTGTCTTGGATGTTGGACGCGGAGCCTGCTTTAATCTCACTACTTTCTGTGACTAGGGCATCAACAGAATCATAACTCTTAGATATATAGCTAAGTGAGACTGCTGGCTTGTATTTCATTTTATGTTGATTTTCTGAGGAAATCTTTTTTTTTTTTCCTGTGTCTGCGCCATTTTGCATCTCTCAACTGAAGAAACCCTGGAAGGGTCACCATCTCTCCACAGCTTCATAAAAGCTGTAGTCGCCCCGCTGAGTGGGGGTCTGACTTGCACTTCTCTGACGGCCTGAATGTTCAGCATCGTTTCCTGTACTTGATGGCCACATATTCATCTTCCCTGGGGAAATGTCTGTTTGAGTCATTCGCTCATTTAAAATCTAGATTGTTTTATTATTGAGCCATAAGAGTTCTTTATGTATTTAGATGTTAGACCCTTACTAGATATGTAATCTAAAAATATTTTCTTATTCTATAAGCAGACTTTTCCTTTTTTTTCTTTTAAAATTTTTTATTAGATATTTTCTTCATTTACATTTCAAATGCTATCCTAAAAGTCCCCTATACATTCCCCCTGCCCTGCTCCCCTACCCACCCACTCCCACTTCTTGGCCCTGGCGTTCCCCTGTATTGGGGCATATAAAGTTTCCAAGACCAAGGGGCCTCTCTTCCCAATGATGGCCAACTTGGCCTTCTTCTGCTACATATGCAGCTAGAGACACGAGCTCTGGGGGTACTGATTAGTTCATATTGTTGTTCCACCTATAGGTTGTTGACCCCTTCAGCTCAGACTTTTCTTTCTTAACAGTGTTCTCTGACATACAAACCTGTTTTTTAATTGAGTTGAAAATTTCTCCCCCCCCCACCCTGTTGCATGTTCTCTTCTCATTTTCAACAAGCTCTGTGGTTTCAAGCCCCCCCCCCCTTTCTCCTTAGTTTTTGAACACTAATTTAATTGGGATTTCTGGACAAGCATGAGTGAGGGCGTTACTGGGGAATGGGCAACTTATCGAAGGTACTGTACTGAAGAGACTGGCACTGTCTTCCCTAAGTAGTATAACCATCAGTGAGTCCCTCGGGAAGGGCTAGGGCTTCATGATTCCCGCCCCCTTCCTTGCTTGTAGTGAGATGGGACGGTGCAGGAACTGAAGCACTGGTTTATTTTATGTGCTGAGCTCTCTGCTCATTCCTGTGACAAATCCCACTTGATCGTGGAATACAGCCCCCTTGGTATGCTGCTGGACTTTGTGATATAGTTTGCCGAGGATTTTTTTTATATGCTATTAATAAGAGTTGTGGCTCCTTTGTTTTCTTGTATGCTTTTGCCTGGCTTTGAAATCAAGATATTATTGATCTCATAAAAGGAACCAGGAGGTCTGGGGATAAGAAGTAGAATCCTTGTCTAGCCTGGTTAAGGCCCCAAATTTATTCCTAGCACCAAAAGCCGATGGTGTGTGGGTCAAGAATGTTACTTTCTTGTCTGTTTGTTTCAGAGGAGGATTGGTGTTGTTTTTGATAGAATTCACTAGTGCTTTTCTAGACTTTTCCTTTTTGTTATTTTATTCAGTCTCTCTCTCTCTCTCTCTTTCTCTCTCTCTCTCTCTCTCTCTCTCTCTCTCTGTGTGTGTGTGTGTGTGTGTGTGTGTGTGTGTATGTGTGAGTGTGTGCACGCTCATGCCCAGGCATGCATCATGTGGAGGGCAGACGACAACTACCAGGTGTCTGTTCTCTTCTACCCTTTGGGTTCAGGGAATTGATCTCACGCTATCAAGCCTGGTGATGAGCACCTTTACCCACTGAGCCATCTTACTGGTCTGAGGGAAGAATGACAGACACAATGTCTTACAGATCTGTTCGTTTTCTGTTTTGTCACGTGTGTACATATATGTTGCTAGGTGGCGGGAATCAGTCCCTGGGCTTTAGATGTGGCCAACAGTCAGTCTCCTGCTGAAGCACAGCTTACCCAGCTGTTTTGGAACTATTTTTTGTAGTTTATGTGTTCCTAGGAAATTTGTCCATTTTGCCTACACTACCTAATTTGTTGGTCTGTAAATATTCACAGTGTTCCCTTGCAGTTTTTGTCTTTTCCTTGGGGCCAGTGGCAGTGTCTTTACTTCCATGTGTGGTTTCAGTAATCTTCAGGTCTTCTCTCTTTATCTTGTTGAGTCTAGTTAAGAGCTGATAAACTTTTGGCTTGGTTGATTCTCTCTGGTGTTACTGGTTTAGCTTAGTGCCAGCCCATCAGGTGACGTTTGAGGGGATACAGGAAGTCAAGAAAAGTCCCTCCCTTTTCTTGCCCAATGTTTGCAGAGGTCAGCCTTGTGCATCATTTCCTAGAGCTGTGATTGTTTTTTGAGACAGGGTCTCTACTTGGGGTCTGAAGTTCACTGATTAGGCTAGGCTGTCCACTCAGTGAGCCCCATGGAAGTGCCTGCCTTTACCTCTCCAGTGCTGCGGCAGTGGGCACGCGCCATCGCATCCTGCTTTTCTTGTATCCGTTCTGGGAATCTGAACTCAGGCCTTGGTGCTTACACAGCAAGACCTTTACTGACTAAGCCATCTCCTCAGCTCCCCTTACTAATTTTTAATAGGTATGAAGTTTATCATACAGTACATCATGAGGCCATACATTTTTAAAAAGACAAAAGAGCACCTTTTAAAAGTCATGCTAAGTACAGCTGGAAGCAGTTTGGGAACATCTGATGGCTTTGTAGCATTTGCTCTGTGTAAGAGTTATCTGCATGCTGTGCACCGGTGGCTTCTAGACAGTCACTTCCCTTCATCCTTTCTGGGTGAAGCCTCTGGGGATGCCCTCAGGACATGCCACTCAGTATGCCAGGTAGCCTCAAGCTCTGTTTGTGCTTCTGTGCTCACTGGAAGGGTGTGTTGGTGTGTTTTCCAGTGACTTTGCTGTCAGCGGGAGTCGCCTGCCCCCAATGCTCCTCCCTTTCTACTGCCTTTTCACCAAGTCCTCTTGCTGGCCTCTCTTTGTCACCTGTAACCAAGACTGGAGAGGGTCAGAGTAGAGTCTGACCCTCTTCATTTGCTGGTGTGGTTGTTAGATGCCTTTTGGTGTTGTGGGTTGCATCCTTCGGTTCCGTCCTCATTCCCTAAATGGCTTTTGGCTGTGAACGTCAGTGCCAGTCCCTGTCTCCCAAGTGAAGTTTCTGAGCAGGTTTTCGGGGCCCTAGAAGCACTCTCGGGAGGGACACACTGGTTACTGTCCCTCAATCTTGCCCTGACCTCCTGAAGCTGAGCGGGGCAAGTGGTTGTAGACCACTCAGGGTTCTCCAGGCTTCGAGGTATGTTCTGTCTTCCATCTACTACTAGAGAAGGCTGTGTCACTGCCTCCTAGACCTGCCCTTACCCACCCAGGGTGATGATGGGAGTGGTCCTCACCGAGGCAGGCTTGCTGGCTGAGAGACACAGTCACTGGGTCCTTGTGATGAGCTCCTGCAACTGTGTGGGAATCCCACTGCAGATTCATGTTTGAGGAGGGCAGCTCTGCAGCCCTGTCTCCCCTCCCACCCCAAGGACCACTGTCCTCTACAGTTCCACTGGCCCTGGTTCCCAGCAGTGAGCAAGAGCGACTCCTGAGCTTATGGGTGGAAGGTGCTGAGGGAGACTGAACCTGAGAGTAATAATGGTCTGTCTCCTCCCGTTCCAGCTGTGTTGGGGTGGAAGAGGAAGAGGCACCAGACATCGACATTTACCACTGCCCGAACTGCGAGAAAACCCATGGCAAGTCTACGCGTAAGTACTTCAGCCCAGGAGGAGCGTCAGGGTCACAGCCCCTGGCTCTGGTGCTGGGGGCCCCTCTGGCTCAGCTGACGGCCTTTTGGTTTACTCTTGCCCTCAGAGGCAGTCATGCAGACACCACCATCCCCAAAGCCCTACCAGGGCCACACTTAGCACCTATAGTGGGGCAGGCTAGCCCATGTTAAGTGTGGGCTTGGGGCTCAGATGATAAAAGGGGTGTCCAAGGCCCCAAGCTCAGCCAAGCCCCACTCGTGTGTCCTATGGCCCTATTGTCTGTCCATCCTCTAGGAGCTTGGTTTATCCCACCTATAGGAAGTCCTATAGGAAGTCTTTGAGGGCCTGGTTTTCCCACAGTTGTGATTCCAATGTTTCTCCTTCCTACCCTTGTTCTCTGGACCCTGCTATGCAGCAGGTGCTAGGGGATACCCAAGGCTCAGGATCTACTCACACTCTGCAGTTTCATCTGAGTGGGCTTTGAGCTCCAAGGCTGAGCCCTAGTTACAAGTGGAGAGCAGAGATGTAGCCAGTGGGAACACAGGGACTGGACCTGTGCATGCGCTCGTGTGTGTGTGTGTGTGTGTGTGTGTGTGTGTGTGTGTGACCCCATCCCCGACCTCAGGGATCCCGCCTATGCTGGGATGAGAAGCATTCACATACACTGCAGGGTCACTGTTCATATCCCATGCCTGAGGCTAGAGGGTAGAGCTGTGACCCACTCCCATCTAGTCACTACATCACTCTCCTTTCAGGAGAATCTCACCCTGGTGCTCAGTGCAAGCTGAGAGGCCCTGTCCCCTGGCTCTGTGCACTAAGTCCTGTGAACAGAGAGAGCTGAAGATGAAATAGGCGCAGGCAGTGGGAGAGACACAGGCACCAGGGGACTTCAGTACCAGAGTTGTCCAGTTAACAGGGAGACAGTTGGCAGTGGGGGCGCCTACACTCCTGTTCAGCAGGCCAAGGCTTATCCAAGATTTTGGGGACATTGGAGTCTGGTGTGGCTCCCGGTGAGGCTGGTACTACGTGGGGTGAGCTCTCCCGGCTCCTGGGCTCTCTGTTGTCTCTTGGCTCTTCTGGGGCCTGGCCTATGTGCACTGCGAGAACAGTGAGGCGGGTCTGGTTTCTGGTCAGGCCCTAGCACATCCTTAGCATCTGGCTGGCTGATCACCATCCAGGGCTCTGAGGCACCTCCCAGACCGCCCAGACTCAGAGCGCTTAAGCTCAGAGCTAAGTTACTGGTGTTGCAGACAGGAAGGAGTGCTCTCGCTCTCCTGGCACCTGGTTAAGCTCGGGATATTTTTTATCTTTATGTCAGAAATAAGACAAACATGGAGAGCTTCCACCAGGACTTGGAGCTGGTCCCTGGGGCTCGGGAGGCTGGGTCAGGGCAGAGCAGGGTTGGACCACCAGCAGGCATGTTCTTAGGAAGGATGGGGGTAAAGCAGTGTGTTCTCATCTCAGGGCCCCTGATGAGGATGATCTGGAAGATGCTAGGGTCACACTGCCCTGCATGGTTCATGCCACAGGCGTACCTGGGAGTCATTTCTAAGGAGACTCCAGATTCTCAGAGAAGAAGGTAGAAACTGGTTGGAGCCTCTCCTGGCAGTCACAAATGTTTCAAGGGGTCCTGGCTTGGGGGCTCTTGCCTGAATCTGCCCAGCATAGAACAAAGGTCTGGTGTGGGTTTGAGCAGGTTGCGTTAGTGGCCAACAGCTTGATTTGGGGTGGGGGTGGGGGTGGGGGTGGGGTTGTTGGGCATTGTTGCAAGCAACATTTGACTGTATCAACAACCTTTCCACTGGGGAGGCATATGCACTAACCAAACCCTGCCCCTGGGCCTGGTGGGGGGAGGAGTTTGAGCAGAGGCTGCACAGTCAGCCTGTAGCCCAAGAGCCAGCTCCTGGGGAGTGATTGTGCATAGGGTGCCTGTGTGCCACCGTAAATGTGTTCTGGTTTTGCCTTTGTAACC
Organism: Mus minutoides; assembly: GCA_902729485.2. NCBI lineage: Eukaryota > Metazoa > Chordata > Mammalia > Rodentia > Muridae > Mus > Mus minutoides. The sequence continues at coordinate 1,995,631 of LR749528.1, forward strand.
AGTGCCACAGGCTGTGTGGCTTAAATAGCAGGATTTTCATTTTGTGCCATTCTGAGGATAGAGAAGTCCAAAATCAAATGCAAGCTAGTGTCTATGGCTTCTTCCTGTAGGGTGGAAAGGTGAGGAAGCCTCCCATGGTTTCTGTCCCCATGGAGTTCCCTGACTCTCCTCTATGGATCTGGGGCACAGACTTCAGTGAGAGCATGCTTACGTTTATGTGGACATGTCCTTGTGTGTGTGTGTGTGTGTGTGTGTGTGTGTTCATTTGCATGTGTGTTCACAGCAGACTGTGTAAACACTGGGGTGTAGACTCTCACTGCTGTTTTTGAGAGACCTGGACTCCTTCAGCCATCATGGTCCAAAGTTCTAGCCCTTTATCTGCTAACATAAGTTCTCAGATTCGAGCTGAGGCAGCACGGTAAGTAATGGCTTCCTGTGACACTGGCTCTACTCAAACTTCCAGCTCCCAACCCCTGTGACAAGATACACTTCCATTGTCCTGGAGAGCTCCAGCCCTCTTGAGGTTGAAAGCCCACCTCTCCCTTTTTGTCCCTTTCACCCTGGCCTGAGGCAGGCTCTCCCGAATGCTTTCTCTTCAGTAAGCAACATTGGTGTGGGTTCTAAGGCTCGACCCCAAACCTTACACAGTCTCTCATCTTTGGGGTGATTTTGGCCTGCAGGTCTTGGTCAAGGTCTTGAGACAGGTTTATTTGACCAACAAAACATTTGGTACAGGAGTGCCAGACTCCTGGACATGCCTGGCAGTGCCTTCTGTGGTAGAGACCAGAGACCTGGCATAGCTCTGCAGTAACAGCACAGAAGCTCATATGTGCAAAGTGTACTCACCTTGCTGATGAGATGCACTCCCCATCCCTGTCTCAGGCCATCAGTGTCATGTTCTCTGTGGGGTCAGGGTGAGAACCCAGGTGTCCCCAGCACTGCCCTTTATTGTTCAGAGGGCTACATGACAACCTCAGTACCCTGGACTGTTTGACATTCCTATACCTTGGGTCAACTCACCGTTACGGGTCAGTTCATGGGCACGGTGACTAGGAGGTGGGGGAAAGAGTGTGTGGACAGGGAAGGTCCTGGCAGGAAGGTGGCATTTCTTCATATCGAAGCCAAGTAGCCTATGTCCTCCCGTTATGGGACAGTGAGCCCCTGGGCTGTGCTGGTGGGCTTCCTAACTTCCTTTCTATGCCCTGGGATGCCCGTCGAGGGTGTTCTCTTATAGGTGTAAGGGCTTCCAAAGTTGGGTGGGAGCTGTACTTGGAACACGCTCATCTTCTGTCTCCTCCATAGTCAAGAAAAAGCGGACCTGGCACAAACACGGCCCTGGGCCGACACCGGACGTGAAGCCAGTGCAGAATGGCAGTCAGCTGTTCATCAAGGAGCTGCGGAGCCGAACCTTCCCCAGGTGGGCAGACCTTCCAAGGTGGGCGGGTCCAGACGCTGCTGTCCGAGGCGTGGGCCATCTGTCTGCTGAAGCCCTGCATTCTCCTTCCGTCTTCCCATCACTGCACCCGGGACTGTGTGTTCACTCAGTCCGCATGTCTTTCACTGGGGACTTCCTCTTCCAGGAGAGCAAAAAGCAGGAACCTGCTGTGGAGGCAGGAGCTTCAGGCCTTCCACAGACAGGTCACCTCTCCCCTCTCTCAGTACCTCTTGAGGGCTGTTCTTCTCTGGGTGGAAATTATCTCTTTCCATCCTAGTGTCTGGCCGCCTGCCTCAAGCTCTCGCTGCCTGGTAGAGGCCCTTACCTTTCTTCTACTTCCTGCATCTTTGTTCTGTCTGAGGTCTGGCAAAGAAGTGGGCAGACAAGGGTCCCTCTGGGAAAGGCCAGTTTAGGGAAGCTGTTCTGAGTCACCTACAGTTGAGAGGTTGGTTCTGTTTGTCTGACTGAAAATCTTTATTCTTCTCTTACGTTGGAAGGATAGCATCACTGGGCAGAGAGTTCTCAGTTGGTGGGTTTTTTTTTTTCCTTGTTCTGGTCAACCCTGCTCGCTCTGGTCTGCCCTGCTCGCTCTGGTCGGCCCTGCTCGCTCCGGCCAGCCCCACTTGCTCCCCCCCCCCCCATCGGCCCTGCTTGCTCTGGTCGGTCCCACTTGCTCAGTCCCTGCTCTCTCCGGTCCAATGATTCACTTATTATTATTTATAAGTACACTATAGCTGACTTCAGACGCACCAGAGGAGGGCGACAGATCTCATTACGGGTGGTTGTAAGCCACCATGTGGTTGCTGGGATTTGAACTCATCACCTTCGGAAGAGCAGTCGGGTACTCTTACTCGCTGAGCCATCTCACCAGCCCAGTTGGTGGGTTTCTGCTGATGTTTATTGTGAAACCTCACACGGGCAGCAGAGCTTAGGTTTTGTCCTTGCTCCTCTGAGCAGAGAGCCTCTCGTTGTTCAGCTCCCCTGACCTCCCTGAGATACAGTCACTCACCATAATGCGCCTGTGTAAAGTTCAGTAGCTTTTGATTTACAAGTTCACAGATGTGTGCCTCTTCATTAGTTAAGTTCAGAGCCTTTAACCCCCCCACCCCCACCCCCCAAGAAATCCTGCCAACTTCTTCCCATATCCCTCAGAAACCACGGGTGCCTTTTCCTGCTGGACCCACTCTCTCGTGTGTAAATCTGCTTCCTGGGGCTTCTTCCTAGAAATAGCATCACCCAGTATAGGGGTACTTCGATTATTTCCAAGGCCCACCGCATTGTACCGTCTGTCAGGACTTTGTTCTCTTTTTTGGCTGAATAGAATCTCATTGTCTGGCTGGACCGCTTGCCGTGTGTATCCCTCTGATGTGTGTAACTGCTGACGGTCATTTGGGCTGTTCCTGTTTCTGTTTTTGTTTTTATATTTTTATTTTTTAGCTACTATGAATAATTGTGGTCTAAATATTTATACACATGTTTTGTGTGGTCATATGTTTTTGTTTCTCAGTGTGGAGCCACTGGGTCAGATGGAAAATCCGTGTTTAATTGTCTGAGAACTGCCAGGCTGCTTTGCAAGGCAGCTGCATCACATGACACTCTCGCCAGCTGAGGCGGAGTGGGGTTCTCTCAGTCTGTGGCTTGCTCTCTTCACTGTGGCGCTTCTGAATCTGGCCGTCTTGTAGATGTGAAGTGGTCCCATGTTTTGACTTGCATGTCTCTCTCATGACTGAAGATGCTGAGCAACTTTTTGTTTACATGTAGGCTTCTCTGTTCTCTTCATAGAGAAATCCATTGAGATCTTTTACCTCATACACACTGCATGTGTGTACGCATATGTGTGCACCTGCATTTGGAGGCCAGAGAATTACCTTAGGTGTAATCAGGCATGATCCTCCTCCTCCTCATCCCCCTCCTCCTCTTCCTCCTCCCCTTCTTCTTTCTGAGACAGAGTTTCCTTAGCCCTTTGCCTCACACTTTAAATACTTTTAGATTATATTTACATATCTATTTGTGTGTACGTGCATTTGTGTACATAAACAGACCTGCTGGCAGGCACTTTTATCTGCCAAGTCTCTCACTGATTCTGCCTCACACTTAAAAAAAATTCTTTTAGATTTATTTTATGTGTACGAGTGTTTTGACTGTATGTATGTATATGTGTGTGTATAATAAAAATTATGTGTTTGTGTCTACACTCATAAATACAGGTGCTTGTGTAGTAAAGAAAAGGCCATTGCCTCCCCTGGAGCTGGAATTGTAGGCAGATGTCAGCTGTTGAACCCTCTCCAGCCCCTCTTTATGTATGCTGGAGGCGTGATCTTTATGCAAGATTGGCAGGTATTTCCTGCCCCGTCTTTCTGTCTTGTAACTTTTTTGGTGGCAGTTTTTGAAGCAGAATGTCCTTTTGATGTCCTGGTTTTATCTAACCTTTCATTCGTTTCTTGTGCTCTTGTCGCAATCAAAAACCTTTACCAAATCCAAGGTCGTGAAAATTTATCTTCCTGGTTTCTCCTAAAAGTTTTGTAGTGTTAGCTGTTAAGTTTATACTTTCATACAGTTTACATTTTGAGTTAATTTTTTTTTTTTGTTTGGTTTTTCGAGACAGGGTTTCTCTGTGCCCTGGCTGTCCTGGAACTCACTCTGTAGACCAGAAATCCGCCTGCCTCTGCCTCCCGAGTGCTGGGATTAAAGGCGTGCATCACCATGCCCGGCTTTGAGTTAATTTTTGAATATGAAATGGAGTAAATAAATAACTTCATTACGTGTGTGTGTGTGTGTGTGTGTGTGTGAGACTTTCTATTTGTTCCAGTATCACCTGATGAAAAGGCTACTTTTTGTTTACTTGGCCTTGGCACCTCTGTTGAGATCAATTGTTTGTCAGTGTCCACATTTATGTCTGGACAAAATTCTAGGTCTGTGTTTGTCCTTGTGCCAGGACTACACTTGATTCCTGTATTAAACTTTGAAGTTAAATCTGTAAGTCTTGAATTGTAAGCTCTTCATTTTCAAGACTGTGATATTCTGGCTCCTTCCTGTAGTCCACGGTGGATTTTAAGACTAGCTTGTGAGTTCCTACAGGAAAGTTACCTGGGATTCCACAAGATGTGGTAGAGGATTTGGTTTTGTTCTCTTTTCCATGCGTGTGGGGGGGTGCATGAGAGACCGAGAGATCCATGAGGATTGTGTCTCGCTGCCTGCCTCTGCTGCGGCACAAAGGGTGGCCAGCATGCAGGAACACGGCAGAGCTTTTCTGTCCCTCATCACTGTGGTCCCTGACCGTCATGTCCCCATTACAGTTATCGGTGGACCCGTGTGCCTTGCTCCCAGTGGTGGGTTACTGGAATCAGCACCACAGACCTGCCTACAGCTGTCTCAGTGATAATTGTTAGGGTGCTGCTGCAGGCCAGCCTCTAGGGGCCGGGGAGGCATGTGGCCAGAGACACTGAGGCCTCCAACCCTCCCTCTCTCCATAGTGCTGAAGACGTGGTGTCCCGTGTACCAGGTAGCCAGCTCACTGTGGGCTACATGGAGGAGCATGGCTTCACTGAGCCCATCCTTGTTCCTAAGAAAGACGGCCTGGGGTTGGCTGTCCCTGCCCCGACATTCTACGTGAGTGACGTGGAGAACTATGTGGGTGAGTACTGCCCTTTGCATTCCTTGTTCAAGCCTGGAGTAGGGGGGTATTGGGGTAAAGAGCTGTGCTGAGTATTTGAGCCCTGGGCTTATCCTTGATCTGGGGAGAGCAGGTGAGGCTCAAGGCTCTTAATTCAGGATCTATAACCAAACCTGAGGCCACAGCCATTCTCCTATGGCTGTTCTGGCACGAATGGCCACACACTCCATTTTAAGTGAGCACTGGGCATCTGAGCTCAGAATATGTAAATTCTGTGCCTTACCCAAGGCTCCATCTCCCTGACTTTCATGAAGGTTTGTTCCATGGGGGGTTGGCAGTGGAGGGGCTCATTAAGTATTTCTAGCTGGTCTGGAACTCTAGGTAGCCCAAGCTGCCCTTGAACTCACAGAGCTCTGTCTGCCCCTGCCAACACACCCAGCACATGGAACATTTCAAACACAGACAATGAAGGAAACAGACAGACAGACAGACAGACAGACAGACAGACAGACAGACAGCCTGTGCACTGGCTGTTGGCTGCATACCCACCAGCCTTGTGTTGATTTTTCTCCTCCCTGAACCTCTTCCCCTTTCAGTGTCTTTTTTTTTTTTTAAAGATTTATTTTATTATATGTAAGTACACTGTAGCTGTCCTCAGACACTCCAGAAGAAGGAGCCAGATCTTGTTACGGATGGTTGTGAGCCACCATGCGGTTGCTGGGATTTGAACTTATCACCTTCGGAAGAGCAGTCGGGTGCTCTTACCCGCTGAGCCATTTCACCAGCCCCCGCCCTTTCAGTGTCTTAAGACTTATCTTTGCCTATAACTTTTCCCTGTGGACTTCACTGCTAGCTCAACGTGGTTTGATCTGTCCCTGGACCACATTGATGACAATTCCCTGACCAAGTCACAGGGTGTCTTCTGATCTTGCCACGTGATGTTTCTCATCTACAAATATGGTGGACCACATTCCTGGCTTCCCCTGAGGCACAAGTGGTTATGGGCTGCAGGTTAGATACGCTTACACTTTGACTTAATTCTCCCCGGTCCTTCAGAAGATTCCTGTTTAAAGTTGTGGAGAAGGATTGCCATGTAAGCCTGATGACCTGAGCTTACATTCCCAGGACCCACATAAAAAGCTAATGTGTTAGTGTGCATTATAATCTCAGCACCCCTGCTGGAAAATGGAAGCCAGGGACAAGGGGATCCCCCAGAAGCTCACAGGCCGGCTAGTCTGGAGTACATAGCAGTAAAGAATAAAGAAACCTTGAAAATCAAGCACACCAGAAGAAGTGTGCGCGCTTGTGTGTGTATGCGCGCGCGCACACACACACACACACACACACACACATACCTATTTACATGATAAAAGTCCTGGGTTTTATCTCCAGATTTTTTTTTTTTTTTTTTTTTTTTTTTTAGTTTTTTGAGACAGGGTTTCTCTGTAGTCATGGCTGTCCTAGAACTTGCTCTATAGACCAGGCTGACCTCAGACTCACAGAGATCCTCCTGCCTCTGCTTCCTGAGTGCTGGGATTAAAGGTGTGCACCAGCACCACCTAGCAAAAAACTCTTTACATTTGGTTGTTTGACTTGAGTTTGAACAGGATGGTTTGTATGTCCCTTATATCTCCTTCTGTGTGTGCCATTCTGTCTGGGTGGGACCTGCAGAATTTCTCAGATCCAGGCTGTGATTGGGTTGTCAGTGTGATTGGGCTCACTGTGTCTGGGGTGTTTTCTTGAGAGCTCCAGCTTGTAGGCCTGCTTGTGTCCTCTCAAGGATTTGTGGCCCTCCCTTCCCAGCGGGTGCTCATCCATCCTTGAGAACACCTACAGTCCCTAATACACACCTGTAATGATGCTGCCTTGTTCAGTGGGGCCTGGTCCACAGATGTTCTAATAGCTTCTGCCTTGTGTCTGAGTGACCACTGTAGATCCTGACAGAGGGCGCCTTTGCCTGTCTACTCTGTGTTATTTCCTCCTCTCTTGTTTGTGAACCTTCTGTAAAGACTTTTCTATCCTTAGTTATTGGATGAGCCTCAACTTCTCCCGATATGATACAGAAAGGGCAAGATAAACATTTCCCCAGTAGTCGCCAATTGATCAGTGAGAACGGCACGTTGGTGCTTATATTAGTTTTCCTATATTAACATTCTACTGCTATAATAAAATATTTGAGACAAATAATTTATAAAGGGGGAGGGGTATTTGAATTCGCGACTCTAGAGCCACCAGTCTAGAGTCATTGTCTCCAAATTTTGGGGTCACTGGTAGGATTGTGTGTGATGGAGCAAACTGCTCATATCATAAGTCAGGAAGCAAAAGGAAGACCAGGGTCCTACAATCCCCTCCAGGAGCCTCCCCGTGACCTAGCATCCTCTGACTAGTCACCACATACTAAAGGTTCCACTCTTCCAAAGAGCAGCACAGGCTGGACCAAGCCTTTATATTCATAGCAAACAAGTGGCCTTGAAATGCAGGGCTCTTGGCTTTTAATTTTAATATTATTCTGGAAGTACTTATGCCAAGATGTCCATCATTATCTGAAGCTCAAGTTGGCTAGGCATCTGTGTATTTATTTGCTGATGTGGCCTTTCCAGCTGAGGTGAGATTCGCCACTTCACAATGTCACATGGTCCAGAAAAGCAGCATCCGTTACTCTGAATCCACAGCAATTATAGGTAGGAGAGATAGGCTCAGCCCCTATTTGTCCTTGGGGGGGGGCAGGAATGGCCAAGTGCAAAGGCAGCTCAGGACAGGTAAGTGTTCACCTGCCATGTCCTCCAGGGAGGCCATAGTGCTTTCCTGGCATATTCATGTCCTGCTTCCTCCCCAGGGCCAGAGAGGAGCGTGGATGTGACAGACGTCACCAAGCAGAAAGACTGCAAAATGAAGCTGAAAGAATTTGTGGACTATTACTATAGCACGAACCGCAAGCGTGTTCTCAACGTGACCAACCTCGAGTTCTCAGACACCAGGTGACAGGCTACTCTGGGTTGGTTAGCAGGTTTGGCTCAAAGCCAATGTCATCAGCCTGGAGTTTACAGGATGGTGTTGGGCCATCCTGATGTGAGGGCTGCAAGTGCTGTCTCAGGTCCTGCTCTGGGTTCCGGGGCTGTGAGCCTGGTTCTATCCTGATGTAGGGACTGTGAAGTGTTGCTTGAGGTTTTGCTCTGGGTGGACGCTGCAAAGCTTGGCTGATGGCCCTACTCTGCATGGCCTGCTGCTGTCCTATGAGCTGCTCAGAAGTCACCATGCAGGCTTGGTTCTCCTTTTTCTAGAAACATACCGAGCAGCTCAGACGAAACAGGAGCCAAAGGAAAATACCCACTCACAGAGAAAGCCACTGGGGCAGCATGGACTAGTCCCTTCCACATGCATGTGCTTCCTGTGCACACTAATGAGATGCTGGGATGACACACTGACATTTATACACACCTGTGACACACAAACACACAACACATTGACACACACTCATGACACACAGACCATGCGTGGACCCACTCACACTCAGTGCACTCATGGATGCCTGTGGACAAGCTAAGATGCAGCATAATGACACACTCTCAGGACACACTGAAGCCGCCCACAGATAGAACCGTATCACAACACACTCATATAACGAGATGTAGACACAATGAAGATAGACACACTTAGGGACATTCACACTCAGGAACACTCTGAGGACACAGCACTAGCATGGCCGGGACACCTGCAACACATTCATTGTGTGCACACCTAGCCCCCTTTGACAGTCCATGACCACGGAAACTTTCAGCACACATGACACTCACTAATGTCACACATATCACTTCCATCACATGTTCCCCGCCACATGTACTGACACTCTTGCATGCACATGAGTACTCATCTATACAGGGATGTACTGCAGTGGCTGTTCTGCACCTCCCCTAAGCCTATCACTTGCCTCAACCTATGAGGCCACACATAGATGTCTCAGCAGGTCCCAGGTGTTATCATTGGCATGATTCTGCGGGATGGGTGTGTCTGTGGGTCATTTATGCACAGGCTCTATCCCATCTTCAGGCTGGGCCAACAGGACTAGGCTGTGGTTCTTGGTGGAGTTTTCATGGCGATGGAGAGTTCCCCTCCACTGGTTGAGAGAGACAGCAAGCCTAGAGATAACACACACGAAGATCAGGGAGAAGAGCCTGGAGTCTGATACCATAATGGGGTCTAGGCTTTGTCCAACTGCATTAAAAACCTGTGAGGGGTTTTAATTCATTTATTTGTAGGAGGAAGGCGTGGGTTCCCTGGCGGTGACTTGAGAGGGATATCCAGGACAGGTGCCATGCACACCAGATGTGGGGGGTCAGGAAAGTTGCATGTGTAAGGTGCATATCCCACAGAGAAACAGTCTCCAAATGCAGAACTTGTATGTGTCGTATTGAGGGTGTGGAAGGAGTTTAGGGACTAGAGGTTGAGTCAGGGTGCCAGAGTCCCACCTATAGGTATGGGAAAAGCCAGCTCATATGTAAGATGAATGGATACAGAAGATCAGGTTATACAGAGCTACCCCAGACAGCCTGGTCAGGTGAATGAGGTAGAGACTCACAGGGCCACAGGAGTTCAGCTAAGTGTAGAGGCATGAGAGGCCTGTTTGGCCTGAGGCAGCGAGAACAGTCACATCTGGTTCTCTGTTGTGGCATGGGGCTGCCGAGGTTTCACTAAGCCCCAGGTGTATTACGTTATTATCTATCGCTATGATAAAACACCATGACCAAGAGAAAGTTGGAGAGGAGAGAGGGTTTATTTCATTTTATAGTTCATCATGCTGTGAAGTCAGGGAGGGTACCTGGAGGTAGGGACTGTAGCAAAGGCCATGGGGAAATGCTGCTTACTGGCTTGCTCCCCGTGGCTTGACCTATTTCCCAGGACCATCTGCCCAAGGGTGGCACCACCACCCACAGTGGCCTGGGCCTTCCCGTATTGTTATTAGTCAAGAAAATGCCTTCCAGGCCTGTCTATAGACCAGTCTGATACAGACGTTTTCTCAGTCAGTTTCCTTCTCAAATGACTCTGGCTTATGTCAAGTTGGAAAAAAGCCAACCAGCACACCAGGTCACTTACGCCTTTTCCCACCTTCCCTGAGAGGGATGTGGCTGATTTGACAGCAACTAAATGTGACAGGGGAGTCTCTGGGCTGTCTGTGTTTTACCCTGGAGAGAGGTGGCCTTTCTTCAAATGGCACACAAGGCACCATGTGTGAGAAGCATTTCTTCTGAGCATCTCATGGAGCCAACCCCAGGGGGCCACTTTAAGGCTCTCTGAGACCTTTCTCTCACCCCTCTTTCTTGGGGTAGAGTCAATCCCCTGTGGCCTTTGCAGCCCCACTCAGTGGCTGGGCTCACCCCACCCTCTGCAGCCTTTCCTTTACTCCCCTAGGAAGTGAGATGCCTGCCCAGGGCCTGCAGATTACGACATAGAATGTGGAAGGAGCCTCACACTGTTCCTACCTTAGAGTGCATTAAAAATGGGAGCCCCGGGGCCCCATCCTTCTGACTGCTCTTCCTTTTATGGCCCTAGAATGTCCAGCTTTGTGGAGCCACCTGACATTGTAAAGAAACTGTCGTGGGTGGAAAACTACTGGCCCGATGACGCGCTGCTGGCCAAGCCCAAGGTGACCAAGTACTGCCTGATCTGTGTGAAGGACAGCTACACTGACTTCCACATTGACTCTGGAGGTGCCTCAGCGTGGTACCATGTCCTCAAGGTGAGCCACACCCCTAGACACACCCTTGTTCTCAGGGCAACAGTCCCTCTGAGCCCTGTCTGTGGCTAGCAAGTCACCCACTTCCTGGGTTGGGAGCCACTGGGATGGCCAGTTGTGGGACAGAAAGCCAAGGAGATGTACATGTATGAGTAACGCTTGGGACCAGTGACATACATGTGTTTAATGTCCTTAGGGCTCATTAACTATTAGGAGAGGCCACTGGGTTACCTAGTGCCCAGAGTAGAGTGCAGAGATGCTGGGAAGGCTTCCCAGAAACCACTGCAGAGTCAGCAGGCGAGATGGTGGCCACCTGAGCCAGCAGGGAGGGTTAGGGCTCACCACTGAGGCAAAGAGGGAGCTAAGAGAACAGGATGTGTACAACAACAGAAATCCTGGCTCTGCCAGCTGCAAACTACACTCCTCCAGACCAGCCCTGGCTCGAGCTGGGGCATTGGCCACACATGCCTGCTCCGGTCCTGTGAGACTTTGAGCCACATGTGTGTGTCTGTCCCAGAACATGAGAATGAAGCTCTTTCTGCTCGGTGCAGAGTCTGGCCCGGGCTTCACATGTAACCACCTGGGAAATAGTGGCTTTCCTTTTATCCAGCCTGGAAGCCCAGAAGCCCAGAAGCTCTGGAGAGCAGAGATGCTAAGGACTTGTTGGGTGGCAGTCTGCATTTTTTTTTTTATTATCCCCCTGAGCACACATGGAATTTGTAGCATCATGGAATAATAATGTGTGTACTGCTCCTGACCAGGCTCGCACACCTAGAACCTTCCAGAATGCAAGGCAGTATTGCAGGTGGCAGTGGTGAGCCTGACAGGGTGACTTTCAAGTCAGGACCCATCACTGGGCCCAGCCGGTTGTGATGGACTCGGCTCCAGGCCCATCACTGGGCCCAGCCGGTTGTGATGGACTCGGCTCCAGGCCCATTGTCCCCAGCACTTAGTTGCCTCTGCTACCTGCCTCTGCGCCCCAGCTGCTAGTGGGCTGTATCCCCTAGCCAAGAGTCCCTAGCACCTAGTGGACTCTACTCCACTCCCTAATGTCACCTGAGCCTTGTGGGCTTCTGTCCTAGTGTTCCTAGTACCTTATGGCTTTTCCCCCACCTACCACCCCCAGAAACCTGGTAGGCTCTGCCCTTGCCCCAGAGTCCTCAGGACCAGTGGGCTCTGTCCCACATCCCCCATGTTTCGGCTCTGCCAGTGAGTTCTTTTGGCAGGGGGAGAAGATCTTCTATCTCATCCGGCCAGCCTCAGCCAACATCTCCCTATATGAGCGCTGGCGGTCAGCCTCCAACCACAGTGAGATGTTCTTCGCCGACCAGGTGGACAGGTGCTATAAGTGCACTGTCAAGCAGGGGCAGACCCTCTTCATCCCCTCAGGTGAGTGTGCTGCACGGGTACAGGGCCCATTCCTCACGCCGCGTTCCCCTGACAGGGTGTTTTGCTGTCCCTAGCTGGGCCTGCCCTGGTCAGCACCAGGTTAGCTCAGGGAGGTGTGGCCATCTGACTTTGGCATGGGAGACCTGGCTCAGTCAGTAGCGCTAGAGGAAAAGGGTGGCCGTTCAGCAGTCTTCCTAAGGAACGCTTCAACTAATGCAATGTAAAGTCCTGAGCAGCTGAGGCCGCCAGCCTCTCCCGGGAAGACGAATCACAGAGCTGAGCACTTCACTCTAAAAGACTTCTTCCCTCTAACGGAACTTGAGCACATTTTTGAGATTGAAGTATGAGCCCCACCATACCATCCAGTAGCTGATCCACCTGGGGGTTTCCTAGTGATTGCGTATGTACTTTTTCACTTAAAATCAGGATCCAAATGAGGCTGCAGAACATGACTGAACTCAGCCTCTGGGAGGGAGGCTTTTCTGGAGTCCAGCCCTACCTCCATCCCCCTTGGATAACCTAGAGACAAATCTCGGCCTCTGGAGAAGGACAGTCCCAGCCCTATCTCTTCTGACCTGTGTGGACAGGTCTGAGACTTGGGCTCCCTCTCCCGATGTCAGTGCTGCTGCCCTGGGGTGTAAGCATGTCCCCGTGGCACCTAGGCCTCAGTTTCTATCCGTCTGGTACTTGAGTGTTCAACAGCCTATGTGACCTCAGACACACTCCCTCCTCCACCTCTCTCAGAGGTTCCTACCTGGCTTGAGCTGATAGATGATAGAGTTGGAGTCCGGGGTGAATCAGGGAGGGGTGAGTTGGGGAGGTAAAAGCTAGCACGGGGGTGAGGTAGAAGCTAGTCACAGCCTTACATGTCTCTCCCAGGCTGGATATATGCCACACTCACCCCCGTGGACTGCCTGGCCTTCGCTGGACATTTCCTCCACAGCCTCAGTGTGGAGATGCAGATGAGGTAGGTTGCTCAGCCTTCTGGGCTCAGACTTCTGGGCTCAGCCTATGGGTTGCTATGCTGACATCTGTGTGTTGAAGGGAAGAGGGGTAGGTTCCATGCTCTGGGCTAGGAACAACCTAGCAGTGGTTTGGGATCATGAAGGCTGTTGTCACCTTTCCTGAACCATGGCCAGCCTCTCTAGTAACTACAGCCCACTGCTTCCACCCACGGTGGCTGTCACTTTGGGTGACATCAAGCCTGGAGGGGAAGCCTGAGCTGGCTCAGTAGCCTGGGCTCTCCCTTGTGTGGTCTGTTTGAAGCTCCTGCCCTGACTGGTTCTTTCCTGTGGCTTCCAGGGCATACGAGGTGGAAAGGAGGTTAAAACTTGGCAGCCTGACTCAGTTTCCCAACTTTGAAACTGCCTGCTGGTACATGGGGAAGCACCTATTGGAAGCGTTCAAAGGTATCTGTCACTCCAGGTTGGGTGACTTGAGCCTGCAACCCTGGTCTAAGGGATATTACAGCCCTTTGTGAGTCCTGATCATGATCCCTTAGGACACAGGCATAAGAAGATACTTGGGGGGTTGGTAAGACAGGGCTGGTAGTTCCTGGGCAGAGAGGGGAGAGAGAGAACTGACCTGTTTGGGATCCTGTTAAGAAAGCTTCATGTGAGATAGGAGGAGATGGGAGGTCAGCCTTTCCCCTGCAGGGCAGGTGCCGGGTGGGTGGGCACCCCAGATTCCAAGGAGAACCGTTGGCAGTTGGGCGAGTGGTCTGGGGCAGTGGCCTCTGGAAGGCCTCTTGCTGGGGCAGGCTATGCAGACACCACACTAACTAACCTATTGTGTCCTTCCCAGGTTCTCACAAGTCTGGGAAACAGCTGCCTCCACACTTAGTTCAAGGAGCTAAAATTCTCAATGGTGCTTTTAGGTCATGGACGAAGAAGCAGGTAAGAAGCAGCTCACGCGTGTGTTTGTCTGAGGGAACAGGGGATGGGTGGGGAAGATCCCAAGCCTGGGTCCTATGGAACACATGGTAGACACCCCCTCTAGGCTGGCCTAAGCTGGCCTGCTAACACTAACCATGGTCCCCTGAGGGGTGTCAGACAGATGTAGGTTGCCTGGGTCAGCCTGGGGTCACTGGCCCCAGGGCCAGATTCCCTCAGGAGTTTGGACAAGGACAATTTCCTGTTAACCTGAAAAGGGCAGAGAGAGTCCCAGGAGGCAACTGGTGCGATGACCACACATCTGGATCTGGACAGGAAGTGCTAGGGATACAGCTCTTGCCACCCTGCAGGTGTGCAGCCTGGTGTGGGTGCAGCCTCTCAGCTAAAAACCTGCATTGTAATCTGGGGACCCCTTTCCTTCCTCATCTTTTCCCAAGATCCTGTCTTGGGAGAAATGGGTCTGGCTTAGCCTGGGGTAACCTTGTGATATTGTTTCCTACTACGGGCTCTCGCTCTTCAGAGTGGACACGTGCCCACCTGCTACTTGAGGGACAAGGGGTCCCTTCTAGGTCAGAGATAACGAGTGAGAGACTCAGAGGACCTTGAGGCAGAGGCCAGGTAGGGAATCATGTCCGTGGCCTGTTTTTACCCATGCATGGTCCTGCTAGTTGGAGACAAGCCACAGGCATAGTTCTCTCCCTTCTGGCTTAGGGACATCCTATGACTACCATCTCTTTGAGATTCAAAGCTGGGATAGTTCAGGAGTCCTTCCCATCTCAACCACATACATGATCATAAAGAGAGCCAGCTGGCTCACATCCACGCCACAGCCAGTTAGCTGGGGGTGGCCTCAGGCGAGGCCATCTTGATGCGTTTTCCACTAGCAGAGGTGGCTCACCGAGAGCCTTGTTCTGGGGCGCAGCTGCTCCATGGCACACCATGCCTTGCTCCATGGCAGCTGCCCCTCCCCCGACCTCACCCCACCCCCTGGGGTGGCCAAGGCCCTGGTTGGGTAGACACAGAATGGCTTAGACACTGCGGTGGCCAGGTTGACACTGACTTCATGGTTCCA
Source organism: Mus minutoides (assembly GCA_902729485.2). NCBI lineage: Eukaryota > Metazoa > Chordata > Mammalia > Rodentia > Muridae > Mus > Mus minutoides. The sequence goes on from LR749528.1 coordinate 2,010,763, forward strand.
CAGGCTTTGGCAGAGCACGAGGACGAACTCCCAGAGCACTTCAGGCCCTCACAGCTCATCAAGGACCTGGCCAAAGAGATCAGGCTCAGTGAGGTAAGGCCATGCCAGGGTGACGGGCCCCTGGGACCAAGGGAGCCTGCTAGGGAGATGTCTCTGCATTAGTAATCATGCCCGAGGCTTGGAGAGATAAGGGGAGAAGGATGGAGAACCTCAGGTCCAGGCTTTGAGTCTGAGCCTGGAAGAACCAGACCCAGACAGCCTCCTGAGCCTAGATAGGACAGAAGAGCCCCAGGAAACTGGGGACTGGGGGACTGTGGTCTGGGACAATGTGAGTGGGCTGTAGGGATGTGTGACCATTTCTTGATGTTACTAGATGGTGTGATGAGCTGTGTCACTTGACAGTGTGCAACAACTATGAACATGTCACATGGTGTCAGCTGTGTGTGCCTTTCTGGGCTGCCCACCTCTCCCAGCATGCCTGTGTCCTGGCATGGTCTAGAGGGAACATGAGTGACCCTCTCCTTTTCCCATCCCAGAATGCCTCCAAAACTGTCCGACCTGAAGTAAATGCTGCCGCCTCCTCAGATGAGGTCTGTGATGGAGACCGGGAGAAGGAGGAACCGCCATCTCCTGTTGAGACTACCCCACCTCGATCCCTCCTGGAGAAAGTGTCTAAAAAAAAGACTTCCAAGACTGTGAAGATGCCCAAGCCATCTAAAATTCCCAAGCCCCCCAAACCCCCCAAGCCCCCCAAAACCCTGAAGCTCAAAGATGGGAGCAAGAAGAAAGGGAAGAAGTGCAAGGAGTCGGCCTCGCCCACCATCCCCAACCTGGACCTGCTTGAGGCTCACACAAAGGAGGCGCTGACCAAGATGGAGCCGCCGAAGAAAGGGAAGGTAGGCTCCTGAGCCCCTCCCTCATATGCTGGGGCACCGGAGCCCCTGTCCTGGGCCAGACCAGAGGGACAGCTGCGGATAACACCTCTTTGCTCTCCTTTGATACTGGGAAGGGAGGGGAGGCCTACTGTAGGGCAAGGTCTCAGAGAGGACTAGGGTCCAGGGTCTGGCTATTGATGAATCTGTCCAATCAAAGTACTTCCCTGCCTGTGCCAGCCGTAGGCCTGACCATCCAGGCCCAAACCCCAGATAGATCCTGCAGAGCAGTGAGGCCCCCCTGGAGAGAGAGCACAGAGGGTTTATGCTGTGGTGGGTGTAGCACCCAGGTGGGTCACTGGATTGATGAAGGCCAGAGGTGGTCTTCACATAGAGGCCACCCTGCTTAGTTTCCCCGAGTACTAGAACCCACCCCTGCGGCTAAGGCTCTAGAGATACACAGTGCATCTGTTTGAGAACACTAGGAGAAGGCAGAGGGTTGGGAGAAGGGATTGTTATAAGGGCCTGAGCCCCTGTGGACAGGGAGAGACAGGCTCAGTAAAGGCTCTTACCAAACCTGTGAGACTAAGGACTATTGGCTGTGAGCTCCTTCCAGGACGAGTACAGTTCTCTCCCCCATTTTGGGGGCCATCCTCATGGCTTGTAATATTCCATTGGTACTGTTCTTCTGGGGCAAGGAAGGAAGGAGGGAGAGAGGAGTGGATGTATTGTTGGTGGATGGGTCGGTGGGTAAATGGGTAGATGGGTAAGTAAGTAGATGGGTGGATGAGAGATGGGAAGATGAGCGGGTGGATAGGTGGATGAGGGAATGGGTTGATGAGCTGTGTGTGGACCAGCAGGAGTGACCGGACTCCTGTGCTGTCATAACCCTAGCTCACTCCGCTTCTGTGTCTGTCTACCTTTGGGTCACGGTTACCTCTGTTTGTAGACCCCAAAGAGCGTCCTGGGTGTCCCCAATAAGGACACAGTCCACACGCAGAATGACGTGGAAAGGCTGGAAATCCGAGAGCAAACAAAGAGCAAGTCAGAGGCCAAGTGGAAATACAAGGTGAGGGTGGGTGTGGGCCTGTGCCGGGGTGCGTCTGCCTGTCCCCAGGGCCGTGAGGGAAGTCTGTGTGAGCCTGGAGTTCCATGACCTCCTGTAAGCTACCCTCGGTAGACAGTGTCAGTGTAAAACCAAGCGTGTCATTGTTTCCATGTCTTCCTCCACTGCCTTTCACCTTCTCTGTGGTCCCATCTCTGGTCTGTGTTCCCATCCCCTGAAGCTGGGCAGCCTTCCCAGGGTAGGTTGTGCATGTGATGGTAACAGCTTCCCTGGGCATGTTCTGGTCCCCAGTTACACCCACTAGCATGGGTTGGGACACTAGCCTCTCATGCCAGTGGCTTCAGGGACAACCTTGGTCTTGCTTTCAGAACAGCAAACCTGACTCGTTACTGAAGATGGAGGAGGAGCAGAGGTTGGAGAAGTCGCCCCTGGCCGGGAACAAGGACAAGTTTTCCTTTTCTTTCTCCAACAGAAAACTCCTGGGGTACGTGAGAGCCTGAGCAGGCAGGGCGATCATACAGTGTCCCACATATATCACATACGTGCCCCACACTGTGCACGCACTCCATACTACACGTGGCAAATGCTGTGCACCATCCTGTACCACACAGGTACCTGAATCACTTCCCACATCCATCCATCCATCGCTTGAACACTCGTGTGGACATTCCAAATCACACTTGAGTCTGCATGTGGTGTATATATGACATAGTACATGGCAACACACACACACACACACACACACACACACACACACACACACACATTACATCAGATCCTCTACCAACACTGTTTACACCAGACATGCATTCCCCATACACCATTACACACACACACTTTTATGGGTATATCACCACATGCCCATCACATTACATTTGTAACCCATCCACCCTACAGGCATCTCACATCCTACACTCCATATATACTTCACACTGCATGTACATATGCATGTACACACATGTGCACCCTATGTCACAGACACATCAAATGTACATACCGCACTGTATGCTTGGTTGACACCCTTGAGTGGCTCTTTTCTGAGACACTGGTCTCACTCACTACCACTGTGTGGTGTGGAACAACACACTGTGTTGTTTCTGCTTCCAGAACAGTCGAGCGGCAGGACCATAGAGAATACAGCCTCAGTGCGGTCCAGCTAGGCAGCAGGGAGACCCTGACGGTGGGGCTAGCCTGAGCTAATACCGAGGATACCGAGTGCCTCTGAGCCTGGTGGCCAGTGGGGCAGGGCAGGGCACAAGCAGAAGGTTCATGGCTCCACATAAGCTTATGGCCTTAAGTGATGGGTACCATGGGGGATTGGGTGCTGAGGACCTCAGGAGAGAGGGAAGGCACCAGCTCAGGAGCCAGGTGAGCCTCAGCATGGCCCAGCTGTCTTGGTTCCAGTTGTGGATGGGAAGAGTGCCCACCAGGCACGTCTGTCACACCCATAATCCCCACACAATGTAGGTGATAAACGTGTCCTGCTGAGATATCCCCATTGCCTGAAGGAGTTAGGGAGCCTCTGTTTCCTTTTCTGAAAAGGAATGAAAAGGACTGTGGGTGATGGAGAGAGAGGGCTGAGGCCCCCAGGTGGATGTAGTCAGCCAGCGGAGTAGAACCCACGCGGGCCGGGTCTTGCTATCTTGATATGATGAGTTTGCTTCTGTCATTTCAGTAGAAGTGTCCCTGAGAATGTCCCAGAGAAGCTTTTCAGTTCTATGACAAGGCTACATAGTGTAGAATATGCAGGCAAAATGCGTGAGGCACTAGAGCTGAGTGTGCACAAGTGTGCACAGGCGTGGTGTCTGGGACCCAGCTGTGGCACTAGAGCTGAGTGTGCACAAGTGTGCACTGGTATGGTGTCTGGGACCCAGCTTTAAGACAGCAGGGTGACAGCCTTTCCTGAGACTGCTGGAGGCTGCAATGGCCTGTTGTGCTGTCTGTCAGTGTTGCAGGCCTTCTGTTCAGCTTGCTGTCCCTCCTGTTGAGAAAAGTATGTCCTGAAGACCTAGGGAGGTCCAAGCCAGATCTGGGGAAAGCAAGACTTTCCCTAGCAAGAAGAAAGATACACAGTATTTCATAGCCCAGTGCAGATACACTGTGGCTCAGACCTGAAGTGCTATTGTTTATGTTTTTTCCAAAAATAAGTTGTGCAGAAAAAGACACAAGAGTTGGCCCTGTTCTCACCTGAGATTTGATTTAAACTCTGGCAGTCTGGAAAGGAGGGTTGTGGGCTATGCTTGTCAGAACCAAAGCACATTCTTAGATCTTTCTCTACAGTGCATGACTCTGTATCCTGGGCCTCATACCAGGTGACATGGAACAAAGGAGGAGGCTGGAGATGAGAGGATATCTCTCTCCATAAGCAGACTTCCTACAGTGGAAACTCAGGGCTGTACAGCCTCTGACCAGCTGCTTGCCTTCCAAGCAGAGGCTTTCTTGCCTGTGAGGGTCTATGGTCTGCTGGCCTCAGGGCCCTGGTCCCACTGACCTATTCCTTCTCCTCTAGCTCCAAGGCCCTCAGGCCCCCAAGCAGCCCTGGTGTGTTCGGGGCCTTGCAGAGCTTCAAGGAGGACAAGGCCAAGCCCGTGCGTGATGAGTACGAGTATGTATCAGATGACGGGGAGCTGAAGATTGACGAGTTTCCCATCAGGAGGAAGAAGAGCGCCCCCAAAAGGGACTTGTCCTGTGAGTCTGGTGGGTGTGGGCAGGGGGTTCCAAGGGGTCTCAGCCGTCCCCCCTGAAAGGTCTCCACTTGACAGTTATCCACTGTGCTTTCAGTCTTGTTAGACAAGAAGGAGGCTCTCCTCATCCCCACCTCAAAGCCAAAGCTGGACTCTGCGGTATATAAGGTGAGCCTCCCAGCCCCTTCCCACAGCCTCTGCTGCATGCTTGTGCTTGATGTGCAAGGACATCCACCCTCCCGCCGTCCATGGCATAAGAGGACATGGTCTTACTCAGTCCCTGGCACCAGGGCTAAGGAGATGCTCCTTTGGGCCTGACCATGGGAGATAAATGCACCAAAGCCTGTCCCCTGGTATAGGAATGGCAGGGAATGGTTCCCCATCAGCTGGGGTCGTACAGTAAGATGACCTCCAAGGCTGTCTTTCCAGCAGAAAAGGATCATGGCTAAGGCTCATGTTTCCTGGGGAGCCCAGGAGGAATACATACCAGTTCCCTGAGCTACCTGCTGGAATAAGCTTATCCAAGCCAGAGGTTTATAGTCACAGCACCCTGGTTGGAAATCCTGGGGCTTTCTTTGGAAAAGACCCCAGGGTGTGAAGGCGACTTCAACCTTCGTGGTTTTGAGGACCCTAGGGAAGGCTTAGAACCTACACCTGTCTCATGAGGACCTCACCCATATTGTGAACCTGAGACTACCCTGTAGCAGTCATTAGTGCAGAACTCTTTAAAACTATTCCCCCCACCCCCAAGGGAAGAATTACCCGCTCCCCAGTGTCCTGCCCTGACCAGCTACTCTGTCCCTGGCTCTGCAGAGCGACGACTCCTCTGACGAGGGCTCTCTGCACATCGACACGGATACCAAGCCGGGCAGAAATGCCAAAGTGAAGAAGGAGAGTGGGAGCTCAGCAGCAGGCATCCTGGACCTGCTGCAGGCCAGTGAGGAGGTCGGCGCGCTCGAGTACAACCCCAACAGGTGGGCGCAGGCCCTGCCACACAGTGGGATGCAGACAGGCCCTAGCTACTGATTGCCGTGAGCTGGGCTTTCAGAGCAGCAAGGAGAGGCTTCGTTTGACTTTTTTTTTTTAAGATTTATGTATGTATGTATGTATGTATGTATGTATGTATATGAGTACACACTGTAGCTGTACAGATGGTTGTGAGCCTTCATCTGGTTGTTGGGAACTGAATTTAAGACCTCTGCTCACTCCGATCAACCCCGCTCGCTCTGGTCTGTCCTGCTCGCTCTGGTCTGTCCTGCTCGCTCTGGTCTGTCCTGCTCGCTCTGGTCTGTCCCGCTCGCTCTGGTCTGTCCCGCTCGCTCTGGTCTGTCCCGCTCGCTCTGGTCTGTCCCGCTCGCTCTGGTCTGTCCCGCTCGCTCTGGTCTGTCCTGCTCGCTCCTGTTGGCCCCACTCTTTCAGGCCCAAAGATTTATTTATTATTATACATAAGTACACTGTAGCTGTCTTCAGATCTCGTTAAGGGTGGTTGTGAGCCACCACGTGGTTGCTGGGATTTGAACTCAGGACCTTCGCAAGAGCAGTCAGTGCTCTTAGCCGCTGAGCCATCTCACCAGCCCATTCTCTTGATGGCCCCAGTTAGATTCATGTGTTGTTGACTTGGGTTTGAAGCACTTGACTGTTAGTGACATTTCCAGATGTGGCACTGACAGGTGACTGATGGGGCACAGCCTATATCCCCCTCTCCCCCCGCCCCAAGACCCTCCATGACACACTTCAGGAACAGTAGTCCTTTCCGCCCTCTAGTCTCATGACAGCTTCAGACTTTAACTGGATCATTGGGGAACCTGAGTTTTAGGGAGCTTAGACAGCCGTCCCATGGCCCACAGCTTGGAGATAGCAGAGGCAGGCCCAGGCTCTGGGCTGACCTCACTCAGGGGCCCAACTTGGGGCTCCCAAAGAGTTGTTGGGTGATGGGCTATGTCCACTTGTGTGTTCTGGTCCCTCATTTGGGAAGAACCCCACGGGCCTGTCCAGGGTTCCTGTTCCTTCATCTGCCAGAGCTGTTTTTAGATGCCTGCCTGAGGCAGCCGCTCACCCTGACTCTGAGGCTGCTCCAGCAGGTGGAGGCCTAGGTCAGGCCTCCTTGTAGATGACAGGAGATTCTGGGAAGGCAGATTAAGGGCTTGATTGAAACAAGCTTTTGCTGAATTAGTTGGCCAAATTTCGTTTCATAGATTACTGTTTTGAATGCAATATCATGTTCACAGCCACCCAGCCTCAGGCATGGTGGGAGGGGTATGCATGGTTCTGGGCACAGAATCCTGGCTTAGCCTGGCATAATAGAGTGGGAGTTTGGGTGAACACTTAGGGGAAGCCTGGCTGTGGCTTCTTCTCATTGGAGCACCTCCACACAGGTCTGTGACCCTGTATAGTGTGTCACACAGTCTCTGGTGGTGGGGATGCCTGACTTCCAGGAGAATATATGTGCTAGGTAACACTTCAATGGCTGACCTCAGAGTCTCAGAGGCCTTCTTCCCCAGTACCCTGGATCTCCCATGACCTCAGTGGAAAGGCCTGGGAAGTTGGAACCTAGGGTGAGCCTGGTACCACCCAGGATGAGGGCAGACAAGACCAAAAGCCCAGGCCCTTGCCTCGGTACCCTGTCCTGGGTGCTGTGGAGGGAGAACTCTGGGTGGCATGGAGACAGAACACAGATGGGGGTATTTGAGTCCTTATTCATGAGGCCAGAGGGGGCTGTCTGCTAATGAGAAACCAGAGCTGCCGTGGCCCCGTGCCCCAAGTCTGGGGAGAGTGCTCTGCAGACCCCACATGTGTCCACACACGTGCCTCAGAGGCCAGCCAGCCCCCGCAGCCCGCCGCAGGCAGTTCCTCTCCCAAAGTCTCCCAGTTGCAGCATAGGTCAGTGTTTGATGGTCTATTTGCACTGTTTTAAGTACTGACTGTTTGGAAAAAAACAGCTGAAGAAAATGGAGGAAAATATGTTAATTTCCTGTGGCTGGTTTTGCTTGGTGTTTACCGCCATGGGAAAAGGAGGGGATTTAGGTATGGTAATTGGAGGATTAAAGTATTATTTTCCATGCTGACTAGTTAAACTTTGTTCATTGATTCTCCGGCAACCTTGTAGATAGCCGGGCCAGCTGGGTCTGGGGTCACCCAGATGGCGTGGGTGGGAATTCATGTCCACATGGGTTCTCATGGGGTTCCAGCATCAAGGTTTAGGACCCATGCGTGTCTTGGCATGTCCCTGTGGCCTGGGTCGAGGACAGGATAGAGCATTACACCTTGAAGGTATTTATTTGTTCCTGCCCATGCTCAGCAAAGTCCCCAGACTGGCGCAGCTGGACAGCGCCAGGACAGCTGCTGTTCTGTGAGACACAGCCCTGTATTGTGCACAGGGCAGGGCAGGCTAACGAAGGAGGCTCCAACAGGACTCCGCAGAACTCAGGGCTGTGTGACTTGGCCTGCCATTATGGCTTTGGCCTAGGAGGCAGCCTTCAGAGAGGGCTGTGGAGCCATTGGCTTCCCTCTCCTCGGGCTCAGAAAATGACTCTCGGTTCATGGAGCTTTGGCCTAGGAGATGGCTTTTGTCCAAGCTTGCCTATCCAGTCTCTGGAGCTGTTCCATCTCTCTGACTCTGCCCCACCCCCACCAGGGCCTTCTCTAGAACCCTCATTTTCTAAGGAGTAGCTTTCCTAGGTCCCTGTTAGAGCTTCTACCAGGGTCCTTCAGCCTGTACATAAGGAGGTCGCCCAGCAGTGCTGTCTCACATATGGGTCATCTTGAGCAAAGAGGGAGACATGGGTGGGGGGCAGATACTGTGCTGGAGGGGGTACTGTGCTGGATGGGGTACTGTGCTGGAGAGGGATACTGTACTAGAGGGGCTACTGTGCTAGGGGAAGTACTGTGCTGGAGGGGTACTGTGCTGGAGAGGTACTGTGCTGGAGAGGATACTGCTGGAAGGTGATACTATGTTAGTTGAAGATACTGTGCTGGAGGGGGTACTGTGCTAGAGGGAGTACTGTGCTGGAGGGGGTACTGTGCTGGATGGGGATCTCTGGCTGCAATGCCATGTGCTGCCACTGCTGTTCATCACCGTGATTCTGGTCCTGAGCTTGCCATGAGATCATCTCCTAACACAGCTTCTTTTCAGAGGCTATGATGCTTTCTCCTGCAAAGGTCTTCCTAGAAGTGTTCCAGGTTGTTTGGTTGTAGTTCCCAGGTATCTAGGATAGAACAAGGGAAATGCTGGAAACTAAAGGGGTCTCAGGAGAAGAGGTACAGGGAGGAGACAGCATGCCTCTAGACCATGACTACCTAAGTGGCTCATGTAGTAGGTATCCCTGGTACTAGTAGTGTTTTCTTTTATAAGGGTTTGGGCTCATCTGAGTTGGAGTGAGTACCAGAAAATCCCCAGAGGGAGCTCCCACGGGGTCAGGTCTTCATGGTTGGCTCTCTACCTGGGCATCGTGCAGCCATTGGGATCCTGTGCCACTCCCCGACTCAGACTCTCCTGACAGGGCCTAGGTGTGGGTGTTTTTAAAGCTATCTGGGTGGTTCTAGCTTAGACAGGTGGGAAGCCAGAGCTGGATCCTGTCCGGGAGCCTGGTGGAGATTGTAGAGACCACCCAGAAGCCGCTCAAGACCCAACTCCTGGGTTCTTTGCAGTCTAACAGCATCCAGGCCTCAGGTCTGTGGGATGATGGTGAGCACTGCTCCCTGAACCCAGTTTGGGATGCTCTTTCTGGAAGGCAGGGCACCAGTGAACCCAGGGGGAGATGAGGGCATGGGGCAGTAGACAGGGGCATTGCTAGGAAAGTGCAGAAAGAGCATGGCAGCCAGGACTTGGCAGAGGATTTCAGATGGAGCCCTGTTGTCAGTCCTTCATGGAGGGACCTAGAGAGGGGAGCCTGGCTAAGCTGAGGCATGGCTGTGCCTAACCAAGAGATGTGTAGATACAGATAGAGATTGTGTGTGTGTGTGTGTGTGTGTACACAGGTGTACATGGTGAGGGTGCAGGGCTGAGTACAGGTGTAGATGAGGGTATGTGCAGGTGTAGACAGAGCTGTGGGTGTAGGCACAGCTGTAGATGAAGGTGTAGGCATGGATAAGGGTGTAGGTGTAGATAAGAGTGTAGGTGTAGGTGTAGATAAGGGTGTAGGTGTAGATGTAGATGAGTGTGTAGGTGTAGATGAGTGTGTAGGTGTAGATGAGGGTGTAGGTATAGATGACGGTGTAGGTGTAGATGAGGGTGTAGGTGCATGTATAAATGGAGGTGTATGCACATATAGATGCGATGGTGGTATAAATACAGATGAGAGTGAGTACAGATGTAGGGAGTGTGTGTGTGTGTGTGTGTGTGTGTGTGTGTGTGTGTGTGTGTGTGCAGGTAGAGATGAGGCTGGGGTACAGGTATAGGTGTGGGCTTGGTGAAGGTGTGGGTGTCGATGGAAGGTGTAGATGAGGGTCTGGATTCATATGTGGACATGCATCACCTTAGAAGAGTGTGTCATGGGAGATATGTGGGGACTCCTCGTTCTCAGTGTAGGACTGCGGAGTAGAAATGTCCCTTGCCAGGACTGAGGTCAGGCTGTGGAAGAGCATGGAGAGCTGGCAGCTGGACCTCTGGCCAACTCAAAAGTTGGGAGAACTGTTGCATTGTGGCGCAAGATTCTATCCCACCTCCCACCTGCCTTGTGGTGTGTGTCCTTATTCCATTCCAAGGCCGCGTTCCCTCCCTGGAGTGTGACTGGGTGTACAGAGGGGCCTGCCAGACCTTCTCCATTGTTGAGTTTCCAGCCCATACCATTCTGTTAGCTGCCTGGGCCAGCGAGTATCCAGCCAAGGGTTTGGGCTGCAGTTACAGCTCCTTGGACTGCAAACTGTGGGCTGTGGGCTCATACATAGTCTGTGGTCCAAGTGTCCTGGCTGTGGGCCAAGGGCCATGGCTGAATGCTTGTTTCTCTCTGTCCCCAGCCAGCCCCCTGCCTCCCCCAGCACACAGGAAGCCATTCAGGGAATGCTCTCCATGGCCAATCTGCAGGCCTCTGACTCCTGCCTGCAGACCACATGGGGCACGGGGCAGGCCAAGGGTGGCTCACTGGCAGCCCATGGTGCCCGGAAGATTGGTGGTGGCAGCAAAGGCTCAGGCAAGCGCCTGCTGAAGAGGACTGCCAAGAACAGTGTGGATCTGGAGGACTACGAGGAGCAGGATCACCTGGATGCCTGCTTCAAGGACTCAGACTATGGTGAGTGTGGCTGCAGGGCAGGGATGCTGCCTGTAGCGGGCAGCACTGACTAGGAACACACCAAGGAGGCCCAGGAGCTACAGTCGGGACTGTAAATCCATTTTGGGCTGGGGTGTGGTGGTGCACGCCTTCAATCCAGCACTCTGGAGGCACAGACAAGGTGAATATCACTGTTCCCACCCTATCTGTAAGATGGAAAAACCAAGCCCCACGGAAGACCCTAAGGTCATATGTGAGGTCAGAAACCAACAAGGCTCTGGCCTCTGTAACAGGTACCAGCAGGGCCTGCTGGATGCAGGTACCTGATTTCTCACACCCCATGTCAGGAGACATTCCAGCCTGTGTCAAAGGTGCTAGTCCAGGCTCCTAGTGTTTGGGGTTGACTCCAGTTTAGTCCAGGGCCTTCCTGATAGCCAGAGGTTTACTGCTCTCCACTGTGAAGGAGACCTTTTGAGAGGGGGCTGTGTCCTGCCCAGGCTGAACACATCTACGCCCCTTGGTGGGTGTCCTCTGCTTGGATAGACACCGGAATCCTGTTTCCACTCTGTGGGGGTGTAAGGTGCCAGGTCCTGCTGCTACCCACAGAATCACCAGACTTGGAGGTTTCTCAGTTGGCCTTGCTGATCAAGGGAAGCAAGACCCACAGTGTAGGAGTCGCTGGGGAGTCCTGAGCCTGGGAAGCTCCGCAGTGGCCATGCAGGCTGCTGGGCAGGTGCCTCCTTCCAGTCTGCTTGGGAGGGTTTGGGGCTTCAGATAGAGCGGAATCAGGCTGATCCCCTCAGTCTCTCACTCCCTACTGCAGCAGCCTCCAGAAGGACTGAATCTCACAGGCTCCCGAAGCCAGCCTGGGGTGGGGGTAGGGGGTGGCAGCCTGTGCGGCCACTCTCCTGCCTCAAGTGGACGCTCTTGCTAAGGCTGCTTCAACTGTACAGCAGGTCTGAGAATCTAAGGACAGATCTGGGGCCGCCACTGGGAAAGGTCACTGGGCCACCTCAGCCCACCCAGGACCCTTCCCAGGCCCGGCTGCACTCGACCACTCAGGAGCTGATCTCCTATTGCTCCTTCCTCAGTTTACCCCTCCCTGGAGTCTGACGAAGATAACCCCGTCTTCAAGTCCCGGTCAAAGAAGAGGAAAGGCTCAGATGATGCTCCGTACAGCCCCACAGGTAGAGCGGGGCTGGGGGCCTGATATGTGGCCACTGAGGACATAGGTGTGGCTTTAGGCATTTCCCAGGGAGATGGGTCAGCTCCCCATAGGGCCCTGGCTGTGTCTCTGCTTGGTGTTTTGGGATCCCCGAGCCTAGACCCTCTCTCTAGAACTTTGTCACATGAGGCCCCTCCTCTCGAGTGCCCTCTGTAGGAAGATCTAGGAATGGCACCCAGAACATGTAGTGAATGGGACCAGGCCTGTCCACCTTTCAAGGTCCTCCACCTACCTGGCTTCCCTTGCCCAGTTTGCTGGACCTCCCATACCACCGCACAGATAGTCCAGTGTGGCACCATCCTGAGGAGAGCAGAGGTGGCGCGACTTCCCATCCAGAGAGTTCGGTGCTCATGGTACCCGCAGACTCAGAGATGGTCTGGGATGATTGGTCACCGCTTGCAGAGCTGATTTGTTGGTTGGCCTTTCCCTGGTCTCTCCCACAGCCAGGGTCGGTCCATCGGTGCCAAGACAAGACAGGCCTGTGCGTGAGGGGACCAGAGTGGCCTCCATTGAGACGGGGCTGGCAGCTGCTGCAGCCAAGCTGTCCCAGCAGGTGAGGAGACGGAAGGGATCTTGCAAGAGGAAGTCTCCACTGTGTGAGTTTAGGCTGACCTCTAGATACTGCAGCCATAGTCTCTGTGTGGAGACAGCCAGGCAGGAGAGTGGCTCCAAATTCCCATGAGCCTTACCCCAGATAGGCACCTCTCACTCGCATGGTACCCAGGATACCCTCATTAAATGCCTCTGGGGACTGCTCCCATTCCCAAACGTCCAGGCACTTTTAAGTGATACCCATAGGCAGAGCTCTGGCTTGTTCCAACCCCTCCCCTCCTCTCCCCTCCCCTCCTCTCTCCTCTCCTCTCATTGGTCACTTGTTGGCAGAACTCACAGTGGGCTCACATGGGCCAGGCTTCCTGACCTGGGTTCGGTGGGAGAGGCCTCGGCTACTGCTCTCCCAGCTTCCCATCTAGTAGAGGTCTGAGCCCCCTTAAAGCCTGCATCTGGGTTGGGGCAGAGCTGTCTGTGCCCCACTCTGATGTACCTGGGGCAGCTGATGAGTTGCACCCCTCCACACTTTGTTCTTAGGAGGAGCAGAAAAACAGGAAGAAGAAGAACACCAAAAGGAAGCCGGCTCCTAACACTGCCTCCCCCTCCATCTCCACCTCTGCCTCTGCCTCCACGGGTACCACCTCGGCCTCCACCACCCCAGCCTCCACCACCCCAGCATCCACCACCCCGGCCTCCACCAGCACAGCCAGCAGCCAGGCCTCACAGGAGGGCAGCTCACCTGAGCCCCAACCTGAATCACACAGCAGTAGCCTGGCTGACCACGAATATACAGCAGCCGGCACATTCGCAGGGGCCCAGGCTGGCCGTGCCTCCCAGCCCATGGCCCCTGGAGTCTTTCTCACACAGAGGCGGCCTTCTGCATCATCCCCCAACAACACTGCTGCCAAAGGTACCCCTTTTGCCCCGTCTGCCCCTGCCCTTAGAGAGCACACCGCAAAGGGGATTCTGGCCCCAGGTCGGCAGGGGCTGGATGTTTGAGACAGTTATGTCAGTGTATTTGCATGGCCCCCACCCTTCCCATGAGGGCTTGCTGCTGGTCCGTGCAGTCGTGTGAAAGGCATAGGCTGACGTCAGGAGATTCGGGCTGAATAGGGCTCACTGATTACAAGACCGGTTCTCAGCTCAGGGCTCTGGTTTAGGCATTTGCCACAAGTGAAGCTGGGTGTGATCTGAGCCAGGCTGGTGGATTAAGCCCCTCTGTGGGTTAGAATGTCATACAGTCAGGCCCTGGGGAACCCCTGTGGCCTCCCTTATCCCGCCGATCTATACTCCAGCCTGGTCAGGTTTCAGCGGTATGGCTACTCACTGGTGGCACTTGAAATGGCCTTGTTGCTGGGGTGGGGACTCTCATCTTAGCCATGCAATCCTGACCCAATTCCACCAAGGCCCCTACACCTCTGAGCACATTGGGTCCATGGGGGATTTTTGAGCCCAGGGCTCAGCCTAGTTGGCTGATTTTACAGAGGTGGGCGGGGCTTAGGGGTCATGTGGAATCCTCTCCTGTGACTGTCACTCTTGGTCTTTTTAATAAAGAATTTCTCCCCACCTCTGTAGGAAAACGTACAAAAAAGGGCATGGCCACCGCCAAGCAAAGGCTTGGAAAGATCTTGAAGATCCATCGGAACGGGAAACTGCTCCTCTAAGGCTTGGGAAGCCAGGATCCTTCTGCTCTGCTCAGGACCCCCGGAGCCCCGCTACATCCGCCCCTCCCAGGATGGTGGCTGTGCCGCCTGGCCCAGGGAGGGCCTCGCCTCCTCCCAGCCACCTCTCCCCAATGCGAGCATCTGTCCCTTGAGCAGGTGGAGCGAGCGAGCCAGCGGAGCATGGCCGTCCCTTGTTGTGAACACGGACATCCTTTCTCGAGTTGCTCAGAGTGACCTGAAAGTGGCCCGCTTACTTAAGGATCATTCTGGTTTCAGGACAGCCTTCAGGCTCACCACCGGAGCCTGGTGACCTCTACAGCTCTGCTTGGGAGCATGAGGCCTTCAAGGAAGGTGCAGTGAGCCACGCTCACCAGCCCGAGTCCGAGCTGGCCCCAGGCTGGCAGCCTCCAAAGGCGTAAAACAAGGCAAAGGACACAGAAAGGAGCTGTGGGGTATTGAATGTCCCCGCCCTCCTCTTCCTGAGCGAGGCTTACAGCACTTGACCAGTGAGGAGAGGTTACCCCAGCTCCCTAGCTGGCAGGTAGCAGGCTAGGTGGTGGGTGTCACACACATCCCAAATGCCTAGGGACATTTGGGCTTGTCAGGACCCACAGTTAGGTTGGTGTGTTAGTGGGTTGGAGGAACCACTGTGGGGGGTCACAGGGGAAGGGTGACAGCTCAGCCACGTCTTCGGGTCCGGGGGACCCAGGCTAAGCCACGTGGAGGGGCCCCATTCTGGAACAGCACTTCTAGGCCAAGGCACCCTGCCCTGAGTGGGCAGACAGGTGAGCAGGGCCACAGGGCTGGAGCCAGCACGGCAGCGCTTGTCTGAGCCCCTGGGTGGCGTCATGAGTGTGGGCCATCTCAGGTGGCGGTGTCCACCCATCGACACGGAGGGGCTGGGTTTGTTTCTCAGGCAATCCTGTATTTTCATTTTAGATGTATTTCCGGAAGCATATTTTTCATAGAATGTAGCGTGTAAATAGCTTTTTAAATGACTTCTTTTTTACAAGAGCAAAAGTATCTCTAGGAATTTCTTTCTATAGAGTCCTTCATTAACCTTTATACGAGTTTTTGCGCCCCCCACCCCCTTCTCTGATGGATGGTCGGGTTCTGGCCCCCCACCCCCTTTTCTTTCCTTTCCTTTTGTTACTCCTTCTTATTTTCCTCTTAGGAACTAAGGTATTGCCTGAAAAACAACGGCGCCTGCGCGGCCTTACACTCCGCCTCTCAGAGCGGACAGTACAGAGGCCCCTCCCACTCGCCCGCCCCGAAAGCCGCGTCTCCAGTCTCACAGCAGCTCCTTCGGCCCTCCTCCTTGTGTGGCGAGGGTCGGGGATGCAGTTACTTTGCTAGCACCTTGTGAAGTATTTGTGTTTCGTGATGCTGTAATTTATTAATGTTTGTAGCTTTTTATATTTGTACATTTCTTATGAGGTTTGTTTCTACACCCGTTACCTGGATGTGTTGTCCATGAGGAGATGCAGCTTGGCGGAGGCCTTATCCACTCCCACTTGACCTGTTTGGAGGGACGCCATCCCCAGGGCCCGGGGCTGGGAGAGGGGGCATCGTGCAGGCCCCAGGCTTACTCAGAACTGGTGTTTTTAAAAGTTTTCCTTGACCCTGTCCTTGTGAACATTTCTATAATCTTAACCCGGGCATCAAGCTGTTCTCTCTCTCTCTCTCTCTCTCTCTCTCTCTCTCTCTCTCTCTCTCTCTCTCTCTTTAATTTTATTATTATTTTGGCGACATGTACATTTCTAACAAAGTTTATCGTGGCTATTAAAGTGTTCTATTTCCCAGTTCATATTACTCTTGTATCGAGTCCATGAGGTCTAAGGCAACTTAGACCAAAGTTTTAAAAAAGTAAAAATATTTCAGGTTTTGTACAGAGCCATGTGTCTGTCATACTTGCTGCCTCTTCCGCCCTCTTGTCACCCGTGGGACACGTGACGATGGGACCAGCTGCATCTTTGGGTAGGGGGCATCTTTTAGCTCCCATTGATGTCTGCAGTAAGTCGACAGAAGCTGCCCTGCCTGAGACACTCACTGGAGTGACAGGTGTCCGCTATGGAGATGGTGGGACAATGCTGTAGGCAAGGCTGAAGGATGTGTATCAATTCTGTCTGGGGAAGAAGCTGATGACACCCCGTGAACAGCCACAAGAAGTGGCCCTGCCCACTGGCCACAACCTGCTGAGCAGGTCCCTCTGCTCTCCCAGCCCCATAAGCACCCTGGTGTCACTCAGCAATAATGACTAGAGCTGGAGATGGGCGTGGCCTTCCAGTTTCTAGATAA
Organism: Mus minutoides; assembly: GCA_902729485.2. Lineage (NCBI taxonomy): Eukaryota > Metazoa > Chordata > Mammalia > Rodentia > Muridae > Mus > Mus minutoides. Next base: position 2,027,327 of record LR749528.1, read on the forward strand.
GGAGCTGGAGATGTGTGTAGCTGAGGTCATGCAGATACAAGGAGCCAGCAAGGAGACCTCTCTGCTAACCCCCTAAGCAAGCCTTGAAGCCGATCCCTAGGGATGGATATGAACTGGTTGGTGTGATTCCTTGTGCCTATTGACATATATCACATGGCCTTGGGTTGAGCCCCGTTAAGCCTTATGTTTTCTGGGGCCTGCTGAATGCTCAGAAGAGACACTCCAACACGTGTTGTGTGGCTGAGTCCCTTGTGGGGGAAGGGGGACCAGCTACACCTCTTCCATGAGGGTGGGTTCCAGTGTTGCCACTAGGTGGCGCCTTGGGCCCATGCTGAGCTGCAGGCTTCAGGCACCTGGGTGTGTATACCCCTTCCTGCCCTCAACCCTAATGAGCCACAGGATGATCTTATGATCCCCCTCCCCCCACCGAGATCGCTCTGGGCTGTCCCCATCCCAGCCCTGAAGCATAGGCATCAAAACCCAGCCCTGGTTACCTCCATGCTATGGTATCCCAAGTCCGACATCCGGGTCTTTCACTACCAGCTGGTTGGCAGGTTTGGAGCCCAGGCTTCCTACCGCAGAGATGGTCATTCCATCCCTTTTTCATGGTGGTTGTGAGAGCTGTCAAGGAGCTGAGGATTCTGGGCCTAAGAGCTTCCCAAAGACACTCAGTATTTCTCAAGGGGTAGCTCCGATCCATGGTGCCTTCCCGATAACCTGTGCCACGTGGAGAGGTTTTGCTGTGTGCCAGGCAGCCTGCACTTATGTGGACAAAGAGCTCAGAGCAGCACTGACCCGCCATAGCTGCGTCATTCTGCACCAGCACTAGCTTTTGTGAGCCTCCAGGAAGAGCCCCACCCGGTGCAGCCCAGTCAGAGGTGACGCTTTCCCAGTCAGCCAGACCTCCCTCAGGCTGCTCAGACAGACTTGTAGGTCAAAACAAAATGAGGGGCCACTGTTACCTTTGAGCCGGCCCTTGGGAGACCGCATGAATCGTGGGTTTCAGAGTTGGCCCAAGTCAGCAGAGGGATCGTTGGTGAACCAAAGGAAAGGGGCTCTTCCACCCTCTTCCTGGCACATTCCCATCTTCTCTATGCATGACAGGGAGCTCAATAAGATGGTGACTCAGTCTCTTTGTGTGTCCCCTTGGTCCCAATGCCACTGAGAACCTATAGTTGGCAGAAAAGGATCTAATTGGGAGCTCATGGGGGCAGTGCTCAGAATGGACACCAGGGGGTAGGAACAGGCCAGTGACCAGAGGTTACCTCTCCCCTAGGGCAGGAAGGAAACAAAATTATAATACAGCACGTGCTGGGAAGGAGATGAGAAAAATCACATTGATTCAGTCAGTAACTGCCTTAAAAGCACATGTGACAATATCCTCTCTTACACATATGATGTTACGCACATGACACATCGCCCTCTGGAAAAGATCTCGCAAGAGTGTAATGCTGATGGGGAAACTGAGGCACAATTACAGTTACTAGTGAAACCTAATCCAATCCGTGCCATGGCCTGATCTTTTGAGATATACTCTCCGGCAGATGGCAGCCAGGACAGCAGCTCTCAAGTTTTTCCTGAGGCCTGGGCCCCTGTAAGGATCTCAGCCATCACTACTCCCTCCCCTCTGGGTCCTTTTCTGTCCCCAGACTAACCTGGGTCTGCATTTACCCTAGACTGCTCTGCCCTAAACAAGGGTTCCACGTTGCAGATGGTGACACTCAGGCAGGGCAGGGCTGGGCTGCCTGGTCACTAAAGGCTGGGCTCTCCTCTCCATTGAGTCAGAAAAATGGATGCTGGCGCAGTAGGAGAGTTGAGAGGTCCACTGCTGAGTGCTGCTTGAAGTCATAGGGCATCAGGACTGAAGGTCACAGCTTTCCTAAGTGGCCCTGTAACCAGTGTGGTCACATTTACCAGCTGTGTTCCGAGCAGGGCCTCTACATTTTCTTGTGATTTATTTTGCTTTGAAGGCTAGGCCTGTGGATGGGACAGCTGGGTACATGGTAGCCTGTCCAGGCAAGAAGGCTTTCAGAGCAGGTAACTTGAGTACACAGAAGGGAGACTTCTGGGCAGAGGGGACAGACTGTGCAAAGGCCCTGAGGCAGGATCAAGTTTGTTGAGAACCTAGGAGACAGGGATGATGGGAAGAGATTGGGGGCTGTCCTTGCCTTCTCCTGGCTGTGTAGGCTCAGCTCTGTCATCTGCAGAATGGAGAGAATGGCTCTGACTTACCCTAGAGGTACTTTAGGCTAACTCCTCCCCACCAGACCCCTGTAGGAAGTGATCTTTTCTCCTACACACCTGCCAGAGAACCTGGTTTCTTGTATAAAAATGGCCCTTAGGCAGGGCCATTTTCCTGCTCTGGCCTTCCTTTGCATTGCTTTCTTGATGACAGGGCATCTCTACTTGAAGGAGGAAGAAAGCAGTGTTCTCTCCCCTGCAGCCAGGCCTGCCCAAGAGTTTGGCTTGCTGTTCCAGGCAACCTTGGAGCCCTGTGGCTGGAGCCTCCAGACTAAGGCTTCATTAAACACTTAAGTCCCCAGGTCTGGCCATATTATAATCTGGACTTTGTTACCTTTTGCAACTTTGTTAGCTCTTTTTGTGCCCAGACTAGCATGGCCACAGGTTCTATTGAGAGGTAGGAGGTGCTGGGTAGTGATGCCCCCTGTAGAGGAGGGAAGGCAGCTTTAGGGGAGCCGACCAGGCTGTCTGCAGCCTGACAGATGGTGTCCTTGCTCTTGAGCCGCCTACTGTTCAGTCCAAGTCCAGCGGCCGCGGCCTCCTCCTCCTCCTCCTCCTCCTCTTCTTCCTCCTCCTCCTCCTCCTCACACCCCCAGGGATGCCACCTCGGCAGAAAAATGATGCAGTTCCATTAACATCTGACACGGATTTGCTGGCCCCAAACAGATGAGTGTGGTGTAAACACCGGGCGCTGGGCCCTCGCCCGGCCTCTGCATGATCCCAGTAATTAATTGTCCGCTGTTGGCCGGGCCACACAAGGCCCCATGATGCACTCTGAGTAGTTTCAAAATCAAGGCCCTGCCTCTGTGCATCGTGTTTACCAAATAGCAGATGTCCTGGGGAAGCAGGAGGGAGCAGAAAGGGGACATATCCCACTTCTGGTACCAATGTCAAGGTGGGGTCTTTCTTTGCCTTCCCCAACCCAGTGGCCATGGGCCTTAGTTTCCCCTCTGTAAAATGGGGCAGTAGTGCGATTCTCCCAACATGGCTGAGCTTGAGCAAGTGCAATGGGGTCTTAGTGTTAGCCACTCCCTACTCTGACCAATTTCTGGGGCTAACCTTGAATAGGAGAGGACACACTGGGTGTCACACCGGAGACAGGAGGCACTTCCGCTCACATTGGTTGCTTTAAAAAGCACACAGTCCTCCTGGATATGGTTCCAGGACTGTATTTTTTGGGAAGCGCTACAGAGGCACATTTCTTTCTATGCATCGTTCAATAACTCTAGACCAATACTGTCTCTTTTATGTGTCACAGGGAACACTTTTGAGGTAGAGTCTCTTATAACCCAGGGTGGCCTCAAACTTCCTATGTAGCTGAGGATGACCCCATCCTCCTGTATGCATCTCCGGAGTGCTGGGTTTACAGGATGCATCTCCACACTGGTTTTCTGTGGTACTGGGGATTGAACCGGGGTGTTGTGCATGATAGGCCAGCCCCTTCCCAACTAAGCCACATGCATATACAGGAACTCTCACGCAAACTGTCAGAGTCCCCTAGCAGTGGGATGGGCTCCAGGGTGCAGCTGGCCCCTGGGAGGGAGCTCAATATTTCCTTCCTCCTTTGGCAATTGAGACCAGCATGCTTTTCCCCCACTTCAGGATCTGCAAGCTCTGCTCGGGAGGAGCTCCCATGGGCTGCGACCTGGGGGATAACCACGGTCTCCTCAGGCGCCACGGGGATTACATTGATGAACTACCTCGGCTCCTCCGTGCCAGCTCCTGGAAGGGCCGGACAGGGTCGCCTGGGTCCTTATCACTGGTCAAAAAGCCACCTGTTTCCTCTTTGAGTTGGAGAGGCAGAACTCGCTTTTCTTGCTGTAAGCCAGCCCCCTAACTCAGCCTCCGACACAATGCAGTTGTAAGTGAGTGCTGGCGTGTGTCAGTGTGCGTCACCCACCTCCGTGTGTCAGCCCTGTATCACAGGGGGACCTGGGTTCCCTGTGGGTGGCTTGTTCCTGCTATGGAATGTTATCACTGCCTGGGTTAGGGGTGTCTAGGGTAGAGCCCTGCCGGGGCACATGGGTAGCTCTTGCTCACAGGAAGCAGCTAGGGCTGGGGGTACATGCATGTGGCAAATCTGGGTTTATTCTCTTGTAGTTTGACTCTGGATTTGTTTACTTTTCCTAAACTCGGTATCATTCTGTTGTTTCATGGCTTTGTGTGATGACAGGACCCATCACACCCGTTGCCCTTTCCTTGGGTTAGCAGACTGCAGATCTGTGAGACAGTTCTGCCCTGGTCCTGCTGGTTCCAAAGGGAGGGTCCCTCCCTGTGCACCTCCCAGAGACCACACCCCCCAGCAAGGGTCTGGCGGGCCTGTGTCTCAGTGTCTTATCACCTCATGTTCATTCTGAAACACCTCTTCCGGTTCCCTTCCAGCTCAATTTGTCAATAGGATCTTGACATTGTGCCCCCCCACCCCACTTTCTCAAGTCCCACAGCCAAGTAGGGAATGGCATCCTTCAGGTGGTCAAGCAAGCCTCCCCATGGCCCGATTAGCCTCAGAAGACAGTCTGCAGACCCTGGATCCAATGTCTGGGGCCACAGTGGGAGTCCTGGCTACTAGGTGTGAGTCATCAGAATAGGGCAGCGTGGGTTTTAGAAGAGGAATTACCTGAGTGGGTCTTACAAAGAGAGATGGCCTGACACAGGGGGGGAGGAGGTTCCAAGCAAGACACCACAGTACACAGACAGGAGACGTGAGGAGATGGAGAGGCAGGGTCAGGTATGTCAGCCAACATGAGTAACACGGGCGGTTTGGATAGGCTCTGGGGCCTGGGAGGGCTAGGCAGTGCTTGAGCCAGGCCAGCCAGATTGAGACAGACAGCATCCGGGTGGCCCTGCTGGGGTCTGGGGTTATCACTGTTTCCTCCTGTGAAGGCTGGGTGATTCATGGTCTTTGGGCGCTGGACAGGTGGTCAGGGGCCTGGCTGGGAGGCAGGTCAAGCTATTTGCACCTTTGGTGGGCAGTCCAGGGCCTCCCAGAAGCCCAGAAGGCAGAGGCCAGTCTGGAATTGCCAGAGCACCTACGCACACAGGTAGTCTCTGGTCTCCTGTCACTGGAAAAGTCAGGCCAAGTTTTGAGGTCACTCAAAACTGCCTGGATATTCTGCCTCACCCTGAACTTGGCTGGGCTCGGTGAGACAAAAGCCACCTTTCTGGGCAGCCCAAGGTGGGACGGGTAAACCAGTGTCACAGGGAGCTCTGATTCTGTTAGCTTCTGTCCCTAGTTCCTACCCCTTCGTTCGCACAGGGGTCACCAGAGACAGGAGTCTACCCATTGTCCATCCTGTCTAAAAGCAGCCATGCCTGGGGTCTGTGGGGAAGTCCTGTCTCCTCTGGATGGGGAAGCTCATGGGAGCTCAGGTGCTGGGAGCATGAGACAGGCATGGCGAAACACGGGTCCCTCTGAGGAAGCTGAAGTGTGAATGGATACCAAGATCTGAGGATGGGGAAGGAGAGAGGTGTCCATCGGGAAGGCCAGGCCATGGAGAGGTCAGGATGGATCTGAACTGTCTCCTACTACCTGGGGACTCAGAAGCAATGCTGAGCTAAGAAAAGTGCGAGAGCAGACTCCATCCTTCACAACAGCCATCAGCACTGGTCCAAGGGTGGAGATTCAAACCAGTGCAGTCTGTCCCAAAGGTGTAGCTAACGGGACTGAGTGTGGATGTTGAAATTTAACTTAACTTTAGTTTCTAGGCTTGAAGCGGCGGAATAAAATCCAGCGAATTAGAAAATACAAAAACAGTTGGGAAAAGTCTGTGGAAACCCAAAATTGATATTTTAAGATGAATAGCCATCAGTATACCACACCCTAGAAAAGACAAAACAAAACAAAACAAAACAAAAAAACAAACAACAAAACCCGAAACAATGACAAATGTCACAAGCAGAGGCTTGGCTGGGAGGGTTGTAGATCCAGCAGGGTTAAAAATAGCAACAGGGCTAGAAAGATGGCGCACTGGTTGAGAGCACTTACTGCTCTCACAGAGGACCTATGATGTACAGTCCCCAGTACCCATTTCAGGTGGCAAAAAACTGCCTGTGACTCAAGCTCTAGGGGAGGATCTGATGCTCTTTTCTGGCCTTCATGGCCCCCTGTAAACATGCATGCACGTGTACACACATGTATGTACACACACACATGTATGCACACACAAATAAATAAAAATGAAATAAGTTCTTAAATAATGAAAATAGCAGCCGGGCGTGGTGGCGCATGCCTTTAATCCCAGCACTTGGGAGGTAGAGGCAGGTGGATTTCTGAGTTCGAGGCCAGCCTGGTCTACAGAGTGAGTTCCAGGACAGCTAGGGCTACACAGAGAAACCCTGTCTCAAAAAACCAAAAAAAAAAAAAAAAAAAAAAGAAAAGAAAAATAATGAAAATAGCAACAAGCTCAGGGCTGGGGAAGGTTTAGCAGGCAGGAACACTTACTGTGCAAGAGTGGAATCTACGTTCAAGCCCTCAGCATCCACATAAAAATTGGGGGCTCACCAGCTGCCAACTTAGGTGTAGGTTTACTGAGAGACCCTGCCTCCAGAGACTATGGTAGATAGTGATAGAGCAGGGCACATACATGATGTTGCCTCCACACACAATAGGTGGATGGACCTGAACATGTATGTGCATATACCCCACACATGTGCTCACAGACATATGAATAAACTTTTTAAAATTAAAAACCAAAAAATAGTAACAGTGAAATCCACTGAGTTTGACCATTTGTCAACTTAGAAGACATGGTAAGTTCTTTGAAAAATACAGATGATAAAAAAAAAAACCCAAAACAAAACAAAACCCCCAAACCAAAAAACCCACAAACAAACAAACAAAAAAAACAACAACAACAACAACAACAAAACAAACAAACCAAAAACAGCCTAGAAGATTTAGTCATCTCTCTGCACACATTTGAGTTTATAATTAAAAGGTGGTCTAACAAAGAAAGGTCTGGGCTCAGATGATGTCATTGGTGAATTCCAGTGAACATTTTATTTTGATATATTATGTAATCTTTTCTGAAAATAGAGGATTAAGCAACCCTTTCTCACTACATTTTATGTGGCCAGAGTTATTCCATTGTCAGACGTAGCCTTAGGCTGGCGAGGGCATTTGCTGCCCAGCCTGACAGCCTGAGTATAACCCCAGGACCCGTGCGTAGACACAGGTTGTCTTCTGACCTCTACACGTATGTCAATGGTGCATGTATCTCTCTCCTCAAAAAACAAATTGAATGTAAAAAAAAAATTCTCTTTGTATACAGACAGACTCTCATAAAACATTAGAAAATAAAATAAATAGCATATAAAATGTATCTCGGTTAGGGTTTTACTGCTGTGAACAGACACCATGACCAAGGCAACTCTTATAAGAACAACATTTAATTGGGGCTGGCTTACAGGTTCAGAGGATCAGTCCATTATTATCAAGGCAGGGGCATGGCAGTATCTAGGCAGGCATGGTACAGGAGGAGCTGAGAGTTCTACATCTTCATCTGAAGGCTGCTAGCAGAATACTGGCTTCCAGGCATCTAGAAAAAGGGACTTAAAGCCCACGCCCACAGTGACACACCCACTCCAACAAAACCACACCTCTAGGGCCAAGGGTATACCAACCACCACATTCCACTCTCTGGCTCTCATAGGCTTGTTCTAACATGGCATAATGGAAAATCCAAAAGTCCCCATTGTCTATAGCAGTCTCAACAATATTAGAAGTCTAATGTTCAAAGTCTCTTCTGAGATTCATCCAGTCACTTAACTGTAATTCCCAAAGCAAGGCAGGAAACCAGCTGGGCAAACTCCAAACTCTGCATCTCCATGTCTGATGTCAATGCAGTCTTCAGATCTCCTACTCCCTTTTCATCTTTGTTGACTGCAACAAACTTCTTTCTCTTGGGCTGGTTGGTTCCATTCCCTGTTAGCAGCTTTCCTCAGCAGGCAACCCACAGCTTTGGCATCTTTATTTAAACATCTTGGAGTCTCCAAGGCAACTTCAACGTTACAGCTTCTTGTTCCAATGTCTGGGATCCACATATGCTCTTCTGGGCTCCTCCAAGGGCTTGAATCTACCCTCTATAGAACTCTAGGCTTTGATTGATTCCAAGGCTGCTGCTGTTCTTGGTGATCATGCCATGGTACTAGCATCTTTAATTTTCTGGAGTCTTCCACTGCAACTAGGCTTCACCAATACCCTCTCATAGACTCTCTTCACAGTGCCAAGCCTTAGTTTCTTTGCATGACCCCTTCAGTCCTGGGCTGTCAACTGCAACTGAGACTGCACCTTCACCAATGGCCTTCCCTGCCCTCTCATAGTGCCGAGCCTCATCTGCTCTCCATGACCTCTTGACCTCTTCATGTCTTCAAAACCAGTACCACCTGGGTGACTCTTACACATTACCAAGTACAGCTGCAGCATAAAGTACAACCTTGACTATCTCTGGAACACAGCTTCTTTGTGCTCTCAAAAACACTTCCCAGATTTCACCTCAGTGATGCTGCTCTCTTCTTAATCACTGCTAATTTCTTAAGCTCCACCTAACCAGCATCAATTGTCCCAGGAGTCCCTTCTATTTTTGAATCTAAAGCCAGAGTTACATGGCCAAAGCTGCTGGGTTCTGTTGCTTGCTGAGGCTGGAACATGGCTCCCTTGTTCTATTACATTATCACCAGCTTTCTGTTTTCCAAATCCTTCACTGCCTAAGCGAGGCTATAATCTTGATTTTTTTCAAATCCTATTTTTAATGATAGTTCTTAAATGCTTTAACCTCCGCTGTCCGCCATTCACCAGAGGTAGTGAAAAAGAATGGATACAGGGTAGTGGACCTGTTTAGAAATGGTTCTTTGTTGTAACTCCCATTTGTGCTGTCTGGAAATTGGCAGTTCAGTTCACAGTTTAGCAGCAGCGACTGGATACACTCACAAACACTTCATGGATACACCAGCAGTCCAGTTCAGTAGAGTTGGGATAGCAAACACAGATCAGCAGCGGTGGCATGACCTAGCAGAGACAGTCAGACCTCAGCCTTGGCTCAAGTCAACAGGAGCAACAGGAGGAAGGCCAGGAGAAGTGGCGGTGCCTCTCTTAGGGAAGTGAAGATCAGCAAAGGTGTGAGATCCACAAGCATTGTACAGCTAGTTCTACAAGCAAATCTGGCTCAGCTTCCTTCACTGTCCACCAAGTCCTTTTATCTTCTCTCCAAACATCATGTGTCTTCCACGGGTCTTGCCTCAGCACATCTGTCTCAGCTGTCAATCAGCCTGGGTCTGAACAAGCGGCAAGAAACTGCAGCACATCACCAGAAGTTTCCTGGTGCATTTCTCTCTATGGAGTCCTGACAAATGCAGCTCAACTGAGCAATGTTAGGTGGACCAATATATGGGTGTCATTTGCAAAGACACCCTTCATCATGGGTCCTTTCACGTGCTTGCTTCAGCAGAATGTCCTTTCACCTGTGTCTGCTTCAGCCTTTCATGTGTTTTCCCCACAAAAACACCATCCAACACAATTGATGTTCCAAAGAACCCTTAACACTTTACTTGGCTATCCTGGAACTTGCTCTGTAGATTGACCTTGAACTCCGAGATCTGCATGGCTCTGTATCCTGAATGCTGGAACCAAAGGTGTGTACCACCACGTTTGGACTTAAGCTTTTCACTGCTTGGAACTTTCTCTATACCAGGCTGGCCTTGAACTCAGAGATATGCTTCCTCTGTCTCTTGGATTAAAGGTATGTACCACACCATGCTTGGTCCTAAGTTTAGCTGGGTGGGATCTTTCCCTAAAGTTACCTTGCCTTTAACATGTTTATCTCCTTGAACATAGGATTCAGCTCCATTTTACTTCCTGGTGCCCCTTTATTACTTGAACTATATCCTTTCTCATCTTGCTTTTTTTTTTTTGAATTAAAACTGTCTTCATAAGAGTGAACATTAGTAACCATGCAACAAAACTTATACCAGGCTGTTTTGAGACTTCCTTTTTCAAAGCAATTTATCTAAATATCTTCACCTTATCCTAAGGCAGATTCTTCAAACACTGGCAAAAAGCAGCCATGTTCTTCACCAAAATATCACAAAACAATCTCTAGGCCATATACTAACATTCTTCTCCATTGAAACCTCTTGGTCAGCAGGTCTGCACAGTTCAAATCACCCTCAAAACCACCATCTTTCATATTCCTACTAGGATGGTCTATTAAACCCCATTTAAAGTATTCCATGGCTTTCCAAATCCAAAGTCCCCAAATCCCCACTCTTCAAAAAAAAAAAAAAAAAAAACATAGTTAGGCCTATTACAGCAATACTCCACTCCTGGTACCAACTTCTGTCTTAGTTAGGGTTTTACTGCTGTGAACAGACACCATAACTAAGGCAACTCTTATAAAAGACAACATTTAATTAGGGCTGGCTTTCAGATTCAGAAGTTCAGTCTATTATCATCAAGGCAGGAACATGGCAGGGTCCAGGCAGACATGGGGCTGGAGGAGCTGAGAGTTCTACATCTTCATCCAAAGGCAGACAGGAGAAGATTGGCTTCTAGGTAGCTTGGATGAGGGTCTTAAAGTACAAGTCCAAAGTGCCACACTTCCTCCAACAAGGCCACACCTATTCCAACAAGACCACACCTACTCCAACAAGGCCACACCTACTCCAACAAGGCCACACCCACACCAACAAGGCCACACCTCCAGGGCCAAGCATATTCAAACCACCACAGTAGGTGATATGTTATGTTTCAGGAAAGCTAATTTCTAGAAGGCAAAGCTGACCTAAGCATCAAGTTAATTCAGTTCTCCATATTGGAAGAATAAAGAAGAAAAACATATGACAAAAATGGCTTGATAAATTATATCCATGCAGCACAGTAGTTTTGCAAAGCATAAGAATAGAAGATATGTTCTTGCTTTGATTGAGGATAGATACCTATGTACACTGCTTCATAGTAAGGAAGCTAAATCTTTCCCACTAAGGGCAGAATTGAGGTAAGAATGTCCACACACCGAACATAAACAAAACATAGATGAAAGACCAGCAAACCAGGCTTCACCAAAATGAATAGAAAATCCTTTTGTCAAACCATAATAGGACAGTCCCAAAGCAAATCCATGAAAGGCATAAACCCATAGTCTGAGGAGACCAGGAAAGTCTCATACAGGACAACATGAAAAAAATCAACACTAGCAAGGAACAACATAGGAGGTTCTGGAGAGCTACAGATAATGACCTTAAAACCATCAGATTTCAATTGGTTGTACCAGCAAGGAAGGGCCAGTTTTTTTTTTTTTTTCCCTCGTTCCGGTCAACCCTGCTCACTCCGGTCGACCCCGCTTGCTCTGGCCAGCCCTGCTCGCTCCAAGTCGGCCCCGCTCGCTCTGGCAGGGAAGGGCCAGTTCTAATGACAGCAGATTCTTGTCGGACACCACAGCGTTCAGGCGGAAGGAGTCCAACCATTTCAAGTCTTGCTGGGGAATAAAGCACTGACTGTGTGCAGCGAAACTATGCCATGACTGAAATGAGAATGAAGATGCAGTTGGTGGAATGACACAGTACAGGCATCCGTCCTCTGGGAAGACATAGCAAACCTAAGGGGTTAGGCACTAAACTATATAGCTTCAAAGCCTGCAAAGCAAACTCTGATAAAGCAGAAGGAATAGACAAATTCACAAGCTGTTGGGGACCTTGACACTGGACTCCCAGCAACTGATGGAACACAGACCACCCTGTCAAATAACCATAGAATGCACTCCACCACCTCTCCTAAACAGCCACACAACATTAAACAAGATCGACTACATTGTGGGTCATAAGACATACCTAAACAAGGTAGAATGGGAACCATGCAAGGTAGAATGGGAACCCTGCATGTTCTCTGACTAAACTGACTCAGTTAAGAAATCACCAGGCAGAGTCAAAAGACAATTTCCAAACACATGGAAAGTAACACTTTTGTAAAAAGAAACAAACTCATAATGAAGATTCAATAATAGTAGGACATGCCTTTGATCCTGGCGATCAGGAGGCAGAGGCAGAGGCAGAGGCAGAGGCAGAGGCAGAGGCAGAGGCAGAGGCAGAGGCAGAGGCAGAGGCAGACGCAGACGCAGACGCAGACGCAGACGCAGACGCAGACGCAGACGCAGACGCAGAGGCAGAGGCAGAGGCAGAGGCAGACGCAGACGCAGACGCAGACGCAGACAGATCTCTGTAAACTCAAGCCAACTTGGTCTACATAGAGAGTTCCATGACAGCCAGGATTATATACTGAAACCTCATCCTTAAAAATAAATAAATAAATAAATAAATATTCAATAAATAAAAATAAGTAAAAAATAAAAAGCATATTCAAACATCTGAGACTTACTTAAAAGCATACTAAGAAAATTTATAGCATTTGACACTTGTATTAATTCTTTTTGATGGTGGTACATTTTATAACTAGAGCCATGCACATTCTCAGTGGTCACTGGACCACTGGACTGCATCTTTAGCCTGAAAGTCTTATAGTAGAAATGGGAAAAGGCTCTCAAATTCATTATACAAGCTCATGATGGAGAGAATGATGGAACCCTCCATCACAATCTGTTTTCACTGGAAAAATTCCAGCAAACAATTAATGAGGAATTAGCATTATTGTTTAAAAGCCAATCAACACAATCCATTGTTTTGATCAGTTAATAGAGAAAATTTCTATGAGTCTATCAACTAGTGATAAAAGGCTTTTTGATGAAGTTCAGCTACCATTCATGGATAAGAAAAGCCATAAATTAGGAGCAGAGAGAATGCCTTCAACTGGATAAAAGTTATATACAGAAAGCCTACAGTTACTGCCATCCCGGTGGTGAATGACTAGACTCTTTCAAACACACACACACACACACACACACACACACACACACACACACGTTACAAAGGAAGAAATTAAAACTGTCCCTGTTTATACAGTTGACATAATTGTATAGAAAACCTAAAGGAAACAAACAAAATAAATCTCAAAGCAAAGTTGAAGACTAAAAGATCAATCCAGAGGGGCTGGAGAGATGGCCAGTAGTTAAGAGCACTGGCTATTCTTCCTAAAGGACCCAGGTTCAAATCTCAGCATGCATGTGATGGCCTCACAACTGTCTGTAATTCCAGTTCCAGGGGATCTGACACCTTCACTCAGACATACATGGAGGCAGAACACCAATGCAAATAAAATAATAAAATAGTCAACACAGAAAAGTTGATCTTCCCCCCACCCCACCCCCATATATCAACAGTGAATGCTTGACAATTGAAACTGAACCAACAGCACTGTTGACACCTCAACAGAAGGAAGCAGGAACACACGGGTTCCAGTGTGAAGGAGATGGGCTGGCAACAGTCACAGAAAGCAGATGAAACAAATCAAAGATGGCCTGACTAAATGGAGAGGCATCCCATGTTCATGGAGGGAAGATCCTGTGGGGCGGTGATAGCAATTTCATATATAGGCATGATGTAGATTCTATTAAAATCTCAAGGCTTTTGATAGACATGGTCAGGCACCTTATAAAATTTATAAACAGAAGCATGGGACATCGAGCACCGATATGGGTGGAACTGTGTCATCCCAAAGGCACATGCTGATTTCTTAACCCAGAATGTGATCTTACTTAAAGAGAGTCTTACAGAGGAAGAAGGCTAAGTGAGGTTATTAGGGTATTAGGGTATTAGGATGTGATGGGTCAACACATCCCAGTGACACCATTCTAAAAAGGAGAAGCTTGGACATGCACATGCTCACACACACAAACACACATACAAACACATGCACACATGCACACATACACAAGCACACACATACATGCACACATGCACACACACACACACACAGAAAATTCCAGGCGAGCATGGAAAAGGCCTTCTGCACATGCCATGGGGACATGCCTGGAGTGACCCTTCCTTCACTGCCATCAGAAGGAGCCAACCCTTCTAGCAGGAAGCATAATTGTGAATATTAAGCTTCTAGAAGTATGAATACATTCATGTTTCTTAAGCCACCTGTGTTGTGGCGCTGGGCTATGGCAGTGCCTGCAAAGAAGACCATTAGCTAAAGCTATTTTGGAAGAGATGGATAGAGTAAGGGCAGCTACTTATGATCAACTTAAGAATTTCTACGCAGGTTAAGATTTGTGATCAATGAAACAGACAGAGGACCCAGAACAAGACCTATGCACGCACAGGAGGCTGGCTTTTGACAGAAATGCAGAAATAACTCCAAGGAGGAAGGACAGCTTCTTCAACAAATGGTGATGCTCAGGGCGACACAAAGAGCCTAATTAGTTTTTACATTAAAAAAAGGATTTATTTTTTAATTCATCTATGTGTTTAATGATGTGAACATGCACTTATGTGTTTAGGTGACTGAGAGGCCAGAAGAGGGTGTCAGATCCCTTGGAGCTGGGGTTACAGGCAGTTGTGAGCCACACAAGGTAAATGCTGGGAACAGAATTTAGGGTTCTCTTCGAGAGCAGCACTAACCACTGAGCGATCTCTCCAGACCCGCCTCTAACTCTCATATCTTATTAAAAACTGAGTCTGAGGCGGATCTCAGAGAAGAGGAGGGAAGGAAAACTCTGGTCGAGATGTATATAATATATGAGAGAAAAATAAATAAAAATAAATGAACTCTAGGTTGCTAAGATGGCTCAGTGAGAAAAAGGCAGATGCCTGAGCACCCAGGTTTGATCCCGGAACCCACATGGGAGAAGGAGAGAACTGACCCCTTCCTGTAATGTCCTGGGACCTCCACATGGACCACAGGGTGCAAGCACATGCATGCACACAAAGAAATAAACAGGCAAAAAACGAACTCCAAACAAGATCACGGGTTTACGTAAATGTAAATTGTAAACTGTGCAGCTTCTGGGCCCAGCGAGTCCAAGGCCTTGATTTTGGTTCCCAGTTCAAACAAAACAAACACTCCTGTGTGAATTTTAGAAAAAAAGAAAGAAAGGAAGGAAGGAAGAAAAAGTCTTCAGTTTTTAGACTTGTCAAAATGTCCTTAGACTTAACACCAGAACAACCCACCAGAGGGAAATTGATGAGAATGAAATGTCTTTGCTTGGCCAGGAAAGATACTGTTAAAACGATGCAGGACCAAGGGACAGTTCACAGATGCAGAGCTCCGGAGATCTAGAACACGGACAGGTCTTTTCAAAACAAGCCGTAAAAACAAGCTGTCCCATTGGGATACCAGCTCAGGGCATGCATGGACTTCTGTTGGAGATGGAAGCCAACATCCTCTAAGTACTAGTGAGCACCTACCACTGAGCTACACTCCCAGCCCTGGAGGCATCTTCCTGCAGATGTTAAGTAGTTGGTACATGCTTATGGAATAAATGACCTGGCACCACCAGCCATCAGAGAACACAGGGGGTGCCACCATATGTATCTCTCTACACTTGTCGCAGCAGCCAGCCAGAAAAGTAGGGTTCACTGAAGGCTGTAAGGAACTGGGAACTGTGCCACTCAGGGACTTCCTGCTAGGCCATGGGGACGGGAAATGGTGTGGGTACTCCAGGAATCCCCCTCAGTTCTTTAAAGCAGAAGTATGCAGTTGTTAGAAGATGTACAGGTTGCATTCTTGGGGCATTGACCAGAGTAATAATGAATGTTATTGTCACTGGAATATTTATATTGGTTTTCCATGTAACAAAGTCTGGAAATGGCCGGGATAACCCACAGGGATGAACAATGACACACATGGTGGTGTATCCCCAGCTTGGATAGTCTGGACAATGGGAGGAGTTAGGGGCTAGGTGATGGCTCAGTCGGGAAGAGCGCTTGGTGTGCAAACAGGGGATCCTGAGTTTGAATCCCCAACACTCATGTAAACAGTCAAGTGTGCCTGTAACTTCAGCGTTGGGAGGTAGAGACAGGAGGATCCTGATGGCTCACTGGCCAGCCAACCAGTGAAAAGCTCAGTCTCAAGAAGAGTGACATCCTGCTTTGGCTTCTGCATGTGCACACTTGAAAACATACGCACATGTATCACACACACACACACACACACACACACACACACACACACACATACACCATGTACACATATAAATATACCACACATACACACACCACATAGACACACCACCACCCATACCACACACACACACATACACACATACACATATATAAACACACATGCACACATACCATACCACACACACACACACACACACACACACACAGAAAGACACACATATTCACTCACACACAGACATACCACATACATACACATACACACATATACACCCATACCACACACACATATCACATACACACACATGTACACATACCACACACCACACACATACAAATACACAAATACAGAGAGACAGAGAGAGAGAGAGAGAGAGAGAGAGAGAGAGAGAGAGAGAGGAGAGAGAGAGGACACTTGGCTTACTGGTACTGGGTTGAACCCAGGACTTTGCACATCCTACCTCTGGGCTAGGTCCTCAGCTCTTTTTTTATTTTTTTTTTTAAAGATTTATTTTATTTATATGAGTATACTGCAGCTGTCTTCAGACACACCAGAAGAGACACACCAGAAGAGGGCATCGAATCCCATTACAGATGGTTGTGAGCCACCGTGTGGTTGCTGGGAATTGAACTCAGGACCTCTGGAAGAGCAGTCCGTGCTCTTAACCACTGAGCCATCTCTCCAGCCTGGTCCTCAGCTCCTGTCTCCTTTTGAGACAGGTCTGACTAAGTCGATCAGGCTGGCCTTTCCTTTGTTCTGCAGCTTAGGTAGGTTTTGAACATGCAATTCTCCTGCCTCAGCTTTCTAAGTGGTTGGGATTGTAGGCCTGCACTACCAGGTCCGGCTAGGAGTTGGTACTGATTGATGTTCGAGAAATATACGTGACTCAGGGGATCTATTTTGAGCCGTAAAAGCCAGTTTCAACAGGATATGTCTGGCATGATTCTTTTTCTAGAACATTCATTAAATAACATAATTACAGAGATGGAGGCAGATTAGAGGTTGTTGGGGGTCAGGGATGGAGTTAGGTGAGGGAGTGAAGGGACCGTCTTTATAAGACAGTGCGGATGAGAGAGTTGACTCTAGGGGAAGTCGCTTTATGCAAGATAAAAAATACAGAGCCTCAGAGTATGTGTACATGCAAACATGGACAGGTGCTCACATTTAACATTGACTAAGATGTCCTCAGTTTAAATACTCTGTTCTTGTTCTACGATTCCCTTCCCAGTGTGGGACAAAGGTACACGTAGGATTTCCTCTGTACATTCTTTCTGAAAGTTATTTACAATCGGTATTCAAATAAAAAAATGTAAAAAAAAATTACATTGCAGCAAAAAAAAAAATCTAACTAGGATGTATAAAACCAAAATTGACAACAAACTCATACAGATTAACAGTAAGATGAACACAACACTGCAGGAAAGAGGTTTTAATAAAATATGCAAATAAAAATTAGCATATGGAAAAGTTCTTTACCCCCATTCCTCAGGGATATGCAAATGACATCTCTGCTAAGCTTCCATCCATTAGGCTCTCATTAGAGTGATCAACCCAGAAATTACTCTTGGGTAGTTCAGGTGGGGGGAGGAAGCAGGCCCACTGCGTGTGAGACATTGTGCTGGTTAGTTAAACACGTGGAAGGGCCATCCACGCTCGGGGGAGGGGTGGGATGTCTTTCCCAGAGAAGTGAGAGACTATAGCCCAGAGTTTATGACTTAGGTGGAGAAGCCCAAACACCTAAGGAGGGTAGATGAGTGGGTGAGAAAACCCATCTATCTGTCTGTGAGAAATGGGTCTGCTGTGTTAGGAAAGGCTGAGCAGATAATGGCTTCCCTCATAGAAGCCAGACACAACAGCTGTGTGGGTTTGAGGCTGGGGCCAGGAAACACAGGCCCTGAGCAACACGGGAGAGGTGAGCCCCATAGCACAGGCTTCAGGGAAGGTCTTGAAAGGGCTCCCCACCTTCACAGAGGTGGGGGCCAAAACCAAGTCTCAGAGTCAATTCCACAG
The DNA here is from genome assembly GCA_902729485.2 of Mus minutoides. Lineage (NCBI taxonomy): Eukaryota > Metazoa > Chordata > Mammalia > Rodentia > Muridae > Mus > Mus minutoides. The sequence goes on from LR749528.1 coordinate 2,045,586, forward strand.
CGCCTCATTCATACCTCAGTTGTGTTTTGGCAATGCTGGGGGTGGAGCCTAGGACTTAGCCTGTGCAAAGAAAAGCATTCTACCCTTGAACTATGGTTCACTTAGCCCAAGGAAGTTGACTTTTTTTTTTTTTAACACTTCTGCCCATGTCCCTGCCCCTTTTCTGAGGCTGAAGCCAATTTTGAAAGTCATGTCCAACAGGGAAGGACCATGGTCTGTGCCAGCCAAAAGCTGGCACAAAAGCCTTGTGCCTCTTCTCTGCCATGGGCAGACTGTATACAACTATCTACTCCCTGTCCCCCACACCAGCATATACCTGCTGAGGCTTGCTCGTCAGGGTCCTCCCTTCCACCTTGATCAGCTGGGCCCTTTCCCTCCCTGATTTTGTGTGGCAAGATTGCCTCCTCCAAGAAGCCTTTCAGGGTTCTCCAGGCTGAGCCCTTGGTGTCTCAGGGTTGACCTGCTGTTTGGCTGTTAGATTTTCCTAGAAAGCCATGTTCTGTTCCCGACTCCATTGGGGTTTCCTCTGAGGCAGGAACCTCTATCTCCTGGGGCTTTCATTCCCTGGTGCTGGGCAGGAGGTCTGCATCCAATCTCAGAGGCCTACCTGTGTTTGGAAATCCAAGCCCGAGAGGTGGGGCGGGCCCTGCAGTTGGGGAGGGTTCTGAGCTGATTCGTTAAAAGGTTTTATGAAAGCACGCTAAATAGACCGTGCAATTGCGAGAATAAGTTCTTCTCTGGTGGAAATTACTCAGCCATTTGGTTCTTATTTTGGCGAACGTGGTTCGGCCCTTTTGAACGCACTTGATACGCCTCGGCTGCCAGGGCAACAGGAAGATATGCTTTGAATTCCCTGTAAACCCCGTGTAAACACCAGGCTTACGGGTAATTGCAACAGAACCCGGCTCCGCCCTGCAGCCTCTGCATGCCACCCCTCCCGACTACTGCCTAGGCCTGCAGCCCGCGGCTCCGCCCCTGGGCTTCAAGGTCTAACACATGCCCAGACAGAGGCTGGGCTCCCAGAAGGGCTTCCTCCTGGCAACAGGGAGCTGGTAGCTTCTTAGCCGGCCGGCCTTGGTGCACTTCACAGTCACTTCATCTCTGGACTCCTGCCCTGACTTCTGCAGAGAGGCTGTGGCCTCTGGACCGCTCTGCCCTGCCCACTTCCCCCAGGCCTGTGTGTTCTGGCGCCCTCAGCTCACAGGACATCCACCAGCTCTGACTTTTGGGGGGCGTGGAAGACTTACAGTGGGTCTGGCTTTCAGGGTTGTGGCTCACATGACTCTGAAGTGGGCCTTCTTGCTTCCTTCCTTCCTGACTCTTGTCGGGCTCAACTGGACCATCCCTCAAGGGCCAAGCTGGAGCATGGCGTAGATCTGGGGCTGATCAGCACTGGCACCAGCAGCAGTGTGAGAAAGGACTGTAGATTAGGTCCTGGGCACCCGCTTAAATGCTGGGTGGATGTAGCAGCCCACCTGCAAGGCCAACACTCAGGAGGAAGAGACGGGAGATCTCGGAAGCGACTAGGCTAAGCTCGCCAAATTTTCAAGCTCTGAGTTCAACTGAGAGACCCTGCCTTAATATGTAAGGTGGGGGGCAATTGAGTAAGGTATCCAATGACAACCTCTGGACTCCACATACCTACACACACACACACACACACACACACACACACACACACACACACTCAGGAACCCACACATGTTCATGCATCCACACACAGGAACCCACACATGTTCATGCCTCCACACACATGAACCCACACATGCTCATGGATCCACACACATAAATCCACACATGCTCATGCCTCCACACACATGAACTCACACATGCTCATGCCTCCACACACATGAGCACACACATGCTCATGCACACCCCCCACACAAAGAGTGACCAAGAGAGATAAAGAAGAGATGATTATTCGAGAACTCCCTCCTTTCTGATGGGATTGGTGCTCTTCTTACAGACTCAGCTCACTGACTTGTCTGCCTTCTGTCATTTGAGACTCCAGTGTTTCCCCCTCTGGAGGACGAAGCCTTGGGAGCAGAGACCAACCCTTGCAGGCCCAGGTGTTGCCAGTACCTTCATCTTTACCTCCCAGCCTCCAGAACCATGAGAAACCAATCTCTGATCTTAGTAACTGGTCCAGCCTCTAGCGTTTTGTTTAGCAGCCTTAGTGAGCTAAGCCCCAGATCTCGCTGATGGGCGTGCTCTGGCATGCAGCAGCACCACCTGAGCTGTGGGGCTCCCCCCACCCTGCACTCGGTTTCTTCAAGTCCCTTGGGGACCATGGTCACCTCAGAACCTATTTCTCCCCATGTCTTTGTGGCAAGTCAATGAATCAACCCAGAAAGGGGCTCTGCATACCGTAGTTAGGAACTGCATACTGCATGCTGTAGTTAGGACAGTGAAAACAGCTGGATACGTTGGATCATCTAGAAGCCTCTTTGCTCACACATCTGGCTGGGGTGGGATGACTCCTCTGTATGACTTGGGCTCTGTGGTGGCATGGGTGACCTTCTTTAGGTCTAGGTTCTTATGAGGAAGTTCCAGGCTCTGTGGGAGAACTTCCAGAGCACCTAAGCAAGGTTAGTAGTGTTGTAGCCAGAAAGGCTGTCCTGGAATCACTACCCCAAACTCTTGTTGATCAGACTTCACAAGCCCGGACACATTCCAGGGGAGGCATGTGGACCCCACTTCCCTACTTCTTGATGGAAGACACGTCAAAAGTTGCAGCCAAATGTCCTTCCCATCAGCACAAATAACAATAATACCGTGACCTTTCCCAGGGTCTGGCCTGGGCTTCATCCTGGACTGTGCCCCTGAACCCTGCTTGTGTATGAATTAGATGCTGCTATCCCTGAGGTTCCTTAGAGGAAGCAGGCATATAGCTTGGGTAGCATTTGGTCCCTGTGACTCCTGGGGGTTTAGAAGACCTTGTCCTTTGACAACGACTACACATTACATTCACATGACTTCATTCTTCCACGACTGCTCACTGTGTACCCGTCCTGGTGGCCAGGCTGATTAAGGCTTCTGTTTCCTGGAGCTCATGGGAGACTTGAGAGAAAGCAACTGGGATATACCAGTTCCAGGGAGGCAGCATGGGAGCCGTTATCTGACGCCAGGTGGGGAGCAGGCTCAGACTTGCAGACAGAAGTGACTAGAGAACATGAAAAGGTCCTGGGGCACAAAGGTTCTAGGGTGCCACCAAGCTGGAAGGATCTGTGAGCCAAATCAATGAAGTCAAGAGAGGTGGGAGTAGCCACGTTGCCTGGGGCCATCCTGCAGGTCCTGTGGGTCCTGGGAGAAACGAGAGGACTCATGGGGACACTCACTTGAGGCCTCTTAAAACGTAGCCTGTGCCCTTTCTTTCTACCTCCAGGCTGCAGGCTGAGATCTATCAGGAGCTCTGGCCCCCACAGGGATATTTGTTCAGGCTAGTCAGTGCCAAGGCCGGCCTCAGATCCACAACTCCCCCATCCCACCTCTGCCTGGGTGCTGGTGGCTGTCAGGCAAGGCAGGCGGCAGATCAAACGCCCCCCCAGGGCCTGGCCTTGCCCATCAGGAAAACATCACGTGGCACTGGAATGAGGTGATTTCGAGCAGCCGATGTGAGGAAATGGGTATTTATGTAGCTGCGGGCATGGTTTTTATTTTCCCTAATTTTCAGATTACTTTCGATTAGGCCTCTTCGGAGTAGAAAAGGCTTGAAGTGAAATCGATCCTGCCTAAATCATTATGGCCAGCTCAGCCCCAGGCTGCCTCTGTAGACAATTACCCCAGACCCTGGGGTTAGGGGGCAGACTCCAGGCAGGGGACACTTCCCGGGGCTCACCCAGACTTGAGCTGGCCCAGGGCCTTTGTGCCTTGTGGCACACAACAGCCATTGATTCCCAGTCTCTGGCCAGAGGGGCGGGAGGGAGCTGAGTGAGGAGTAATTCCCATCACCATCTGGACTCTATCTCTGCTCCCACCCCTAAACCAGGACAAGGAGGGGGCTGGGAGAGGGAGAAGGGGAAAAAATGCCCAGGCCAAATTCAAATGCTTTCATGAATTTTGCAGTAGAAATGTTTTGACGTGAATATTTTTGTCAGTCTCTAGAGTTTGCCAAAAGAAACTCAACTCCTCACCACAGCTCAAATATAGTCTGTAGTCGGCTCTGAGCCACTGCAGGACAGGCAGTGGGCCCCAGCACCTGCGAGGCTAGCTCACTGGGGTGGCATGTGGGAGGTTCAGGGGTCCCAGTGATACACCGGGAAGACCCCATGGGGCACTTTGCCTCCAGGAGGAACCCTCAGACATCTGAGGGGTGGATCCATATAGGGGCAGCTGGGAAGTTGGAGGGAAAGTGGACAACTTGAGAAATTCCTCTGACAGCAGGAATTTGCTTCTGGAAACTTGGACAAAACAAAACAAAACAAAACAAAAAAATCAAACCTCCTCCTCTTCCTCCTCCTCCTCCTCTTCCTTCTTCTTCTCCTTCTTCTTCTTCTTCTCCTTCTCCTTCTCCTTCTCCTTCTCCTTCTCCTCCTCCTCCTCCTTCTTCTTCTCCTTCTCCTCCTCTCCTTCTTCCTCTTCCTCCTCCTTTTTCTCCTCCTCTTTCTCCTCCTCTTCCTCCCCCCACTTCCCTCCTCCTTCTTCCTCTTTCCTTCTCTTCCTCTTCCTCCTTCCTCCTCCTCTACCACCACCACCTCCTCCTCCTCTTCCTCCTCCTCCTCCTCCTCCTCCTCCTCACAGGGTCTTATGTAGCTGAGTCTCTCAGAGTCAGAATGACTTTGAACTTCTGAATCTCCTGCCTCCACCTGCTGAGCACTCAGATTACAGCCATGCCTGCTTTACTGTGTGCTGGGGGACAGAACCCATAGCTTCATGTATGTTAGGCAAGAACTCTACCAAACGAGTTACATTCCCAGGCTATTTATGCTTTTCTTTGTAAAAACATGAATTTTTATTTATTCCTTGAGGATTTCACACACATATGCAGTATAGCTGAAGTGTAACTACCCTAACTAAACCTTCCCCCTCCAACTGCCTTCTTTGTGCACTCCGTCCATAACGATTTATTATTATAATTATCATTGTTATTGATATTATTTTTAACTCACTGAATGACTTGTGCCATCCATACGCTCATGGGCACCTGGTCGCACACAGGGGCATGGGAACCTACCAGTGGCCACGTCCTTAGAGGGAGTCTCCTTCCTCAGCGACCATCAACTGCCATCAGCTCCTCATGGAGGGAGGGAGCCTTGGGGACCCCTCCTACACCGTGCTTCTGGTTGATCTCACACCTTGGGGGTGTGGGGGGGTAACCCTTACTGCTGTGAGATCATCAGCTGTGTCACTCGCCCCTCCCCATCCTCCAGATCTTGCATCCTCTCCAGCCTCTCTTCCTCAATGTTCCCTGGGGAGGTGGCTGCTACTGATATCTCACTGCAGTTAAGCCCTCACAGTCAGTTATTCTCAGCCCTTAACAGTCGCGAGTTAACCCCTCCCCGTTGCAGTCACCAACTTCTCCGAGCAAAGTTGACGACAATGTAGATCTGGCAGCTTGGCCAAAGGAAATGCACCTTCCTTATTGTTTCCCAATGATTCTGAACAGCCAAAAAGACTCTAAGTGTAACAACATCTCTTTTCTCTCTCACTCAATCAGTGGGAACTCAGACGAGACCTTGTTACTATTCTCAGTGACAGACTAGGTGGGCAGAGATGATGTGCCCTTTCTGAATGCAGTGATTGATTGTGAGGAGGAAGTCTCTCCAAACTGGAGACACGGGGCAAATTGCAGTGGGTGCTTGTAATGACAGAGACCTCTACCAGCTACCCAAGACACAAGAGAATGGTGGGCAAGTACTCTGGTCATGGCCTGTGACTTGCTGAGCCTTCGGGAGGCTTTTGTCAACCAGCTGCAGCTGACTGCTCAGAGCCTATGCTGTCCATAAAGGCTCTTCACTCAGAAACCAACTTTTCCTCTTGTGAAGGGCCAGGTAAAATCTCAATTGCCTGGTGCTGAAACCAGTTCACCACAAGTCACTTGAACTCAACTGCCATCATTCCAACTTCCCCATTTTTTTTTTAAATTGTGACAAAATATGTACAACATAAATTTATTGTTTTTTTTTCTTTTTTTCTTGTTTTAGTTTATAGAGAGAGGTTTTCTGTGTAGCCTTTGGCTGTCCTAGAACTCACTTAGTAGATCAGGCCAGCCTCGAACTAAGATATCTGCCTGCCTCTGCCTCCTGAGTGCTGGGATTAAAACCAGTTAAGAGTACTGGATGCTCTTCCAGAGGTCTTGAGTTCAATTCCCAGCACCCATATGGTGGCTCACAGCCATCTATAAAGGGATCTGATGCCCTCTTCTGGCATGCAGGTGTACATGCAGCTGAGCACTCATTAATTAATTAATTAATTAATAATAAAAAATATCACAATGGTAGCCAGGTGTAGTACATATCTTCTTTAAAAAACATTTTATTGATTCTTTGTGGCTTTTACATCTATAACTCCAATTCCACTCACTTCCCTTCATATTTGCCCTCTGCCATTGCAACCTCTCCCACAAGAAAATAAACAACAACAATAAAAATAAGCAAAGCAAAACATAAAAAACATCTTGTAGAGGAAACTGTGGTATATCACAGTGTGTTACACAGTACACCTTTAGTCCATACATCTTCACTTGCAAATATTCATTGCAATGAGTCATTGGTCTGGTTTGGGGGGTCTCTGGTTCCTGCTACACCATCAATACTGGGTCCTCACCGGGACTCCTCTCAGATCCTCTTGTTGCCCTCTACTGTGGGTATTCTGCAGCTTTGGATCTGCAGGAGCAGTCTAGCTCTCTCACAGGCTCCAGCAGATCATACATGAGGTAGATGTTAGGGTGGACCAACTCAGAGCTCTGGATCTTGGTCTGGGTGGTAGCTGAATGGGTCAGCCTGCCAGCTCTTCCAAACCCACACCACCAGCACTGCCCTGGCTAGCTCACACAACACCTCAGCCATGAAGGGGCAGGGCCAACTTTACCACTTTCATGCCAGCAGGGCACACACACACACACACACACACACACACACACACACACACACACTACTAGAGCTACTGTGCTACCCAGGCAAGGTCCAGGGCCCACTCTCCTGAGTGCTGCAGCCAGTGAGGGACAGGGCCAGCTCTCCTGCTCTCATGACCTTAGGGTCAACTTTCCCACCTGCCACAGTCACCTCAGGAGGTAGAGGCAGGCAGGCCTCTGTGAGTTCAAGGCCAGCTTGGTCTACATAGTGAGTTCCAGGACAGCCAGAACTATATAGTGATGCCCTGTCTCATAACAAATACAAACAAACAAACAAACAAATAAAAAACAAGCAGCACTTGCCATATAAACACAAGGACCTGAGTTCAAATCCGAAGACTCCACATAAAGCCAGTCACAGTAACATGCCTCTGTAATCCCTGGGAGATGGAAGATGGAGACAGGAGAATCTCCAGAAACGTGGGGGCCAGCTAGCCTGAGATACATAGCTATGAACAGCAAAGAGACCTTGGTGGGAGGTAGGAAGTGAGAACAGACACCCAATGGCCTCTACATGTATACTGTGGCACGGATGCTTCTACACATGCACACACGAGGCAGATACACACACACACACACACACACACACACACACACACACACACACACTATTGTTAACCGTCACCTCTGTCTATCTCCGTAGCTTTCCCAGCATGCCCACCTGAGCTCTAGCCCCGTTTGCAGTTACTCCTGGGCCCTGGCAACCACTGTGCTGTGTTGTCCTGAATCTACCTCCTCTGTGTAGTTTATGTCAGGAGAGAATCGTGCAGTGAGCATCCTTCTGTGACTGACTTGCTTCACGTAGCACAGTGTCTTCAAGGCTCACCTACTCCACAGTGTGTCAGCATGTCCACCTTTTTCATGGCTGGATAGTATTCCACCCTACATCCAATGCTACCCTTTATCGCTCCAACCATCCCTCAATGGACCCTTGTGTTGTGTTGACTCAGGGCTGGGAATGGCACCCCTTTAGATGTTGCTGTATAAGCAGGTCCTCAAGTCCTCGCTCCCTGCTCTTTTGCAGGGGTGGGGAGGGAGGGCAGGTAGAGCACACCCAGAAGCAGAATTGCTGGGTCTCGTGAGCATTCATCATTTGGCTTTCTGAGGAACTACCATGCCGTTGCAGGGCAACATGCCACGCTCCCGTTCCATCGGCCACGTACAGAGGTTCCAGTTTCTCTACATCTGGCCAACACTTGCTCTTTTCCACTCTAAAAGCAACAACTGTGCCAGGGGCTGTGACGTGCTTCCTTCCTACTATCTGGGCGCGTCTCCTTCACGATTAGCATCGGTGAACACCTTTACATGAGTTCATTGACTATTTGGATGTAGTCTTTGGCCGAGCGTCTATTCAGTCCTCTGCCCGTTTGTAAGTACGGTTGTAATTTCTGTTGCTGCATGGTTGTCAATTGAAGATTCCTTTACATGCATGTATTTATTGTTTGTGTACACATGCGCATGCACACAAGTGTGAATGTGAACACATGCATGGGTTCCATAGCATGTGTGTTGAAGTCAGAGGATACCTGGCAGGAGTTATTTCTCTCCTCCCTTCAGGTGGGTACTGGCGGCTCAAAGTCAGGCTGTGAAGCTTGGGGGCCAGTGCCTGTGCCCAGTGAATCACCCACCGTCCCCTGGAAGTAGTTTTTTTTCAAATGTTTCTTTGGTATGAATCTCTACTTCGAGGTTAGATTTGCAAATCTTTTCTCCTGGTATGTGCCCTGTCTTTTTATTCCATATGTTCCCTCCGGAGTGTTTTTAGCTTTAGCTTTGAAGTTTAGGTTTTTGATTCATTTGGAGTTAATTTTTATAAACGGTATGAGATAAGGGCCCAGTGCCGCTCTTTCTTGTGAGGAAGATATCAAGTTACTCCAACGTTTTTTGGTTGAGGAATGCCTTTCCCAGTTCTTGGCAACAAAATAAGAAATCCCTTGCTGTGCCTGGGAAGGCTTATCTCCCCATTCTGGGTCATTCCCGCTGCTCTGTATGTCTGTCATTCCGCCAGACCACACACTTCTGGTGCCTGTGGCTTCCTGGAAAGTTATGAAGTTGCAAGCACAGGTCCTCCAACTCTATTCTTTTTCAAAATTATTTCGTTTCTCTGGATTCTGTTGAGATTCCACATGAGTTTAAGTGTGGGGTTTTGAATTCTCTCTCTCTAAATATAAAGCTGTAGCAATTTGGGAAGCAGTTATGGCTGTTGGTGATACTGATCGCGTGCAGCTTTCGGCAGGGCCCTAGGGATGCGGGCTGTCGGCCGCTCCCATCCTCTCTGGTGAAGCTTTCTGCGGTGCTTTTAGGGTGTGCACAGGGCTCCGTGTCCTTCATGACATGGCTCTCCCGGCACGTCATCTTGTTTCATGATTTTCCTTTTTGTTCTTAGTCTCTCTAGAAATGCAGCTTTTGCTGGCAGGTTGTTTCTGTGTCCCGAATCTTTGATAATTCATTTCTTGGTTCTGATCATTTTTTAAAAAGATTTATTTATTTATTATACGTAAGTACACTGTAGCTGTCTTCAGACACCCAGAGAAGGACATCTGATCTCATTACAGATGGTTGTGAGCCACAATGTGGTTGCTGGGATTGAACTCAGGACGTCCAGCAGAGCAGTCAGTGCTCTTAACTGCTGAGCCATCTCTCTAGCCCCTTTGGATAGGTTTTTATTTTATTTTTTTCCCTAGGTATAATTATATGGAGAATGCACACACACACACACACACACGTGTGAGCGTGTACGTGCATGCATGCATTATGTAAGGCATTATATGTAATATAATATAATGTATATTAATAAGCCAATTCTATATATTACACATAGAATATACATTATGTAATATAAATACATTATATAAGGTCATGTTATTCAATAAAGATAATTTTACTGCTTTTGAATTTTGAAGTCTTTTATTCCTTTTTCTTTTCTAATTGCTCTGGCTCAGACATTTTACTTTTTTTTTTTTTTTTTTTTTTTTGAGGCAGGATCTTGATTCATAGTCTTGGCTAGCCTGGTACATGCATGCGTAGCCCAGGCTGGCCTCAGACACTCCCAGTAGTAATCTCCCTGCCTTGGCCTTCTGAGTGCTGGGATTACATCATAGGCCACCACACCTGGCTCAGGCCAGGAATTCTAATGACGTGAGGCACAGAAGCAGTGAAAGCAAGCATGCTTATCTTATTCCTATTAAAGATTTATTTTTATTATTTTAATTATGTGCATAATGTGTGTCTGTCTGCACCTGTGCATGTACATGTATGTGTGTGTACGCATGTGCACGTGTGTGTGTGTGTGTGTGTGTGTGCCTGTAAGTGTGTGTGTGGTTCACATGAATGCAGATGTTCATGGAGGCCAGAAGAACGTGTTGAATTCCCCAGAGTTAGAATTACAGTTGTTTTTGAGCCACCATGTGGGTGCCGAGAACAGAACCTGGATCCCCTGTAAGAGCAGCAAGTGCTCTTAGCCACCGAGCCCCACTCCAGCTCCAAGTTATAACAATCTAACTCAAACTGACATGGAATTAGTTTTCACAGTGTGCTGTCTTCTACAGAGCTCTGTCCACTCCTAGGTAACTAACATCACAAACCACACCGTGTGCTCAACTGTGTAGGTGCACGCTGTTGTATTCATTGGCCTTTCTGATAATATAGTGTCTTATTTAGGGTTTCTAACTAAGAGATTGCTGTGAAGAGACACTATGACCATTGCGACTCTTATAAAGGAAAGCATGAATTTGGGGCTGTCTTACAATTCGGAGGTTTAGTCCATTATCGTCATGGCAGGAAGCATGGTGGCACGCAGGTGGACGTGGTGCTGGAGAGGGAGCTGGGAATTCTACATGTTGGGATGATATTATTGTGCACTGTGTAAAGATTGTCTCTGTGTCATACAAACGCTGATTTGTATTCTGGCAGAGATCCGATTACAGCAGGACTTTGGTATTGTTATTACAATTGCACAGTACCTTAGTCATATTTTCTAAACACTCCCTCTCTCCCCCTCTGATTTTTTTTTTTAAGCTAATGGCCGATAGCAAAGGCAAGAAAGGAAGGTGGAGCTTCCAGGCAGAGACAGGAACTCTGAGAAAGATGGTGGTGATGGTGGTGGTGGTGGTGGTGGTTGTAGGGGGGGGGGGTTCACCAGTAAAGCGGGGACTGAAGAGGGGTAACTAACAAGCCACGTGGCAAGACTCATATTAGTATAAATGGGTTAATCAAGTTGTGAGCTAGCTGGGAACAAGCCTAGCTAGACGGCCTAAGCATTCATAAATAAGTACAAGTCTCTGTGACGTTATTTGGGAGCTGGCGGTCCCAAGGAAAGGCCTGTTTTATCTGCATGTGGACCCACAGGCAGCAGGGAGCCACTGGGTCTGAATCAAGCTTCTGAATCCTCAAAGCCTACCCTCCCCAGAGACACAGTTCCTCCAACAGGGCCACACCCCAATAACAGCAGTTCCCATGAGTCTATGGGGGCTGTTTTCATCCAGACCACCACAGATAGTAAATAAAAAATAGAATTGGGCTGGAGAGGTGGCTCAGTGGTTAAGAGCACTGACTGCTCTTCCAGAGGACCGGGTTTCAGTTTCCAGCACCCACGTGGCAGCTCTCAACTTGACACTTTAGCAGAAAAGTCTGTGTGTGTGGCATGCCGCTTCTCTTCTGTTGAGTTGACTGTCTCTGGTTGGCTTTGATAGTGTGTTACTGTCTGACGTGTTCTGTCCAGGGGGCTCTGTCTAGGTTCTTTAGTGTGTCTCTTCCTGTTCTCAGACCCCATGATCTCAAATGGCCTGTCTGTCTGTCTGTCTGTCTGTCTCCCGATTCAGCTATTCTGTGTCCTGTCTATTCAAATCAGCTGTCGGCTGTTTCTGATAATTTTTTTAAAAATTATTTAAGTATTGTACTTTCCAGAATCTCCACTTGCTTGCATTTTATAATTTCTCTTTGTGGATAGACTCATCTTGTCCCCAGATCTGTCCCTCTGTTTCCTTTCCTTTGCTGTGGTTCCTATTTTTCTTGTATTTTAAATAACTGCCTTAAAGTCTTTGTCTGGTAAATCCCACAGTGATGGTTTCTGCCACTTTATTTCCTTGCTTCAGAACAAGCTGTGTGTGTGTTGTGTGTGTGTGTGTGTTGTGTGTGTGTTGTGTGTGTGTGTTGTGTGTGTGTTGTGTGTGTGTGTGTTGTGTGTGTGTGTGTATGTGTGTGTGAGAGAGAGACCAAATTGCTTAGGCTGGCCTTGAACTCACTCTGCAGCCCAGGCAGACCCTGGATTTCCAGTCTTCCTGCCTCAGTTTCCTGGATAGGCTGGGACTGGAAGACTGTACAACTAGTCATGGCTATATATCTTTTTTTCTATGTCTCTGTATGCTTCCTGATGTTTTTTTTTTTTCCTCTAGTGGAAATGGGTATTTGACTTGACTACATACTCTATGCCATGGCAAATTGGAAATCAGCTCATCTCCCTTCCAAAGGGCTTCCTTTCAAAGCATTTATTGCTGAATGCTGTATATGCTTCTTATGCTACTCTTGAAAATTATTTTACAGAAGCCTTGTCAAAATCCTTGTGACCACCAACACCTCTGCTTCTTTATTGCACATTCGACTAATGTTTCATAGTTTTCACAGATATCTCCTCCATTGCCAGGAGATAGAAGCACGTTCAAACGCTCGAGAGCATGCACACACACACACACACACACACACACACACACACACACGAGAAATAAAACAATATTAAGAAAACTACATCTCCCCCCTCTCTGAATCACCTCTGTGCTCTGACTTCAATGTGCATACACACAGACTGGTACTCAGCACAGGGTCACCCACTGTAGACGTCTAAGGGATCCCTAGTCTTGTGTGTGTATATGTGAGCGGGGCGGGGGGGGGACCTTAGTGCATACACATTGTTTTCCAAACTTCCCTATATAAAACCATTAAAATTTTATTATATTTATTTATTTGGTGTGTGTGTGCATGTGGCAATGGGGGCGGGTGGCGCACATGCCATTGCGTGAGTGTGGAAGTCAGAAGATACATGAGGGAGTTGGTTCTCTCTATCATGTGAGTTGTGGAGACTGGACTCTGGTAGTCAGGCTTGGTAGCAAGCACTATTACCCACTGGCCCCCAGTCACTTTTGAATTGCCTCATTTCCCAGACACTCTCATATGAGCTTCTCTTTGGGTCTCGGGTGGTTATTTTGGGTCTCGACCCACAAGCTCTCACCTCAGGCATCTGTGGGTCTTGGGTCTTCTGTGCAGCTTTTACAAGCAGTCTCTACCGCCTTTCCCACCTGAGTCAGGTGAGTGAGGCCAGTGTCTGGCCAGTCCTGCCTGTGTCTGCTCAACTCCTTAGGACATATACATACAAAGGTTCGTCAACAAGATTATCTCTGCTCTGAGAGTCCAGAGTCTTGTTCTGGGGTCTGCGGGCAGTCCCCACTTCACCACAGAGGTCCTCACAGGGATGATGGGGGGCAGGAAACAGGGGAAACTCAGACTCACTTAATTGGTGCATAGTGAGTGGTATTGGGTCTTGTCCATAATAACAGTAACGCTATTCTCATAGGTTCTGTGAGTCAGAAATCAGAACAGGACACTGTCCTAGTCAGGGTTCTATTCCTGGACAAAACATGGTGACCAAAAGGCAAGTGGGGTAGGAAAGGGTTTACTCAGCTTACACTTCCACATTGCTGTTCATCACCAAAGGAAGTCAGGACTGGAACTCAAGCAGGTCAGGAAGCAGGAGCTGATGCAGAGGCCATGGAGGGATGTTCTTTCCTGGCTTGCTTCCTCTGGCTTGCTCAGCCTGCTCTCTTATAGAACCCAAGACTGCCAGCCCAGAGATTGTCCCACCCACAAGGGGCCTTTCCTCCTTGATCATTAATTGAGAAAATACCCCACAGCTGGATCTCATGGAGGCACTTCCCCAACTGAAGCTCCTTTCTCTGTGATAACTCCAGCCTGTGTCAAGTTGACACAAAACCAGCCAGTACAGACACCATGGTAACTAGTTGTCTCTTTTCCAAGTTATCTGCTGCCAAGAATTCTGGGGCTTCATATGATGCAACAGCCTCAGGCTGGCCTCTCTAGGCAGGAAAGTTCACATAGGGTAGCCATTTTACATGACCTGATGGAATAGGCCTGTCATCTGGCTATTTGGAAGGCTGAGGCAGGGGAATTAAAAGTTCAAGGCTTGCCCAGGCTTCAGTGAGTTCAGGTCCAATCAAGGCAATCTTGTCTCGATATTAAAAAGCTGGGCTACTGAGACCATTCCACTGATAACAGGTGTTCGTCACAAGCCTGAGGACCTGAGGTTGGTCCCCGGAGCCCAGCAGGTGAAAGGAGATAGCTGACTGACTCCTAAACACAAGCCCTGAGCATACATACGAAAGCTATGAGTAAAAAATGTTTTTAAAAATTAGTTCTTCACAGGGGCTGGAGAGACGGCTCAGCAGTTAAGAGCACTGACTGCTTTTCCAGGTTCTGAGGTTCTGAGTTCATTTCCCAGCACCCACATGGCAGCTCACAACCTTCTATTACTCCAGTCTCAGGGGATCCGATACTCTCTTCAGTGCCTGACAAATACAGAAGTGGATGCTCTCAGCCAACCACTGGACAGAGCACAGGGTCCCCAATGGAGGAACTAGAGAAAGGACCCAAAGAGCTGAAGGGGTTTGCAGCCCCATAGGAGGAACAACAATATGAACTAACCAGTATCCCCAGAGTTCCCAGGGACTAAACTACCAACCAAAGAGTATACATGGATGGACCCATGGCTCCAGCTGCATATGTAGCAGAGGATGGCTTAGTTGGTCATCAATGGGAGGAGAGGCCCTTGGTCCTGTGAAGGCTTTATGCCCCAATGTAGGGGAATGCCAGGGCCAGGAAGTGGGAGTGGGTGAACTGGTGAGCAGGGGGAGGGGGGAAGGCATAGGGGGTTTTCAGAGGGGAAACCAGGAAAGGGGATAACATTTGATATACAAAAAGAAAATATCTAAGGGGGAAAAAGGAAAAAAAATAGCAATACATCAGGAGAAATTTGATGAGGAGGTCAAAGTCATAAATGATATTTTACCCACATAAAAAATCACAAATGTTTAGATCTTTAGGACATTTTAAATATCAACTATAATGGCTGTTTATAAATAATAGTATGTTGTAGTATATAACAAAATCTCCTCTTGATAGAGAATTATTGTCGGTAGCAGTCTTTGCCCTAGAGGAGTTTCTACTAGGTGTCTATTTTTAATTAATTAGCATATTAATTAGCTTAATGAGTTTGAGTCGGAGTCTCACTATGTAGCCCAGTTCTAGAACTTACCGTGCAGCCCAGGCTGGTTTGGGAATCGTGATCCACCTTCCTCAGCCTCCTGAGCGCCGGGGTGTCAGGTGCGCGGCACTGCACCTGGCTTGGGTCTGTGTTAAGGCAGAGGCTGTAATTATTCACAGTGTTACATCCTGCAGTCGGCTGTTGGCACATTTGTCTCATTTCCATCTGCTTTGACTCTGTAATTTCCAGTGAGGCTTCTTCTGTCATCGGATCAGAATACAGACCTTTGTCATCACTTCCTCGCAGACATCAATTCTCAAGTTTAGGCACTCCATCTGTGTACTGCCAGAACACCGTCCCTGCGTGAACCTTGCCTGATACAGATGCCGGTGCCATAGAGACGGAATCACACAGCCGCGTTCTCTGGATTGGCTGTAGGTTTCTGGAACTGGTTATCTAGTCTTTAAAGATTTAAAGGTAGTAATCACCTTATTCTCCTTGGTAAAGAAGACAGTGCAAGGGCTCTGGATGGAGCTTACCAGCTAGCTCAGTGGTAGAGCATTTGCCTAGCACCTGTGAGAGCCTGGGTTCAAACCCCAGTACTGCAAATAACCATAAAAACAAACCGTCTGGGAATATGGAGGAATATTGAGATTAATCCTGTTGGGCATTTGTAATCAAAGAGGTAGGAGGGTTTCTGTGTAGCCAAATATTTGCTGCATTAGGACATCATTTGAATTAAATAACATCTACAATGGCTCTGAATTATTCTCGATTAATGAGGGGCTGGAAGAAAACAGGGACCCAGGCTCCCAGTCCCTACTCAAGTTCTACATCAATGACACAAGAGTCTCTGTCTGCCTTGACATCCTTGTTCTCCACAGCGGAGGGACTGAGCTTTCTGCAAAGCAAGCTCGGAAGAATCTCATTCTGCGTGTAGCTGAATCGTTTGCTCATGGTGGTCAATTCTGCGAGAAGGCAATGTTCTCAACCTCACATTGACTCTTCATTAAAGTAAAAGCATCAAGTGAGAAGGAGTGAGCGTCTTCAAGTTGCAGTAGACAGAGGCTGAACAGACAACCTGAGTGCAGTTGGGGGCAGCAGGCTTTGAAAGCCTATTACATTTTCTTTGTTGAGAGAAGCATTTCTTCTTGCCCACCTGGGAAGATAGATCTCTGCCTGTGGGATCTGAAAAGCCTTCTCCATTTTTCTGCCCTGCCTGGGAAGGTACATCCTCTGACTGCAGAATTCGGAGAGCCTTCCCCATCTCAGACGGCTGTACCACAGTGTACTGCCTGCTTTCCCTAGGACTCACCTCCACGGTGTACTTTTTGGTTTGGAGATGGTAACTCGCCTTGGGGCTGGGGTTGTAGCTCAGTGGTACAGCCTTTGCCTAGCATGTGTGAAGCCCTGGGTTTGCTCTCCAGTGCTGAGAGGAGGAGAAAAAGAAAAGCTAGCTACCGGTTTAAGCCTTCATAGAAAGCACAGCAGCACTCAATGTAAGGCAGGAGGTGTGCATGATCCAGGAGGAAATTTGCTTCATCCCCAAACCACCCATTTGCTGTGCACTGACTCCGACAGAAATTTAGGGGGGCACACGTGAGAATGATCAGATACTAAGGCTGTCAAACAATGGCTGAAGGGGTACAGTGTCAGGCAGGAAGAGGGTGCTGGTCTGTGTTTGCTAGGCAAGTGTTTTGGGCTTAATGTTATAGTAGGTAATGCTGGCATGACGGTGGCTGACCAACGTGAGCTTCAGGATCCATCCCAAATCATACAGGACATGCAGCCCTCATGTACAGTCTCTAGGAATGTGCCGGGGTCCTTAAGACTCTGAACATGATAGAATCTCACATTTGTTCTTCAATATATGAAGTGAGGGCCACAAAGATGGGAAGGACCATGTAGGATCTGATAGAATAACCTCTACCACTAAAACAGTCAACCAAGTATAATTCTTTGGGAAACCAGAGGTATAATGTGAGTGGCAGAGATTTCCATGTCTCTATCTGTATCTTCTATTTGCAAGAAAGACAGATTCGGGAGAGGGATGGAGATGGTCCTAATCTCTGCCAAGCGGAGACACACTTGCAGCTGTCACACCAGATGTGGTTTTATTACTTGGTGTCTTAGTCAAGGTTTGTATTCCTGCACAAACATCACGACCAAGAAGCAAGTTGGGTAGGAAAGGGTTTATTTGGCTTACACTTCCATACAGCTGTTCATCACCAAGGAAGTCAGGACTGGAACTCAAGCAGGTCAGGAAGCAGGAGCTGATGCCGAAGCCATAGAGGGATGTTTCTTACTGGCTTGCTTCCCCTGACTTGCTCAGCTTGCTTTCTTCTAGAACCCAAGACTACCAGTCCAGGATGGCACCACCCACAAGGGGCCCTCCCTTCTTGATCACCAACTGAGAAAATGCCCCACAGCTGGATCTCATGGAGGCACTTCCCCAACTGAAGCTCCTTTCTCTGTGATAACTCCAGCCTGTGTCAAGCCGACACACAAAGCCAGCCAGTACACTTGGATATGTGAACTCATGCTTTGGGACCAGACGCACAACCACAGATGCAACAAATACTTCCCCCAACACCCTTGTCAATGGACACAACCTGAAGAGGTTTGCTCTCAGCCAATAAGGCCGGCACTATACCTTCAGCCACCATACTTGCACAGAGGCACGCCAGTTCTCTAGCTCGACTATAATCTGTTCATAGGACTCACTCTCATCTTTCCCCAATATCATGCTGGTGTATTGGGTTTACAGCATTGTGTTGAGGGTACCCAGTAAGGAAACGGCAACAACTCCAGACTGATGGGTAAGACATTTACATGCTACAGAGGAGACAATCCGGGACTTCCACCTTGGCAAGAGTTCTATGGGCCTGTTGTTTGGGACATGTTGCTGCTGTAACAAAATGCCTGACAGGAGCAACTTAAGGACGGAATGGTTTATTGTGGTTCACACTCTAAAGGTCCAGTCCATCGTGGTGGGAAAGGCATGGAGCCAGGGACCTGAGGCAGCTGTCACATTGCTGTCCACATTTATCCTAATCTAAAAATCCCCTCACAGATGTGACATGCCCAGATGTTTGTCTCCAGGTGACTCTAGACCCCGTCTTGTTAGTGATCTGTGTTAGCCACCACCACAGGGTGCAATATCAACTTGCATCTGCACAATCAAGAAAGAGGCCTGAGGCCTGGTGGGCTTCTTAACGCTGATGAGTTGCAGCTCTGACCTGTTGACTGAGCCAACCCAAAAGAGGCAGGCTTTGGGTGTGACCTGGGATTATATTCCACTGCAATAGGTCCAGATGTTGTGTAGGTGACTCGGAGACTTGGACCACCAGCTCCAGCAGATTCAATGGTACTGGGGATGTTGGTGGCAGCTGCTGTTTGGAGCCTTTGGCAGGTGAATTTCTGGCTGCTGGGATGTGGGAGCAAGGCCCTGACTGCCGTAGATGACTGCTCTCCTTTGAGTCCACTCTTGCTTTGCCTTTGGACCTCGGTAGAAAAATGAGGTAGAAAAATGAAGATCACCCTTGGAATCAGCCACAAAGTTGCCATTCAACCTGAGTGGCTGTCCGGTGTTAGCTGAATACCATTCCCTAAGCCTGGAGTACCCACCACACTTCCAAAAGATACACTGTAGTCTCAAATATTGGTCCCCCCAAAGAGCAAAATCACTAAAATGTAAAGCTCCCCAAATCATAGCTCTTAAAGACTGTCTTCCCGAATACTGGAATCCGTAGGGGGGAGGAGCTGATAGCTAAAATCTGGTTCCCTAATTGCTTCTTGATGATGTCAATAAAGATGATAGAAGCCAATTGCTGGACAAAGGTATAGAGTGGGAGTTCCAGGTCCCAGGAGGAAGAGGAGAGAGAGAGAGAGAGAGAGAGAGAGAGAGAGAGAGAGAGAATGAGAGAAGGGAGGACCACATCCACCCTGTAGACCTGGAGGCTATTAGAATGGGTGGCAGTCTCTGCCACCGGAAGAATTCTGATATAGGGTAACTGATGAGTTTAGGACAATAGATTCCACTCCCAGTGCTTGTGTTACCCGGCTGGTTTTAGAATATTAAGGCTGTCTGGTGTTTTCCGTCCTCAGTGACTCAGGTGAGCAGGAGAAAGGGTGAGTGGCAGGTCAGTTGGCAGTGGTTGGCAGCTGGCGGAGCTAGCTGAGGAGGTGCGTGGCCAGTGTAGAGCTATCAGCTTCCTGCGGTGTTTGTGGGAAAGGCATCTGCTAGCTGTGGGGGGGCTGAGCAAGATGGCTGAGGGTGGCCATCACTGATCCTCTGGGATCAGTGTCTAGCCAGAGCAACCGTGTTTTTAAAATTATACGCAACAGGAATCTTGAGAAAAATAATCCCGTAATCTGCATCTGACAAGGGAGAAAAGGATTATGCAGGAGGGCTGAACTCCATCATCAGGCAAACAGGATCTGATGAGAAGGGAACCCGGCACAGCAACAAGGAAAGGCTGCCTTTGCCTGAGGAGGCCGAGCAGAGACGCTGACAAAGAGGACAGAGCAACACTTGCACAGGGGTGTTGCTGCTGCGTCACGCGTATTGCCTGTCAGCTCAGTGACAGTCTGTATGTGGGAACAAGCGTCTGGACAGAGGGCACTTAGGAGCCTAAAGCTTAAACGTGTACCCAAGATGGGACAGTTTAACAGGGACGTGTGTGTTGGTGACCGTTGAACCCAGAAAGATCAGGACCAGGAAAGCGCGCATGTGAGTACCTTCAGTGATCACCACAGTACAGCCAAGAAAGCCAGCCTGACCCTGGTTCAGAATCTATCCCTGTAACCAGCTCTATCATATATCCAATTGTCTTTGTAGGGTTTTTTTTTCTCCTTAAAATGTTTCCCCTCTTCCTGTAAGCAACCCGAGGTGACCTGAGGTGACCCGAGGTGACCCGAGGTGACCCGTGAAGATGCTTTGCTATTCTCTTGCCTCAGAAGCCCCTACAAAATCAAAATGTTCAAATCTCATGTTCACTTTAGGAATTATCTGGGAAACTACCCAGGCCATCAAGATTGTGCATATCCAGAAAGCCACCAAGTACTTAAGGTGTCACTTTAAAGAAGCCACATGTGCCGTTCTGGCAGTATAACAGTGGGGTTGGTAGGTGCATCCAGGCCAAACAGTGAGGCTGGACACAGGGTTGGTGGCCAAGGAGTGCTGAGTTTTAGCCACACATGATTACACACACGGAGAGTGATGCTGAATGAAAGGGCTTAGCTGGAGATTCTCTAGTCATTGAAGGTGTCACAAAGCACCAGAGATCTGAGGACAGACTCACAGAGCTCAGAGGACAGACTCACGGAGCTCATGGCTGGATTAGCTCATGTATGTATGAGCTCCCCCTGCCACACTGAGATGATACTCACTGAGAAGGAACACATTTCTCCAAAAGCCAGAAGAGGAGGTTGCACAGAAGACAGAGATACCAAGAAGGAACTGAAGAAAGAAAGCCTTATTGTGCAGGAATAAATTCAGCATAAAACAACAACAACAACGAAACTTCTCTTACTTTAATTTTTCTCCCAATTTGGGGATTATTGTGTTCAGAGAGATTATGCCCTTGGGTATCACGGTTGGCACTGGCATTTGCCCAGCCTGCAGAAACACAGCTGTACTAACTGCTGCTTGTGGGACCAGTTGGGTGTGGAGCAGCAACTTTCTTCTCACTTTGTAGCCTAGGCTGGCTCAAAGCTGCTGTGGTATGTGTTAACTCAGTGCAAGGCTTGCGTGGTATGGATTTATCTTCTCACAGTTCTGGAGGCCAGGGCTTTGGAGTCAGTGTGTCTGCCAGGCTTGCATCCTCCCGAAATTCCAAAGAGGGCATCCGTCTCGAGCCTCTGTTCCATCTCTAACGCTGTTGGCAATCTGCAGCATGCTGGGTCAGCCTTCCATTCCCGTGACGAAACACCCGAGGCAATCAACTGAAAAGGTTGATTTTGGCTCAGAGCCTCAAAGGTTTGGGGCCACCAACCTCTGGCTCCATTGCCTTGGTCATCGAAGTGGAAGCCAGTGATAGAAGGGTACTCACCTCACGGTAACCAAGAAGCAGAGGAAAGGGCAGGGTCTCAGCATTCCCTTCAAGGCCATGGTACCACACCCTAACTTCCTTCCACTTGGCCCCACTCCCTGAAGTTTCCACCACCATGCAGTAGCACCGTGGAGTGGGAACCATGCAGTAGCACCGTGGAGTGGGAACCAAGCAGGTTAACACAGGGGCTCCTGGGCACATTCAAGGCCTACGGATAACACTTGGTTTATAGAGCCATCACCCCAAACTTTGTCCTCATGATCACAGGCCTCCTGCCATCTCCTCTGGTTCTGTATCTGTCAGTGGTTATCTCCTATGAATCTAGAAATAAGTCCCAGGCTAGCCTTCTCTAACCTTATCTTAGTCATATCTGCAGGTTCCTGTCTCCCAACCAGTTCATATCCCAAGTTTCTGGGTATGCCTGGGTCTTGAGGGATATGAACCCAATATTTGACATATAGTAGCAGAGGTGAGGGTGATTATTTCTGAATACTTTCTTCTGTATATCTGTGGGTCTCTCTCTCTCTCTCTCTCTCTCTCTCTCTCTGTGTGTGTGTGTGTGTGTGTGTAATCTCCCTCTGCTCCCTCCCTGCTGATCAGTTTCTCAGATCACCTACTCTGGGGCAGGTCACTTGCCATGTTCAAGTGCGCTCAGACTGCCCTGGGACAGGCCCCTGTGGCGGGAAGCTGAGATTTCTAGCCAGCAGTCATAGGATGAGTTCAGAGCAGGTCCACCAGTTCCAGTAAAGTCACGTGACATTGAGTCTGCAGCCTCAGGGTAGACCCATGTGACCAAGCTGTCCCCGCCTTCCAGATTCGAGAAAAGCTACCAGTTAATAAAGGCGTGCTATTTTCAGTTTCTAAGTTGGAGTGTTTGTTGGGGGTGGGCGGGAGTGGGAGGGTGGCAATCGTCATGTAAGCCAGCACAGTCATGGGGACTGAGGTGCTCTGGCCTGAAGGTCTGACATCCAGGGGGAACTCTCTGATCCAAGCTAATGGCTCACTGTTTCTAGAATGAGCTGAAGATAGCATCTCTCTCTATTCCCGCCTCCTGCACAGTACAGAGATGTCTGTTGGTGTATGTCGGGCACAGGCCCCACCTTTCACTGGCTTTTGTCTCCTCCTCTTTTGGGTTTCCTGGCTTCCTCAGTCACAGTCCACAGCTGTGAGTTGCTCTTCTCCATGCTGGCAGGCCTCCTTGAAGCTATGGAGGAAAAGCGAGACCCAGTCTCTCGGGTTATAAATGAGTCCATTAAGGGAGGCGGATTCACTAAAAGGCTGCCTTTGCTCCACCTGGTCCAAAGCCTCCCTCTTATGATCGATGACTCCATAGCCTGCAGACGGTCCTGAACCCCAGCGCATTCTTAATGCCTCAAGAGTTTCCAATTAAAGGCAAATGGCTCTTGGCAAAGTGCAAAGCATTTCTACTAACTAAAATAAATACCTGGGCAGGCTCCGTGGTTTATGACTTCTTCACACGGCTGAGAATAAGCAGCTAAGGAGTCAGGGGTGAGGGATCGTAGCAATGAGAGGCCCCGTCAAGCCTGTGAAAGGCACCCCAGATAGTAGTGCTGGGGTGGTACCCCTGGGCTCCTGGGTGCCCAGGCTTGGCAGTCCTGCACATAGGAACTTTGGGTGGTGGCGCTGTTGTTTGTGACAGGGTTTCCTGAAGTCCTGGCTGACCTGACTGTGTAGCTGAGAATCATTCTTGCCTCCAGCTCCCAAGTGTTGTGATTACAGGTGGGTGCCAACGCTCCAGTTCTGTGAGTTGTTGGGGAAGCAAACTCAAGGCTTGTGCATGCTATGTAAGCATCCCACCAACTGAGCTGGGGTCCCAGCCTACACACACACACACACACACACACACACAGAGTTTTGAATCTTTCTAGGCATGGCTCAGGCAGGCAGAGGGTGATGAGTGGAGCTCTCATAGAGACCACCCTCAGCTTCTTGGCTTCCATTGTGTCCCTCCACAGCTGTGCTCTGAGGCTCTGAGGTACCAGACTCACAGCTCTGGGGTAGAGGGGACTGGGCAGTGAAGGGGACCGACAGTTCGGAGAGCTCAGGGGTCAGGGGTTGCCATGGCTACCTTCTCCTCTGTAGGTAGTCTTTTTACTACATGGCGGCTTTCAAGGGACCATTGAGCCAACCCAGGACCAAGGATTAATCAAGGTCTACCCAGGGACAGGAGGGAAATGTCCAGGTTAAGGGTCCAACCTGTCAGTTGGGAAGGGACAGTTTCTGGGGCAGCTGGCATTTCCAGGGTCAGTGGTCCAAGGGCATTGCGTGTGGCTTCAGCTGAGGATGGGATTTGCTGTCCCTCCCTGCCAGGCTACCTTCCATGTGTACCCCACTCACTTAAGCAACCATGAGTCAAGACCACACACATCTGAGTTGTAGAAAGGACCCAGTTTCAAACTGGGACTTTGGACCACCACAGCTCAGGGTCCTTGAGAGAAGCAGAATGAGGATGGATTAGAAAGAAGTGGCTGGCACTGGGCCTTGAAGCAGCAGATCACTAAGATCCCCCATCCTCAGCATCCCACTGCCTCACACAGATCCCAGGTACGGCTGGCTGAGGCATGGCTGTCTACTAGCCATGCTTAAGGTTGGACCTTTAGACAAGAAGGACTTGGCACCAGAAGCCACAGGGCCCTTATGATGGCCCAGCTGCCCATCACAGTCCTGCCTACAATCCTGGCAGTCTCAGGAGAGAGGGAGGGTTGCCCATTCTATAGATGGCAGCTCAGTGTAGGATTATGAGGTCTCTGGCTTAGGCAGGAGCCACGCTGGAGATGAGAGCAGTTCAGTTCAGCCTGTGCTTGGATGGCTGCTGGAACCTTCTCTGTCCTAGATGTATTCATGGCAGCCAGGCTTAGGGAACTCCTGTGGATGGGTGGAGGTGGTCTGTGGGGTCTCCAGGTGGCTGGTGTCCTATCCCTGTATAAGAACCCAGAGGCTGATGTCACCTCCCCCACTGAAAGGGCAGCTGTCGGTCACCTTTCATGGCGACCACAGGCACTCACAGGAGTAGGCTGAGGGCCTCACCCTTCTTGGTTGTATCCCACTGCCTAGGTTGAGCCATCCTTTCTATCCCAATGGGGTCTGTCTGTCCCACATCTCCTATTGTTTGGTTGGCATTTGCTTCTGATGCCACCTTCTCACCTCAGAGTCTGGCTTTGAAGCTGGACTTCTATGGTTGGAAGTTTAATTTCCTGGTTAGCTCAGGGCCTCACTTCTAGATCAACATGCTCTTTAGACCCCCAGCTCCATCTGTTGCTATCTGTTCATGGATGTGTGTCTCAGTTAGGGTTCCCATTGCTGTAAGAAACAGAATGACCAAGGCAATTCTCATAAAGGACAACATGTAATTGGGGCTGGCTCACAGGTTCTCAGGTTCAGTCCATTATCATCATGGCCCAAAGCACGGCAGAGTCCAGGCAGGCATGGCTATGGAGGAGCTGAGAGTTCTACATCTTGTTCCGAAGGCCAACAGGAGAAGACTGCCTTCCACTTGGCTAGGAGGAGGGTCTCAAAGCCCATACCCATAGTGACACACTTCCTCCTACAAGGCCTACATCTCCTAATAGTGCCACTCCTTGAGCCAAGCATATTCAAGCTACCATAGTATTTTAGGACATATGGCCACAAGTGGTGCACATATCCATAAAAAATAAAAAATAGTAAAAAACAAAAAAATCTGGATATATCAAAAGAACACTTTACCTCACATAAAAAGGAGGTATCCAGGATGTGGGTCTAAGCATATGGGACCTGGAATATGGAAAACGGGTGTGGTTGCCCCAGACTCATAGTGGCTCTGCGTTCTTATTTCTTTTATGTTTCATACAAACACATGTGTCATGGAAAAATCATGTGTATGAATCCTAATTGAGGAGTCCACAGTTTCTTATCCTTTCTGTCCGAGTCACCCTCAGATCACGCTGCCCCTGCCTTCATCCCACCAGGGAGACCTCTCCTGGTCGTCCTCCCACAGAGATCCTGGTGGTCCTCCAACAGAGATCCCGGTGGTCCTCCAACAGAGATCCCGGTGGTCCTCCCACAGAGATCCTGGTGGTCCTCCAACAGAGATCCCGGTGGTCCTCCAACAGAGAGGACAACATTGCTCATTGCTGGAGACCTGTCCATCCTGCCTTTGTGAGATACCTAGTGCCTCACATATGCCCTCAGAAAGGACAGCATTCATAAGATAGCCTGATATGACATGTCCAATGTGTGTCTGTCCCATCAGGTCACCCTGAGTGGCTCCATTCTCTCTGTCATTCCCAATAAACCCAGAGACCGTTCCCTAAGACTCATGGTTAATAGTGAGGGTGTCTGACTCTGACCTCAGACCCTTCTCCTGGGGTCCTCTAGGTCTTCTGGGAACCCATCTTCTTTGTGGGGCGTGGCTGACTCCCTAAGGATAGAATCCTGAGAAGACACTGTCCATCAAGGCCTCCGCCAGACCTGGGAGGAACACAGTTTTCTAGCTATGGGCACTTTACCACCACCCTCCATCTACAGAGGGCCATTTTCTCATCCTGGAGTGTTATGCAATGCACTGAGTTCCTGCAAGAAGTCACACTGAAGTCCTGGTCCATAGGACCTTGGGCACTTCATTTGGAAACAGAACTACCACAGATGTGATGGGTTACAGTGATCCCATACCAGATCTGCATCCTCAGCCAGCATGCAGGGTATCTTTATAAGAAGGACACAGACAGGCACAGGAGACCATGGTGACATGGCTTCAGAGGCAGGGACAAGCCAAGAAGATTCAAGGCTTGGCAGACTCCACAGCAAAAGCAGTGAGGACTCCCCGCCAGCACCTTCAGAAAGACTGTAGTCCAGCCAGCCCCCTTGGCTTCAGCTTTCCAGACTCCCTAGCTGTGGGACTATGCTTAAACCACTAAGATTCGGGTCTTTTTGGACAGCCCCAGGAAATTCATCTCTCATTATCTTAATAAAGAATAAAGTTAAAGATCTCCAAACCTAACCCCACCCAGAGGAACTCCAGAGGTTGTTTTCATGCAGAGCCTTAGCCCCCATGGCACCAAGGGAAAACTTCTAGGCTTACACTAAAACATCCCTAACCACTTAACACGTGTGTCCCTGGGCTGGCTTTTCGTAGATGAAAAGTATCGTCTCAGACACAGAGCATGCTGTCACACAGAGACTGTCCTCGGTGGACACTGGAGCTATTCCCACCCCCTCTGCTCTCTTTTCTCTCTTCCCCTCCCACTCTTGCTCCCCACGCTCATCCCCTGCTCTCACTCTTAAATCTCCCCAACTCTTTAAAAGCAATGAGAAAACCCAGACCTTTCTGATTGCAAATGTTTCTAAATGCCTGCGTATTAATGACTGGTTGAGTATGCACGCTGGCGAACGCAGGGCGATCCTTCTTGTCTTAAATGAGAAAAAGTCATAGGAAAAATGGGCTTTGTGTTGTCAAACATTACTCTGAGCAGACGCCCTCTGAGCGCCCGGCTCTGGGGGCTTCCTGAAGCCAATTGCATTCTTCCTGCGGTGTGTTTAACGTCAGCGCCCCGAGGAGCTTGGCTGCGAAGAGCCCCGAAGGCCAAATATTTACACAGCCAACCCTCAAGCCCCATGGAAATGACCTCAGGAACATTGTTTTTAATTCATGAGATGTGGAGAGGAACGGGAGGCACGGCCTTTTCAACACTTGTTTCTGGGCCATGGACGCTCAGGAACGGGGGTTCCTAGGCAGGGACACTGTAGGACCTCCCTGGATCCAACTTACTTCTGGTGCAAGCTCATTGAGCCCCATTTCTCCTGTAAAACCCAGTTAAAAACCACACAGGATCCCTGGGGTATGACGAGAATAGGGTGCTCTTGGGGGAGGCAGCTGCTCTTCAGGTTAAACTCTCAGCAGAGACCTATGCTGCTGGACCCAGGGCATCTGGGTGGAGAAGCTTCCAACAGCTATCCAACCAGAAGACATATTGGTCTTCTCTTGTTCTCTTTCCTTCCTTCCTTCCTCCCTTGCCCTCCTCTTTTCCCTCCCTCTCTCCTTATTCCTGTTGTTTTATTTCCAGACAAGGCCTCATGTTCAAATTCATGGAAGACCTTGAACTTCCGGTGCTCTCAGGATTACCCGGCGCGCACCATCACACCTGGCTTACACAGCGTTAGGGATGGAACCCAGAACTACATGCACGCTAGGCAAACGCCCTGGCCCTGGAGATAGCTTCCCAGCCTCTGGTGCCTTGTCCCCTCTCCAATTTGGGAACTCCCTAGCTAAAGAGTGGTTCGCTTTGGCCAGCACCATACCCTCACCTTTCCCACCTGCCTTTTCTAGCATCCAGCCAGGGTTAGCCTACTGGCGCCAACACTAACTCTTGACGAGCCCGGGTCCCCAGAGCCTTGTCTGTATCAGGTGTAACAAACCTTCCAAATTGGTTCTCAGGGCACGCCTTCGGCCAGCATGCCAGCTCCCGCGGCCCCAGTCTGCGTCTCTCTGAGGAGCAAGTTCTGCCGTTCCCTTGAGTTCTACAGTAAGTTTAGGCTCTAGTAGCCTGAAACAGACTCTTTTTTTTTTTTTTTTTAATTATGTGCCTGCGTGTATGTACAAATATGGTGCCTGTGGAGGCCAGGAGAAGGTTCCAGATCTTCTGGAGCTGGGGTGATAAGAGATTGTGAGCCACCTGATATGGGTGCTGAGATCTGAACACAGGTACTTCGGAAGAACAGAAGCGCTCTTCTTTTTTTTTTTTTTGAGACAGGGTTTCTCTGTATAGCCCTGGCTGTCCTGGAACTCACTTTGTAGACCAGGCTGGCCTCGAACTCAGAAATCCGCCTGCCTCTGCCTCCCAAGTGCTGGGATTAAAGGCGTGCGAACAGAAGCACTCTTAACCACGGATCCATCTCTCCAGTGCCTGCAGCAGACTCTTGATACACCTCCTCTTTATACCATGGCCTGCAGAGCTGTCTTCCCTCCCTGCTCTCCCCATGGCCCCTGCATGCTGGACAGCTATACCCACTTTGGGACTAAAAATAATAAACCTTTTATTCTCCCTCTAACTGGCGTTTGGACACATTGTTTTACTATAGCCACAGGAAAGTAACTAAAAGCAGAACGTTATATCAAGACGGAGGGCTGCCGTTCATAACCCAGACCATGTGACCTTTCCGCCTTTGGACTATTTTGTGGAAAAGTTTGAAACTATGGGCAGGAAGAGTGGGGATTGCCGTGGGCAGAGGATTAGACGCTGCCAAGAGAAGCTTGCCGTTCTGGGCAAACTTAGAAGCCAGGGGTGTTGAAGCATGCATGGAGCAAACTGTTCCAGCTCACAAGGTTTCAGAGGGAAGTAAGGACACTCTCAGGACGTGGGCTAGGGGCTGTTTGTGTGTTAAGTCGGTTGAAACTCTGGCTTCATTATGATTGTGTCTTGAGAATATGTGCTAACATGTAGCGGACACAATAATTTGGTGGAATGAATTTCAAGAAAGCATAATGTTGAGTCTGCGGCACGGTTGCTACCGATTACTCTTATACTGGTTTACAATTTAAAAAGGCAATAAAGGGTGGGGGGGAGGAAACATAATTTTTTAAAAATGCACAGTTTGGAGAAGAAAAGAACACTAGGCAGCTTAGGGTCGCTGCCAAGGCATGAGCCAAAAGAGGCTATAATTGTGGATGGGACACATCCAAACAGTCAAAGGGCTTACGGGTACAACAGAGCGACATTTCCCAAGTAAAGGAAAACTTCCTGCCTGACACCTCTGGCTGGGACGCCAACTCTTCTCCTGTCCTTGGACTCAGCCAGAAACACAAGCTCCCTCGAGGTTCCAAGCCTGCCAGTCTTAGTATAAGAACTGGGTTTTGGGCCTTTGGACTCAGCCTGGAACCAAACCGTGGGCTTCACTGGCTCTTAGCGTGTTGGCTTATGATCAAGATCTGGGGTCTGGCTTACATAACTTCACAGCCACACGAGTCTCCTCCCCCTCCCATCTCTACCTCTACATACGAATACACGCGAGGGACACACACCTGTGTGGATCACTATATACACTCGTGTATGTGCAGTTCAAATGGACGTCGGCTTGGTTTCTCTGAATTACTCTTACTAAGACAGATTGTGGGGTTGAGAAAACATGTTGGGCTTTCGTTGCTGTGATGAAGTGTCTGCCTCACAGCTCAGGGGAGGATTCTCTGGTTGGTTTTGCTCATTGGCTCACAGGTAAGGCAGGCATGACACAAACAGCCCCTAGCCCAGGTCCTGAGACTGTCCTTACTTCCCTCTGGAACCTTGTGAGCTGGAACAGCTCACAAATTAGTTCATGTCATGAGGATGGTGGTGGTGATGATGAGGATGGTGGTGATGATGATGGTGGTGATAGTCAGAGACAGACAGACAGACAGACAGACAGACAGACAGACAGAATATGCCTTATTAGAAGGCTTTCTGGTTTTCCTTCCCTTACTCTGTCTGTTCCCCTCCCTACTGGGTAGTGCCATTCAGGGCAAGCCTTCCCTCTTAGTTAATCCTCTCTCGAAAATTTCTCAAAGACACTCTTAGGTGATTTTCTAAGTGCCTAGGTGCTCCGGAATCTACATTGGCAACCAGGAGCAGCTATTAAAGGGTGGTCCTGGGAACAGAATTTTAAAAACAGGTTTACCGAATGGGTCCTGGAGTCTCTGGAAGGTTCTCTAATAGGATCCCATCTAAAGACATGTGCTCCTGCTTCCAATAGTCAGTGAAGCTCTTTCCACAAGCGATTCTGTCACCATGATGGGGGTCATCTCAACCTTCAGGACATCGAGAAGCTAAATGCCTGTTCCTGGAAGCGCCCAGGCCGTGGGATTTGGGGGTGGTACAGACAAATGCATATGGATTTGGGCACAGGGAAGTGCAGTGATACTACAATAAATATCTAAAAGTATGAGCTGTCTGCAAAACCAGATCATAGCAAGAGGATGGGAAATTTTGAAGTGCACATGAGAAGTCTAGATTTCAGTGCAGGAACTGTTATTGGAAGGGGTATGTACTTAGAGGTGCTTCTGTGGCTATCTCAGATGGACACACAGACAGTACATTAGAGCTGGAAACAGTTCTTCTCTGTTGAAAGTGGCCAAGTGCCTGGCTAAATCACAGCCTAGTGTTATGGAAAATGATGGATTTAGTGCAGAGGGTTTCTATGCTGACTCAAAGGCACAATCTGCTTCTCCATACTGTTCATGAAGGTGCAGGCTAGCCCTCTCACAGTGCCCATGCTGCAGGCTAGCCTTCCTTCCCTATACATGATATAGGCTGGCTTCTTCTCAGTGCTGGTGAAGACACAGCCTGGCCTTTTTATATCATGGTGAACTGTGAGAAGAAAAAAGGAAACCTTTGCTTTTTTCTAAGCTAAGCTCCTAAGAATTGATCTTAGGTATTCATTACATTAATAGCCTTGGTTGGAGAAACAAACAAACAAACAACAAAAAAGAGGTATGTGACTGGGGAGATGCTCTGTGGGTAAAGTACTTGCCAGGCAGGCATGAGGACCTGAGGTTTACTCCAGAAACCCTGTGAAGAAGCTGAGCTTGGAGGTCCACATTTGGAGGCAGGTATCTAGGGCCTTAGCGCTCACTGATGAGCAGACTTAGTCTACTTCTCAAATTCTAGGCCAGTGAGAGTCCTTATCTAAAAATCTGAAATGATACCCAAGACTGACCTTTGGCTCACTCCTCATGTATATGCATG
The DNA here is from genome assembly GCA_902729485.2 of Mus minutoides. NCBI lineage: Eukaryota > Metazoa > Chordata > Mammalia > Rodentia > Muridae > Mus > Mus minutoides. The sequence goes on from LR749528.1 coordinate 2,076,690, forward strand.
TGTATTCACACCAACACACACACACACAGACACACACACACACACACACACACACACACACACACACACACACGCTTGTGTGTGGACAAAGAAAATAAAAGCTTTTTCCCAGAGAATGCTAAAAGTGTTGGTGAGATTAAGGGTGGGCTAATCAGCCATGCCAGCACATGCTAAGATGGAAATGGCTACATCCAAGAGACTCTGCCAGTCGGGGCCAAAAGGCACAAGTGTCAGATGAATAAAGGAAGGCTCTGAAACCCTGGTGTCACATACTATGGAGTACCAGAGCTTCTGGCTCTGACCATGCTTTATCCTTTAAGAAAACGAGAGAATAAGCTGGGCGCATGCCTTTAATCCCAGCACTCAAGAGGCAGAGGCAGGCAGATTTCTGAGTTCGAGGCCAGCCTGGTCTACAAAGTGAGTTCCAGGACAGCCAGGGCTATACAGAGAAACCCTGTATTGGAAAACAAAAACAAAAAAAAAAAAGAAAGAAAGAAAGAAAGAAAGAAAGAAAGAAAGAAAGAAAGAAAGAAAGAAAATGAGGAATGACCCAAAGGTGATTCAGAGAACATTAGCGCTGCCACCACAGTCCTGGGAAGCAGAGCTGTGTCCTTGCTTTCAAAGCATGGGGTGGGCCGTGTGGGTCAGGCCTCCCCATTCAGTGCTTCAGAGGATGGGCCACCAAGAATATGGACACATGAGCCACACAGAGCGGCAGCTGGCCTACTTGAGTGGGGTGATGTGGCTTCCTGAGTGAGCACAGAAGGCACAAGGAAGTGATTCAGCCCAGGAGAGTTATTCCTTTCCCTCGGGGTCTGAGAGAGCAGGCTTTGCTTGGCTTTGAACTTGCTTGAGACTGGAACTCAACAGTTCTTAAAAAATGTCACTTTTATTTTTATCTCATTTATTATTATTACATTTATTATTATTATTATTCATGTATGTGCATGTGCACGTGTATATGTGTGTATGTGTGTGCATGTATGTGTATTATGTGTGTATATGTGTGTGTGTGCATGTATGTGTATATGTGTGTGTATGTGTATATGTGTGTGTATGTCTGTATGTATGTGTATGTGCTTATTTGAGTGTGTGTATATGTATGTGTGTGAGTGTGTGTATGTATGTGTGTGTATGTATGTTGTGTGTATATGTGGACATGTGTGACTATTTGTGTATACAACCGACAGGATTTAGATCTTTTATGGTAGGTTCCAGGGACAGAACTCAGGCTGTCAGACTTGGTAGCAAGCACTGTTACACACTGAGTCATCTTGCCAAGGCAGGATCCATCACCCATCCTCTTTCTCACACTCCCTTTTGGAATGAGCGTGCCATGCCCTATGTGCCTGATATTTTGAAAGCACATAACTTGTTCTGGCTTGAGAAGTTCACAGGTAGGAATAATTTTTGCTTCAAAATTAAGCAAAATGATACCCTGAGTATTACCCATATCTGATTTAGGTGATTTTTAGATGAGACTTTGACTTGAAACTGATGTTGGAGTTAGTTAGGAACTTGGGGGCAGTCGGAGTGAAGTAGAATTGTTTTACCTGTGAGAAGGCTATGAACTATATAGGCAAAATATATTACAGACTGAGTTGTGTCCCTCCTCCAGATTTATATGTTAAAGCTCTAATTCACAAATAAAGACTGTGGAGAAGGCTGTTTGGAGAAGAAGGGAGTTAAGGCAGGCTAAGTGGGGACACACGAGTAGGCTGGAAGCTGGTAGAATCGGGGTCCTTTAAAGAACAGAAGAGATGGCCCAGTTAGGGAAGTGCTTGCTGTGTAAGCGATGGACCTGAGGTTGTATCCCAGAACTATGTGAAAAGCCAAGCGTGGTTGCATGAACAAGTAACCCCAATGCTGGGGATGTGGAGGCAGGAGGATTCCTGGGACTCACCAGCCAGCTAATCAGGCAACATGGGTGAGCTCCAGGGTAACTGGGAGACCCTGCCTCCAAGAATAAGGCAGAGAAACACCAGAAAGCTTCCTTGGGCAAGCACACCAGCACGCATACGGGCATACACACACACACACACACACACACACACACACACACACACACACACCCCACGAAGAGGAAAACCAAGCCCCCCCCCAGTCCCTTTCTGTATGCACAGAGACTTGTATGTGAACACAGAAACAGAGGCCAGCAAGAAGCTGGAAGAGGAGGCTTCTCAGGCACCACATTGCAGAAAGTAGATTTCTGTCATTTGAGCCATCTTAATTGCTATTTGATGCCCACTATGGGCGGTGTCATCCCTAGGCAGGTGGCCTGGGGCCTATAACTAAAAGGAAATAGACAAACCAGTAAACTATATTCCTCTATGGTCTCTGCTTCAGTTCCTCAATTCTCCTTGATGAAGTAACTTGTAAGGCAAATAAACCCTTTCTTCCCCCAAGGGGCTTTGGGGACAGTGGTGTTTTATTATAGCAACAGAAATTACAGTTAGTGAGCATCTGCCTTCAGTTAGTGAGGAGCTGACAGACTTTCTCTGGCCATCCAAGTTGCAAATGTTGACAAACTCAGAACAAGTGTCTGAGGTCTAAGGTCAGGCCATGTGAGTCGACTTCCTAAAACAGCACAGAGAGAGTCCAGCTCCAGGGTGGATGGGAACACGGCAGACACCAGGCTATAAGAGACAGTTACATCAGCCTTGCAAGGACATAAGGTACAGAGGGGCGGTCCCTGGCACCAAAGCTGGTTTTGACACCCTGCCTGTGACCACCGTTGGGTCCTTGACTGCATACACACCCATCATGCCAGCATGGGACTGACTGTGGTGGGAGGTAGCCCGATCCCATCGGTCCCCCCAACATTGATCATCTGCTTTGTACACAGTAATGAAATGACAATGGATAGTTTTATTAGGAGTGATGTATCAGCATGGGGATTCTAGGTCCCAGGCCGTACTGGGATGGCCTCGATTCCACATCTCACTGTAGCAGAAGCAGCTGCAGCCCCAGCCCTGGGGACAGAAACGTGTACTATTCCCATGGGAGCTGACTTTCATGGCTTCTCTGGGGGTTTAGAATTAGTGTATAGAAAATGCACACAGGTCAGGTGATGGTAGCCCATGCCTTTAATCCCAGCACTCAGAGGTGGTGATCTCTAAGTTTAAGGCCAGCCTGGTCTATGGAATGAGTTCTAGGACAGCCAGGTCTATCCAGAGAAACCCTGTTTTGAAAGGAAGGAAGGAAGGAAGGAAGGAAGGAAAGAAGGAAGGAAGGAAGGAAGGAAGGAAGGAAGGAAGGAAGGAAAAATGCACACAGTTGGTGCCACATAAGTGCTTGCCATCCTTCTAGCAATTATTACTTGGCTCTACTAAGAAGTGGGACAGGTCTGGACTCCCCTTCCCTCTCTTCATTCTGCCACCTGCCCCGCCCCCCATTTCTCACCAGCCTGGGGATCAGGTCCTAGGGCCACCTGCCCACAGGAGTAATAAGGTCCCTTTGACCTGCTTTGCACCTCAGGAGTGATCTTGCCTTCAGGCTGTCTCTGTGGGAGCAACCCAGACCAATCAGAGGCTTTATAGTTCTCTGCCTCTATCCCACCCTAAGCCAAGCCTGCCGGGCAGAAGCTCAGCCCACACTATCCACTGAACTCCAAAGACATTCCACCACTCTCATTCCGCCCACAGTGACCAGCTGAGCCAGTGTGCTGGCCCGGTCCCTATGATGTGACCACAGCCTGTCCCTAAGACCCCTGAGTCTCCCAGCAGAGGGACTTCATGATGTCACCCAGACCTGCCAGACAGTCACCGATGCATGGGGCTGGTGAGGTTTCGAACTGTCCCCCTCTCCTCCATGTGCTCCCCCCAAGGTCCCCTCCCCCCACGGTGGCCCTTTCCGCCTGTGGCCAGCACTGGTGGTTGTGTTTAAGTGAGTAATTTGGCCCCTGTTTAAGGAGAGGAAGTAATAATAGCGGCCATAATTGTCCAAATTACGGCTGCCCCTCTGAGTTTGACATTTGCCTAATGACGGCAGACGGAAACCTGACCTGAGGCCCAGGGCGGGTGGACAGTGATGACTGCTGGGAGTGTCCCCAAAGCCAGCCAAGCCTTTGCTGGCCATGGCCCTGAAGGATGAGCCTCTCAGCAGAAACACTTGCAAACCAGATCCCAGAGAGGGAGCCACTGGCCACAGCCTTAAGTGGGGCTAGAGACAAGCCACCTTACTATTTGGTAAGCTTTTGGCTTCAACCAGACTGTGCACCGCCCATTCCAAACTTGAAGTATAGATCCCCAATCCTTCAACGCTGCTTCTGTTTGCTCCTTATGGTTGTTGGTACACGACATCCAGGTGATGTTGTGTTTGTAAAAGAAATAAAGGAGAGAAGGAGTATGTTTGGTGGATGTGCAGTCGGGTGAGGGGGAAGGGGGTGCCTCTGTGGGCCCACGCTCAGCCATCCCTTCCCCCTGAGGGACCAGCCACAAGATAGTATTAAACAGAGTTTAATTAGGGCATGGGGAGGGGAGTTGAAAGGGTAGGAGAGAGAGAGAGAGAGAGAGAGAGAGAGAGAGAGAGAGAGAGAGAAGGAGGAGGAAAGTAGAGGTCATGAGCACATGGAGGGGGGAGGAGGGAATGGAGAGGGGGGAAGGGACAAGAGGACAGATCGAGAGGAGGAAGTCAAAAGAGAAAGAGAGAAAAAGAAAGAAAGAGAGAGAGAAAAAGAGGGGGGCAGGGAGAGGGAGAGGGGAGGGGAGGGGGAGGGGGAAAGGGAGGGGAAAGGGGAAGGGGAAGTAGCCCCTTTTATAGTGAGCCAGGCACACCTACCTGGCTGTTGCCAGGTAACTGTGGGGTGGAGCCTAGACAAAATGCTAACAGGTGAGAGGCTTGTAATGCTGACTGGCGTCCAGGTGAGGTACCTGTCATACTGACACCCAAATGGAAATAACATGCTTGTACTGGCATCTGTCTTCGGGAGGAGCACCTGCTGGGTCAGCGTTCAGGAGAGATGACCACCGTTCTGACCTCCAGGCAAGAAGCACCTGCTGCTATACCAGAACCCATGTGAGGCAGCTTCGTATTATATTAGTGTCCCGGTAAGACGCTCCCCCTGTCCTGAAGATCCAGTAAGATGCCTGCTCTATTGATACCCAAATGAGACACCTGCCCTGTGGCATCCAGGGCAGACACCTGCTGAACCGATACCTAGGTGAGATACTGGCCAAGCCACACCCAGATACTTGGCACCCAGCAGATCTATGTGGGCTCTACTGTCACTATCCTCAGTTGGCAGTGACTTTGCCATGGCTACATACAAGCCCTGACACGCAACACCCCTGTCTGCAGGCTTAGTGGTAGGTGTTCAGTAGTTCCAGATCACAGGACTCCAGGATCATAGCTTCTAAAAGCTAGAGAGAACGTATCAGGCTATATTTCATGTCTGCCCCACACATGCCTCTTGGCCTTATAGGAGCCCACTGCCACTACTATCTTCAAAGAGGGGACATCTCACAAAAGACGTCCCAAAAGAGCCTGAGATAACACTGTCTGGTCAGGTTGGCTGTGGCCACCCCTCCTCCCATTTCAACTCAGACAGCAGAGGTTTATGTAAACTTAAAGGCCAACAAGGGCTTCTGCAGGCTGTACAGACCCCAGTGGTGATCCTAGAAGCACTTCACATCTTCCCCCAAGCTCAGGCAGGGGATTGTCTTCGGTACAGGAGAAGACCAGAGCAGCAGAGTCTCCGGAGGTCCGGCTCTAAAGGTGTGGTCTTACTCCTACATACTTGGGAAGTTGCAGCTGTCCCCACCCACATGGGGCTGAAGCCACAGGTGTCACAGGAGTCCCCGGAAGCTCAGGGTCCCTGCTTGGGGGATTCCTAATACTGACTCAGGTCCAGAGGTTGATGACTATGCATCAGAATCAGGTTGGTAGGAAACATGATAAGCATGTTTCTTCCACTCCTGGCGACCCAGTCTCCTCCTCCTCCTCCTCCTTCTCCTCCTCCTCCTCCTTCCTTCTCCTCTTCCTCTTCTTCATCCTCCTCCTCTTCCTCTTCTTCCTCTCCTCCCCACTCCATGTGTAAGTGTGTGTGCATACATGGAGACTGGAAGACAGTGTGTCATTCTCAGGTACACTGTCCACTTCCTTTGAGAAAGGGTCTCTATCCCCTGGGGAGACGGTTCAGAGGTTAAGAGCACTGGCTGCTCTTCCAGAGGTCCTGAGTTCAATTCCCAGCATCCACATGGTGACTCACAACCATCTAGAATGAGATCTGGTGCTCTCTTCTGGCATGCAGGCATACATGCAGGCTGTAGGCAGGACACTGTATACATAATAAACAAACAAACAAACAAACAAACAAACCTTGAGAGAGAAATAGAGAAACAGGGTATCTCATTGGCTCAGGGATCACCACTAAGGCTAGATTGGTGGGCCAAGGAGCCCATGGAGTCTCCTGTCTCTACTTCCTAAGCACTGGGACTACAGCACACACTACCATGCCTGGTTTTTCGCAAGGTCCTGGAGTTAAAAGTCCTCGTGTTTGATCAGCAAGTACTTTGCCAATGAAGACATCTCCCCATACTTCAGCCAGCCCTCGTCCATCTGAGGATCTGATGACTCTAAGTTCCACAGTGGCCCTGGCCTGGTATGAGGTGCAGAGATGCTGACCATGTACTGGGACACTACAATCTCTGTCTCAGGTCCACCCTCTCTACTCTTAGCAGCTCCAAGTGCTCCTGGCCGCAGGGAAGATGGAGGGATCACAAGGCTTTCCCCAGTCACTTCAGTATCCACACCCCTGTTCATGCCTCCTGCCTCCTTGTACCTCAGGTTCTCCCTACAGGGCCAGGCCTGGAGTCCCCTGGGAGCCACATCTGGGGTTCGCTGTGTGTTTTCTGATCCCCTGTTCTGGGGCCCAGAGATTGAGTGGAGATGGATAAGAGTTCTGTGTGCCTACGGGGAGGCCACGGAGACCCTGGACATGCAGAGGGTGGTTTTTGGCAAACAGGAGTCCTTGCCACAGCCTGGCTGGCTGCCTCAGGTCACATCCTGGCCAGACTCCCATGCTTGGTAGAATCTCACCACAGACCCGGAGGAAGGAGCCTTGAGGGGAGGGACTAGTGGGGTACTGAGCCTGTCCCAAGTTCCAGTCCTGGGAAGGAGCTGACCCCACAGAGATCAGGGATAGGCACTCTGAGGACAGGTGACCTTATAACAAATAAGGGTCCTCAGCCTGAGGACTAGGGACTGGGGTCATCCAAAGCTGCACACCCTGGGAGCTGGACTTCCTCACTTGCAGGGTGTCCCTAGAACTGTACCTCAGAGCAAGCTGGCAAGTCACCAAAGGTACCCATTGGCACCTCCAGGCTTTGCATGGGCTGGCTAGGGTGGGAAGGACTCAAATGTGTGCCCAAGCCCACCCCAAACCCCTTTGTCTTGAAACCTGCTTAAAGCAGAGCCCCTTGGACACTGGTTAAGAACGCATCCTTCCGGCCACGAGGCAGCTGGGGCCTCTGGAAGAGCATAAAAACATCTAGCTGACACTTGGTCACCTTTATTATACACAGAGGCCCCTCATCTCCGGCCTCTTGAGAGGGCTCTCCAGCCAGGCTGCCGCCTGCCCTTGATCTGCTCAGTACAGTAGGTGGGCCTCCCCCACCCATCCAGGGAGGGCCTTAGGGGATCCTGGCTCCAAGGGCCTCCAGTCAGGTCACATCTATCTCCAGGAATGGATTAGGAGCGGGTTGGCCACGGAGGAGAGGGCCATTGTAAAACAGCTCATAGGGACAGGATGGTCACACTTCTCTGTAAAGTATGACCCCAGCACTACCAACCTTCCAGAGGACAAATGAAACTGTGCATCCATTCTAGGGGCAGAGGTGTGCCTGCCACAGCCTCATTCACAGCTGCATGTATGTTAACACATGTGTAGGAAGGTGTTGAACCAAACTACAGACTTATTTCTCTTGCCCTCCATGCATGTAATCTGGAACAAACATGATTCTTGCCCATTCCCAGGCCCCCTGTGGTTTCCTGCATTGAGATATGCCTCTAAGACGGAATCTAAGAGTTCTGTGTGCCAACAGGGAGGCCACGAAGCACTAGGAGCTGGGGAGGTAGCTCAGCTAAGTCACCTGCCATGCAAGTGTGAAAACCAGAGTTTAAATCCCCCAGAACATACTTAAATGCTGGGCGGGCGAGGTGGCCTTGCCACGAGGAGACAGGGAATCCCAGAGCCAACTCTGGCTAGAAAGACCAGCCATAACCAACCTCTGGGTTTATTTGAGAGATGTTGTCTCAATGGATTAGGTGAAAGAGTGATTACTCCCTTCAACAGCCTCCAGTCTCCACGTATGTGATTACATGTGTGATTACATGTACATGTAAAAACATGCATGCACATACATGCACACTACACACACACACACACACACACACACACACACATGAAACTAATGAGTCAGATGTGTGAGCTTCCTCCTGCATCTCTATCAGTTGTAGCCACTGTGCTACATGGAAGCAGGCATTCCATTGTATTTCAGGAATAAACTCTGGGTGAGAACCACCATCTCCTTTCTTCTCTTTCCTCTGGTCAGTCCTACTGAAGGCCACAGCTTCTGGAAACCACTGCCCTCTGCCTACCTCTGCATCAGGAGTGGGGCAACCAGCCCATGTCCCAAGCTTCCGTGGCTGATGTTCTAATAAGGAATGTCAAGAGGAGATGTCTGCAGGAAAAACAAAACAAAACAAAACAAAACAAAACAAAACAAAACAAAACGTTCACTTGTGAGAGATGGAGCTGTGAAGAAAATCATGCCCCGGAGTAGGGTCTGTAGTTCTGCATCCAGTGGCTCCAGAAGGGATGTGGGTCAGAGACATGGGATGAACTAGATCTTGAGTTCTCATGGCACATGGGTAGAGGGTACAGCCATCGTCCCCCATCAGAGTACAGGGTACAGCTTTGGTGCCCTATGGCTGATTCTTCCACTCATGGGCCCAGAGAAGCTGCTGTGGTTCCAGACAACACATGCACACAGAACCGCAGCCTCTTTCTGATGTCCTTGTGAAGGAGCTTATCGACCTCTCTCACCTTCCTTGCCTGAAAAGTGAGAAAGGGCCATCGGGGACTAGAGGTGCGGAGAACTGGACAGGGTGCCATTCTGGACTGCTCAGGACCTGCAGTTTGCACCTGGCGGCTCTCCAGGCAGCTCCCAAGTGGACATGACTCCTTTCTCCCAGTGTACCTCCCAGGACTGAACTGTGGAGACCACTTGGTCCCCTAAGCAGATGTGCTGAAGGTAAGAGGGAACCCAGAGATATAGGGTGGCTGGCAGGGTGGGAGGGTGCAGGGCCTCTGGGGTTTGAACCAGAAGGTGGCCAGACATGGGAGGTGTCTTCCAAACATTCTAACACTTATAGTTATGATAGGAGAAGAGACCCCAATGTTTCAAATGGCAGAGGGATGCAAGCCTAGATCTTGGCATTAATTATGTGTTATGTCTTGAGAACTAATGATTCAGGTGGGGACTGTGTGGATTCCAAGGACGGAGCCTATTGCCAGCAGGTTTGGTAGCAACCCCTTTCACCCACTGTGTCATCTTGTCAGTCCTCATTCATCCTTCATCTGTTCATTCAAGGACTGATGGCTAGCAATGGCTGGGGTTCTTAGCATCCTTCAGCAAGCTCCCTCTGTCAAGGATACAGATGCAGAAGATACAAGTGGATACAGAATTGCTAAGGAGCAGCAAATGCCAGCAAGCACAGAGGTTGGAAGCATGGAGGCTCCGGTGACTCGGATGCAGAGTTAGAGGTGTTGCTTTCAGGGGGAATGGGCTCGGCAGCCACAGTTAGACACAGGCAGAGGGTCCGGGATGTTTGTGTGCCTGCTCCTAACTCTGTCCCCAGCTCTAGTGGAAAGGCGGCTATTCAGGTGGGGTGCATTTCTATCTCCTCTCCCTGTGAGCAGAAACATCCCTGGTGGTCCCCTGGCCTGGCTCCCTTTGCTGGGAGGGGTGCCCCCCAGAATCAGGTGCACAGGGTGAGCCCTTGCCTCCCTGCCCCCCCCAGGTCCCCCCTCCGCCCTCTAAGCCCTGTGTTTACAGGAGCAGCCCACAAATCACTGGCCTGTGCTAATGGACCCTGGCCGGTGAGCCTCTGACAGCCCCGGAGGCTTTTAGGAAAGGCCTTTGACTCCAGTGACCCAGCAGTGACAGTGGGCACACTCTCTCTCCCCATCCCCCTGCCTCAGCGCAGACACAAAGGAGGACTTGGAGGACAGGCACAGGTCTGGGAGATGCTTCCTGCTTTCTTGAACATTTTCAACAGGGTGAGACCCAGCAACACTGGCTTCGCCCCGCCACCTCAGCAGTCCTGAGAGAACACTGAGGCCCAGGCCTGTGCTGTTTGCATGTCAGTCCAAAGGGGCAGAGCTGCAGCACGGTGTAGGACCTGGGCGGTCTACTCTTTCCCTCTGGTCCCCTGAACTCAGTGTTTCCAAAGGGGCAGCTCAGCTGGGCCTACCAGCCAGGCAGCACAGGTGTGTGCCCCACTAGGGAATGCCCATCTATTATGAGCCTTCCTCTTCTACTCTCTACTCCAAAGCAGGGCTTAGGGAGAGGAAGACCAAGGAGACAGAGACTCACCGTGTACACAAGCACCAGCGGTGTGGCCAAGTACCAACGGTGCGGGTGTAGCTAAGCCCAGCTTGGCTTCAGAAAAGGAGAGGTGCATTTCATCACATGGTGGGAAAGGATTCCTGGAAGGACCAGGGTGGCAGGTGGCAGGCTCTGCCAATACCTCCAAGGGTTTGTATGATCCAAATATGTGCGCATGACGTAAAAGAGGTTACCATGTGGCTCACAGTAACAATGCCACCTGCCCCATATCCCATTGCCTCCCCTAATTCCCCTGGAATCCAGGTGAGGCGTGAAGCGGGGCATTTGTCGCTCCAACCGTGGGCTATGTCACCTGGTAAAAATAATGCTAGTGAAAGGGATACATTGCTTTCAGCATTTTGAGTAATCTCTTTTTTAAAAAGTGGTTACGTCTTTAGTATCTATAGGTATATATTATATATGGAAGAAAAAATACATTTGTTTACATGCAGCCTAGAGTAACCTCAAATTCCCTACATAGTCAATAACCTTGAATTTCTGATCCTCCTGCATCTACCTGTCCCATGCTGGGATTATAGGTGTGTGCCACTATGGCTATCTGTTTTAGTTTTTGTGACCGGGGATGATAGAATTGTTTGCCGACTTGATGAGGGTTTAGAAGGAACTGGGAGAGAAGATGCTAGAGGTTTATCTTGATTCTATTAATTGATGTGGGAAGATCCATATTAATTGTGAGTGGGGTCATTCCATGGCCCTGTGATCCTAAATTGTGTAGCATGGAGAAAGTGAGCTGGGCATGTATCCATCCTTTCTGCTTCTTGACTGTGGAGACCACGTGGCCAGCTGCTTCAGGCTCCTGTTGCCCTACAGTGAATGGGAGTACACACACGTTGAGCTGTGAGCTGAGGTTAAACCCGTCCTCCCTTAAACTGCTTTTTTTTTTTTAATTTCCTTCCTTTTTATTTTCTGTATATGGGTGTTTTGTTTGCATGCATGTCTGTGAACCATGCTCACCTAGAAGAGGGTGTCGGATACCCAAGCACCGGAATTACAGTTGTAAGCAACCATGTGGATGCGGGGGACTGAACTCTGCTCCTCCTCCGGCAGAGCAAACGGTGCTCCTAAGTGCTGGTCCATATCTCCAGCCTCCCTCGAGCTGCTTCTGTCTGCATATTTCATCATAGCAATGGGAAGAGAAGATGTGGGTTTCATTCTGTAGCTTAGGCTTGCCTGAACTCAGCAATCCTCCTGCCTCAGACTCCCGAATGCTGAGATGACAGATGTGAACCGTCATCCTAGCTTCCATACTGTTTTTAATCTATTCATCTGGGCATGGATTATTTTTGTCTGTGGGCTCTTGTGAACAATGTCATTGTGAACCTGCGTGTTCTTGGATGAAGACGCACTGTTTAGTCTTTGAGCACAGGCCTGGGATCCTTTCCTTCTTGGTTAGTAATTCCCTGGTTAATGTTGGAGGGATTGCCAAAATATTTGGCACTGCCTTGCATTCTCATTCCCATTAGCAACAAAGAAAGCTCCGAGTGGGGCTACTTGCAAAAGCCAGAATGCCTGGATTCCTCTGGGACTGGGTGTAGAGGAGGTTTCGAGCATCTTATGTGGGGGTTGGGAACCAAACTCAGGTCCTCCGCGCAGTAGCATCAAGAGCTCCTAAGTACTGAGCCATCTCTCCAGCCCCTGTTCCCATCCAGAGCACTGTTGCTCTAGAGAAACATCACTTAGGCCCCTTGCCTGGTTTAAAACTGGGCTCTCATCATTACTGGCAAATTTTAAGGGTTCTTAGTCTGGTCTGGGCACGAGACCTTTATCAAACTAGTAATTTGTAAATATTTCCTCTATCCTCCAGGTCATGTTTCTACATTCTCGACAGCGTCCTTTGAAGCACAGCGGTTTTTTGTTGTTTTTTTTTTTCCATTTGGATCCGGCCCATTCACCCATTTTCCTCATCTGTTTCTTCTGCATTTTGGTGGCGTATCTAAGAATCCGTCATCAGATACAAGGCCGCAGAGACATACTCCTGTGACTCCCTAAGAGCTTGGCAGCTCCAGCTCCTGCACTGTGTCTTTGATCCACTTGGAGTTAAGTTTGCACGCAGTGGGTTTGTATATTGTTCTTGGAAACGAGTGCGCGTGTTGCAGCCGAGTGAGCACCTTGAAATGCCACTTTGTGAGAGAGCACTGTTTCTAAGCCACTGACTTCATCCATGAAAAGGGGAGATAGAGGGACAGAGTAAGGCCAGTTACTTCCTCCAAGACGCAGCATGGTCTTCCATCCTGAGTGGGGCCATTGTGATCCCTGGAGCATTATTCAGTCTGACATCTACCAGACAGAGCTCCGGCTTTCCTGGTTGGGGGATAGATAGGTAGACGGTTGGTGGAGGAGGCAAAGCCGAGAGGTTCAGGCTGGTTCAAGCTGCCTTCCTCCTGGTCTCTGGCTTGGACCCTCCTTGTCCTCAGGGTCACAGTGCCCCATCTGTCAAGCCTGAGGCTGAGATAGAACCTGCAGCAGGCTTCAGGCTAAGATGCTAAGTGCTGCCCCAGTTAAGGTGACCATGCAATCTCCAATCCTGTCAGAGACCCTGGTAGCCCAATGAGTGATGGTCCCAGGGGATTGACCAGCTGCCTGGGTGTTCATAAACACAGCCTTAAAGTGGCTGGTGACACCCATCCATCTTGCCATCTTGGGCTGTGTCCTGGTGGCTTTCAAGGTGGCTCTCGTTGACACTAGCCTTGGCCCCTTCTGGGTGGTGAGATGAAGATGTACCGGGACCTTGGATGGATAGAACCCCACAGCGGGTGACCTAGGCAGCTGGGAGAGTCATGTGGAGGCAGTGTTGTGAAGCAAAGCACCCAACCTGAGCTCCACCCAACAGGCCTCTGCCCCTGAATCTGAAGCCACAGGCCATTGGGGTCTATCTTCCGACCATAGACAGGAAGGACATCAGCCCCAGCCTGGCACGGCCTCCACAGGGGTACCATAGAGGGCTGGTAACTATGGCCAGCTACGATTCTCAGGAGTTGAGATCCAGGAGGCTGTGTTTTCATATTCCCCAGGGACCCCCCAAACACAGTACACAAGTGTGATACCTCTTCATTTCTCTTCTTCCTCATCTACCTCCCTCCTCCTTCCTCCTCCTCCCTTCCCCTCCTCCCCCTCCTTCTCCCTCCTCCCTCCTCCTCCCTCCTCCTCCTCCCCCTCTTCCTCCCTCTTCCTCCTCTCCCTCTCTCTTCCTTATCTATGTAAAGAAAAGATAGACAAAGGGAATGAGGGAGACAGAGGGGGAAGGAGGGAGGGAGAGAAGGAGGACACACAGGTCTTAGTTCTAGCATATCACCCCATCATATATTTTGTGGGACATGCTACAATTTTCTGGGTGGTGAATCCATTTTTCCTCTGTTTCTTGGCTTCACCTCTGATTGGAGACTGGCTCATTCTATCCTTTGTTGTGACCCTGGGGTGCCATGGCCCTTTGAGAAGTCTAAGGAGGCTCCGGGAGCTCTGCTGGAAACCAGGCTTTGGCAGCACATACAGCTCCATGTGCCCCCTGGTCTCGGGCCAGGCCTGGGGCAGACCATCAGTAGGCAGTAGCTAGGAGCACCTTACTGCAAGCTCCACCATCCCTCTAGCCTCCACAGTACGCTCCCGTTTGGCTATAGGTAGAAGCATCTTGGTATCTTCACAGGGGCCCAGCCCTTTCGGGAACCAGAGCCTCATCTGCAGATTAGGAGGCAGGAGCCCAGAGGGATCTGGCAACTCTTTGGAAAGAAGTGGTGGGCATGCGTGTGGCCAAGAGCTTCAACCTGGTGCACCACGAACAGCCTTCTGACTGTGCAGAATGGACTGTCTGGACACTTTCGCTTTTCAGCCGACCGCACTAGCGATGCTCCTGGTAGGGCTGAGGACTATGGGACCTCAGTGGAAGGCGGAGGATCACAAGAGTAGAGCCTGCCTGGGCTACAGAGCACATTTGACTCAAACATGGACAATTTAGTGAGATGCTATCTCAAAATAAAAGAACTGTGGCTGCACCACAGAGAGCATTTGCCAAGTGTGCCCTGGGTTCCACCCCCAGCTCTGAAACAAAACCCAGAAAATTTAAATAAATAAACTGTGTGTGTGTGTGTGTGTGTGTGTGTGTGTGTGTATGTGACTTCAGCTGTCCAGCTGTATTGCTCTCTGCGATATACCCTTGAAAAATGGTTTCTTACAAAACCTGGAGGTAGGCTAGCTGTTAACGAGCCCCAGCCAGACATCTTGTCTTGCTGGGGTTACAGGTACCTGTGGCTGTGTGAGTGCTAAGAATTGAACTTAGGTCCTCCTGTTTGCACAGCAAGCTCTCTTAATCACTGAGCCACCCCACAACCTCCCAACCCCTAGCTCCAAATCTTTCTTGCCTTATGTCTGAGACTGGCAGGGCCAGGACAGAAGAGTTCGTCCATTCCATTTCCTTTGTCTCAGTCCCAAGGGTAAACCCACACCACCATCTTTCTATCCTGTCCCCATCTAGACTGAAGCAGAAAGAGACAGGTCTCATACTTCTCTGGCTTCTGCACAGGTTTCTTCTTCTGAGCCTCAGCTTCCTCATCGGTAACTGGGGTTCAGCGTCTTTCTGTTTGCAGAGTAGCTGGTGCCCTACCTCCCCCAGGTCTTGATGACATGCCCCCAAGGAATCTGCTGACCCCCCCCACACACACACACATACTTCACTGTGTGACCAGCAGACGTGAGGGAGGGGAAGCCAGATCGCTTTTCAAACAAAACGGTATCAGATGTGTGATTTGGTTTAAATACATATACCTATATATACTCCTGGCAACAGCTTGAGCTCTGCTCAACCCAGGTGGGGGAGGAGGTGGAAGGGAGGCCATTGCAGTGGCTTAAAACACCCCAGATAAGTGTTCGGTGATTAAGTGCCACCATTAGCTCTAATGGGCAATAATTGACGATGAGAAACAATTTTCTAGAGCACCATGGGCCTGGTGCCCCACACCCTGGCCCCAGCGGGGACAGCCGAGGGCTGATTAACTCCTGGGCTGGAGGAAATGTTGGAGGCACAAAAAGTTTCCAGATTCGACTGTAATTGGAAGAAGTGATTTCACTTTCCACAGCAGGCTGATGAGGGGCCACCCACCTGCTGGTGAGGGTGGGGCTCGTGACTGCTTCCTGCCTACCAGGGAACGGAGTGACACCCAGTCACTCCCACCGCTGTGTGGGGAAGCAACGGGGTGGGGGTTGGGAGTGGAGATGGGGCCATACTGCTCACAGGTCCTTCTCTCTCTCGATTTTCTCCTAAAGACTCTGGAGAAGATGCCCCTGGCGAGCTGGCATAGAGAGCTCTCCAAGGCGCCTGCATCCTTCACACTTCACAGCAGCCGAGAGCACACGGCTCCACTGTCTTCCCCTCTGCCTCTAGAATCCTGGTTGCTCCCACGTGGTGAAGCTGAATGCCCGTTTACCAGAGCCACTCCCCTTTGCCCCAATCCAAAGCATAAACAGTCCCTTCCCATCTGCCTTCACGGCCATCTGCCTGCCCAGCATCTCTGAGATGCATCTTCTTGCCTCACATTCTGGCCACTCCCTTCTTACATCTGTTCCCTGCATCACAAAGTGGATGACGTCACAGTCTTTACTACCTGGGTAAGGCTAGGTGGGCACGAACGCTATTTTATGGCTGTCATTGCCCGTGGGTGCTCGCCTGCAAACTGGGAGTCATAGTGAACCATTCTGCTGTGCCTCCTGGCCCTGTGAGAGATGGCACTGTAAATGTGTGCTGAGGGCTGGAGAGACAGCTCTGCAGTGAGGACCACCAACTGCTCTTGCAGAAGGCCCCAGTTCAGTTCCACCCCCCCCATGTCCCAAGCTTACAACTACCTGTAAACTGCAGATTGAGGGGATCTGATGCCCACTTCTGACCTCTGCCAGTACCTGCACACACACACACACACACACACACACACACACACACACCACATTTTAAAATATAAAATGATTTTAGCCAAAAGGCAAAACAATAATTAATTATTAATTAATAATAAAATGAATGCTGAAGGGCTGGAGACATGCTTAGTTGGTAAACTGCTGTACAAATAAACATGAGGACCTGAGTTTGAAACTCCAGAACCCAGGTAAAAAGCCAGGCAAGTGGCCTACTCCTGTAATTTCAGCCTGGAGAGGTGAAGACTGGAGGATCCCTGGGGCTTGCCCACCAAGTCAGTCTCCATGAATCAGCGAGCTTCAGGTTAAAGGAGAGACCTTGTCTTGAAGAAGAAGAGGAAGAAGAGGGAGGAGGAGGAGGAGGAGGAGAAGGAGAAGGAAGAAAAAGAAAGAAGAGGAAGAGGAAGAGGAAGAAGAAGAAGAAGAAGAAGAAGAAGAAGAAGAAGAAGAAGAAGAAGAAGAAGAAGAAGAAGAAGAAGGTGGCATCGATACAGAGAGAGGGCACCTGAAGTCAACCTCTGACCTCCACATGCAATCACACAACCCCCACCACACACATAGCACACCTAGACATAGATGACTTGATCCAGCTGAGCAAGAATAGCTAGCTCCTCCCTGTGACACTAGTGATCTAACAGGGACCCAGGCAAGAGCAAACATACCCTGGATGGATGGGGTGGATGGGTAAATAATGAGGGGGAAAGGTCTGGAAGCCTTGTGGGGACCCAGGAAGAGGTGACTATGTGGCATCCTCCATTGACTTGGGGCTGAAGCCCTTACCAGGCACAGGGCTGATTGGCCACTGCCTTGTTTCCTGCAGCATTTTAGGGGTGGCGGTAGTGGTGTTGGTGGTGGTCTTTCCCTGTGAGAAAGGCCCAGGATGAGAGTAGAAGCCTCTGGGACAGCTCCAAATGTCCTGCTGTGCTGCAGAGGTCAGAACCTTAGCTCCCATCCTGTAGCTGTGGATGCTCCCAGATGTCTTCACTACTGCCCAGCTGTGTGAGGACAGGCAGGCGGATTAGCTTCCCTGGGCTACTGGCGTCCTTAGTCAGGAGACTCACGGTGTTAATAAACTCGGAGGACTAGGCATGAAGATGAGCCAGGCTGGCTGTGGAGCCGCTGCAAGGATCCCTGTGTCAGGTGAGGCCCGGGCGCTTTTAAGGCTCCCGGACCTGTAGGCTGCTATCCACGATTTCCCTTCGTGCACAACTCAAATGGTGTGACTATTGATTCTGTCGCTCACTTTCAAAGCACACAGGATGTAAGGGGGGAGAGGGGACTTCCATCCCAGTGCTCCAAGAGCGCCACGGACCCGCACAGCACCAAGCCTGTGTCCTCTGAGGCTTCTGTCTGTGCTCTCAGCTATTTAGTTACACACTGCCACAGCAATGACCAATGGCCGTCATCACAAGCACTACGACACATTCCCCCTCATAGGGAACGCGACACGCGGTGCACAGACCACAGAGGCCATGGAGCCAAGTCAGCTAGCTCCCTCATCCATCCGTAGCAAATGGAGAGTGCTTCGCGTCGCCGCCAGGCGGCGCTATAAAACCCGGGTCCCGCAGGTGAGGCTGGTGACCTGGCCGCTAGCACCTGCGGGGGAGGGGTGCGGCGCAGCAGGGACCCGGCCCCTTCGGGGCCCGCTGGGGTTTTCAGCAGCTCGTCCGCGAACATTTGCATGTAATTTGGGAGCGGGTCACATGTGGGAGTCATCAGGCGGAGGAAAGGCTCAATCAGGACCTAATCACTGTCTGTTTGGAGGGGTCTGGGCCCAAGTGAAAAATGAAAACGGGCCTATTTTGTTTGAGTGACAGCCATCAGCAGCCACCTTTGACCTCCCCACTCGAGGTCTGCCCGAGCTTAAAAGCCAATCATCGGTGCAGGGACCAGAGGGGGCACACCCCTCCCTCACCCATCCACCCCTTCGGAGCTTTTAGTATTCATTCCTTCCTTCCTTCCTTCAACACTCTAGCCTGGAGCAGACCTGAGGGAGTGTGTTGAGCTGTCACTTGCCAGCAAGGCCACCTGGCAGGCGATTGTCAACGTTCCCACCTGTAGAATGGACGCAAGAGATGTGCCTGAAATAGCTGGCATTGATGAGCTGGAAGCTCAGGACTCAGAAGGGACCCTGGGGGCGGGGCTAGCGCTAATTGCCCAGGGACAGGGGCAGAGTGAGGCAGTCTTCCCTTGGGACTTGGACTCCAAGCCGCTACCCAGACTCGTGGGGGCACCGATCTGCCTCCATGGAAATAAATCCCTCTTTCTTAACACCCCCAGAAGAGGGGCCTGGGCCAGGGGATGAGAAAGGAGGTCCAGCTAGGAGGCTGAGATGACAGGAGGACCAGGTGGCCTCGCACTGTGAGACAACCAGGTTCATCCCAGCGCCTAGGCACCTCCATCAGTAGGGAGGCATGGGACCCCGGGCCTCGCTGGGCGCGAGCTCCTAGAGCCAGCCACTGTGGGACGCGCGTGCCCGCGGGGCTCCTGGAGGGTTCCCTGCTCCCCAGGAGGCGCAGCTGAGCAGCTCAGCCCGCGGACCGGGGCGGGGCGGTGCATTAGCGCCCGGCCCCGGCGTGTTTATCGGGATGTGGAGCGGGGCCTCCAGGAAACCGTCTGGCAGGCCGGCCCTCGGCAAATGGATTGCCAATTAATCAGCATGTATTTATGAGAGCGTTTAAACCATTATTAATGTAGTGTAAATACGGAACCGCTGGCGGCCCCGGCAGGGCGCACAGGGGCCATCTGCTAGGCGGCCGCATTCCAGAGCCGCCCCCGTCCCGGGATGGTCCCCGCCTCCCGGTTCCCACCTCCCAGCCTGCGGTACTGCCTCTCCTCGAAGGGCCCCCCGCAGAATCCCAAGGAAGATGAGCTGCAAGGAGCAACCTGCATCCGGCTGATCCCGCAGCCACGTAGGGAGGGCGGGTGATAACCTGGCTGGTTGTGTTCCTGTCTTGGGGAGGCTGAACAGGTGTCGCGCTGGACCCTGTCCTTTGGTCACACGTTAGCTCTATCCTTGGCCACCTGACTTCCTGCTCTCTGCTGGGCTCAGCACAAGAACAGAAGGCTTTGGGTTCAGCACTGGGGACTCAGAGCTTGTCCCCTCCCATCGTGCCAGGTTCCTTTCCACTTTCCAAAAGTACAGGCTCACCTCAGCACACCTTCCTCTTGGGTGCTTGCTGACTGGAGGTCACCAGCTCTTACCAGAGTCGGACACATCCTTTCTTAGGGTCCCTTTGGAGTACTTTATTGTTTGTACCCATTTTACAGATAAGGCACTGTGACCCAGTGGCAGTCACCCTGAGGGTGTGTGGTGGTGGGGGGGGGGTGTTACTGCCTTCTTTACTATCCTTCTGACAATTCCCAAAAGCTCAGGACCATGTTACTCAGTAATTCGGTTTCAGGATCCACCCCCAGTTGGAACCACAAGTAGACAGTGGCTTCAAAGAAAAAAGGTGGAAGCCATCTGTCTGCACATAGATTTAAAAATACGAAGTTTGGTTATTAGGTTAGCAGTGAAGGGGAGAGATAACTCTGTTTCTAATTGCTCTTCCAGAGGACCAGAGTTCAGTTCCTAGCAGCCCTGTCAGTGCCTCAAAAACCTGAAACTCCAAGGGATAGGTTGCCCTCTTCTGGCTTTCTTGGGTGCTGGCAGGCACGTGGCATGCGGCATGGAAAAAAGATAATCTTGATTTTTAAAGAAAGCAGCAAGGGGTGAAGCCAGGTGGAGAGCAGCTGTCAAAAGTTCCTCTTGAGGGTCACTGCTTCTGCCATGACGCTAAGATGTACCCTTTCTGTATGCGTTTCTTCACTTTTTAGTTCATGATGGTGAAGATGTTTTCATCATCAATGTCCCCGGGAGGGGCCATTCAGTGTTTGTTGACTGGCTAGCTGACTGTTAGGGAAATGTAGATTAAATGCTTTCTTGGATGCTGTTTTCCTATTTTTCTCCCTTGCCTGCCCCCCCCCCAACCACTTGCATAGTTCATTTCAATCTTGCCTATGTCACAAGCCTGTCCCCACCTGCCACAGTGAGAACAGCAGACCTGCAGGGCAGGGACCAGTCCATGGTCCCACCAGTGCTGGGCTGCCGGGGACACTAGGCCTGTTCCCTGGCATTCAGGGAGAGGAGAAAACAAAGCTGTGGCATGTGCCCCTATTTCCTGGCCCGCCCCCGCCCCCCATTAGCCCAGTGAGGCTTGTTTATATTACGGCAGGAATAATTCCAGCCCTAATCAGAGGCCCTACGAGCTTTCAGCATTCTTTACCCAAGGACACTCTCCGATCCTATAATTTCCATCTCCCTAGACGCCCCTGATTGAAAGCAAACATTTTTATATTTGGAAAGGAAAAGGGCTGTGTGCTATTCATAGCCTAGTCGGGCTGTCCTGAGCTGGGCCCTGGGGGGCAGCAGACCAGGGCTCAGCTTTAAGGGTGGATGTTGGAAGACACAAGGTGCCCCACCCCACCCCTGCCCGCCAGTGAGGATCCTACCAGGCAGAGGGAACCCTTGTTCCTGAGTGACCACAGGGTTCTTAGTGTGGTGGGCAGGAGGGAGGCACTGAGTGTGGGTTATAGTAGGATCTCTGTCCTCCCTTCCCACCCCCCACCCAGGTGTGGTTGTTGAGGCGTGTGAGATGTCACCTGTGCTCATGGATCTTTGGAAACCTGCTTTGACAGTGAGCCCAAAGTTTGCTGGTCGAGGACACTGACTGTCCCCTTGGATTCCCTTTTGTCCTGGAACCTGTTTCAGCCCTTCCTGGTTTTCTCACCTGTCACTCCACAACTAGTCTGGATCCCTCATGAGTCCCAGGCTCCTCCTCTCCTCCTCTCCTCCCCTCCTCCCACCCCTCCTCCCCTCTTTGGTCCCTTTACTGGTGTATGTCAAAAGGAGGAGGACCCACATAAAAAGGAAGAGGAAAGGGCTTTGTCCACAGCTGCTTGGGCACTTTGGCGACAAGCCTTTGCAGAGAATGTTGTGGCAGAAACAGAATGAAGCTGCTTAGCTCATGGCAGCCAGAAAGTCATAGGGAGGCGAAGAGCCAGGGGACCAGCTCCCACTTCAAAGGCTTGCGGTGAGCTGCTAGATCCAGTCTTCTGCAGTTTCTTCTGCCCGCCCACCCTCCTTTCTCCAAGATGAGGTCTTTAGCACAAATGGCCTGTGGGGAAGGATGCAAATCCATTTTATGGATGGAGAGACCAAGGTTTGGGGAGTCCAGAGAAAGGGACCACAGGACCATCCATGTCCCCAAACCCCAGAGTGTCCATGCTTAACCCATAAAACTGGTAAGGGTAAACTGGGGCTGCCTGAGACAGGAGTTACAGCCTGGCTGCTAAGTGTTGAGGAGCTTTGGTTTGTGTGTGTGTGTGTATGTGTGTGGTGTGTGTGTAATGTGTGTATATATGTGTGTGGTGTGGTGTATGTGTGTGGTGTGCTCTGTGTGTGTGCTATGTATATATATGTGTGGTGTGTGTGTGGTATGGTGTGTGTATGTGTGCAGTATATATATATATATATATATATATATATATATATATATATATATATATATATGTGTGTGTGTGTGTGTGGTGTGTGGTGTGTTTGTGTGTGTGGTATATGTGGTGTGTATGTGTGTGTGTATGGTATGTTTGTGTGTGTGGTATATGTAGTGTGTATGTGTGTGGTGTGTGTGTGGTGTATGTATATATATATATGTGTGTGTGTGTGTGTGTGGTATATGTATATGTGTGTGTATGTGTGGTGTGTGGTGTAGTGTGTGTGTAATGTATGTATGTGATGTGTGTGTGTGTTGTATATATATGGTGTGTGTGTGTGTAGTATGTGTGTGTGGTGTGGTATGTCTGTGTATTGTATGTATATGTGTATGTATGTATGGATGTGTGTGTGTGTGTATGTGTGTGTGGTGTGTGTAATATATGTATGTGGTGTGTGTGTGTGTTGTATATATGTGGTGTGTGTGTAGTGTGTGTGTGTGTGGTGTGGTGTGTCTGTGTATTGTATGTATATGTGTATGTATGGATGTGTGTGTGTATGTATGTATGGATGTGTGTGTGTGTATGTGTGTGTGTATGGATGTGTGCACATGATTGTACATGAGCATATGGAGGCCACAGGTCAATGTCAGTGACTTCTGCATGTTCTTTACCTTATTTTTTGAGACAGAGTCTCTTGCCAACCTTACTCAGCTAGGATGGCTGTCCAATGAGCTCCAGGGACTCTTTTGTCTCTGCCCCCCCACCCCACCCCCCGTATTTATATTATACAGTGTGTTGTATTGAGTGAGGAACCGCAGTATTTGTATCGCTAGAGTAACAGACTGCGCCAGGATGCATTTTACATTCAGATGCAATTTTAAAAGGTTTATTTGATTATTTATGTGTCTGTGCATATGCATGTGAGCACCCAAGAGGCCAAAAGAGGGCGTTGGATGCACTGGTGCTGGAACTAAAGGCACCTGTGAGCTGCCTTGTGAGGCTGCAGCGAACAGAACATGATCTTTGGGAGAATAAAACATTTTCTTAACTACTGAGTACCTCTCCAGCCCCAAATATAAATTCTCTTTTAACAAAACCACACATGCACAGCATCCTTTTGCTTTGATGATGTATAACATATGCACACTAGAAAACAGTGTGTGAAGTGTGGGACCTGGAAGTGTTTATGCCAGCTCTGTTGGCTTGGAGGGGGTGGCTCAGCAGGGAGTGTACCTGCTACTCAAGCATGAGATGTGAGTTCAGGTCCCTAGCACCCAGGTGACAGAAACTGGGTGCAGTGGATGAGTCTTTAATCTTATGTAGAGGGTGAGGGTAGGAGTGGCAGAGAGAGGGAGGTAGATAGATCCCTAGGGCTGAGTGGCTAGCTGGGCTAGTAACAACAGCAAGCTCCTGGCGCAGGGAGAGACCCTGTCTCAAAAAGCAGAGTGGAGAGCCATAAAGGAAGTCACTTAACACACACACACACACACACACACACACACACACGCACACGCACACGCACACGCACACGCACACGCACACGCACACGCACACGCACACGCACACGCACACACACACACACACACACACACACACCACAATATGGAACTGCTGGATCCCTGATCATTTGTCTTAGGGCGTCCACCCTTTGAGCATGAGTTCATGATACTGTTCACCTACAAATGTGCTGAGCCACCTTTAGAGCTACCCTGGGATGTCTGCAGTCCTTGGGTCACAGGTTGGATATGCCTGGATTTTAATTCTTGGAGGAATTACCAAACCATTTTCTGCAACGCTGCGGCAGGTACTTCCCACCATCAGGACTCCAGCTTCCCCTATGCCCAGCACTGCTCATTAGAGCCATCTAGTGAGCCTGAGGTACTCATACCCACTCTGACTCACAGTCTTCTTAGGACTAAAATGTGTTATGGAACACATTTTCATGTCTTATCAACCATCCCGTATTCTCCTAGGAGAAGTGTCTGTTCAGGTCGTTTCCCTATTACTTAACTGAGTCCTTTCTTTTTTTAAATTGAGATGTGGGAATTATATGTAGAAAACTCTGGATATTAAATCCTTATCAACTATGACTTGCAGATACCTTTGTCAACTCTGGATTGAATTTCTCTTTTCAGTTCTTTCTCATTGTTTGCTTGAGACAAGATCTCATAGAGCCCAGGTTGGCATCAAACTCATTTCATATTCAAAGCTGGCCTTGAACTCTTAATCCTCCTGCCTCCATCTCCCAAGTGCTAAGATTAGAGGCATCTACCACCACATCTAACCCTCACCTCTGGAAAAGCAACAGGTGCTCTTAACTGCTGGACCATCTTTGTGCCTGTGTGTGTGTGTGTGTGTGTGTGTGTGTGTGTGTGTGTGGCATCAGGCACATCCTCATCCATCTGCACATGTATAGCCCATCATCAATTGTGAAGAAAAACATTTTTTCCTCTATTGAATTATCTCATTAATCTTGTCATAAAGCAGTTGACTGTAAGTCTGTCCAGGCAGCCTAGTTGAGCTGGTGAGCTACAGGCTCAGCGAGACCAGCATCAACCTCTGTTTTACACATTGAGGGCGCGTGCACGCACACAGGCATGCACACACACTATTCATCTTCTAATTCCTGACTCTAGTCACTGTGACGTGTGCTGGAGCTCCCACACAGTTCCCACTCATGCCCTTTCTGTGCTAGTATAATCTAATGTATTACACTCTTGGGGCCAAGCATACATGTTGTTTCCTATGTTTTCTCTTTAAACATATTAAGAGAAAAAAATTCAAGTGATTTATTATGTTTTTTTAAAAATATACTTGGATAACTACCTTAAATTTTAAAAGATTTTAATTGTGTGTGTGTATGTGTGTTTCCCCTGCATAAGTCTCTGTACCATGTTCGTGGCGTGCTCAAGGAGGCCAGAAGAGCTCATGGGATCCTTTAGAACTGGAGTTACAGACAGTGTGTAACTCCTGTCCCATCAGGGCATCACCCTGGGTACACACAGTGACACTTGTATATCCAGGGCTCTCTTGATTGTTTTATATATATATTAAGCCATCCTTTCTATTCACCTACCACTCCCCATCCTGCAGGCGCCGTTCATTATCAACTGATTGTTTTATTGTTTCTGACAATGCCCTGGAACTGAAATTTCTGAGCAGTCTTATCCCATTAAATTGGGAAAGGGATAAATTTTTGAGGCCAGTTTGTGAGTTTTGCTCCGGGCCCGGGGGAGGGAGAGGGGGAGGGGAGGGGGAGAGGAAGGGAGACGGACAGGGGTAGTTCTTCTATGCTATCCCTTTCTTGGTTCTTTTGGGCAAACTGGAGGGCCTCTGTGTTGGCTTCTTTTTCTTAATTAAAAGGAAACTGCCTTTCAAAGCACGTGTGGATTTAACCTTCTCCATAGTCTCTCAAAAGATAGCTGTTTTTCTGTAGAGTGCCTGCCTGCCCCCTCCTCTCAGTGTATGTGTCTATGCATTTGTATGTGTGTGGGGTCAGTGGGTACGGTCCAGGTAGAGGCTGACCTCGGCTCTTCCTCAAATACTCTCTATTGTAAATATTGAGACACGGTCTCTTGCTGATCCTGGAGTCACTGTTCAGCTACTCTGGCTAGCCATCTTGCTTCAGGAATACCTTATTTCTGCTTCCCACATTCTGTGCTTACAGGTGGACTGCCATACCCTCTCAGCTCTTACATGGGCCC
Source organism: Mus minutoides (assembly GCA_902729485.2). Classification (NCBI taxonomy): domain Eukaryota; kingdom Metazoa; phylum Chordata; class Mammalia; order Rodentia; family Muridae; genus Mus; species Mus minutoides. Next base: position 2,102,395 of record LR749528.1, read on the forward strand.
TGCAGATCCAAATTCTAGTCTTCAATCTTGCAAAGCGAGTGTGCTTTGTGCACTGAGCCCTCTCCCTAGCCCTGGTGTTCTCTTCTCAGGGTTTTTTTTTTGTTGTTGTTCCCTTCGAAAAAGTCTCTATGCAATGCATAGAGTAGAGTCTCTGGTCTTCATGTCTTTACATTTTGGAGGTGCAGAGAGTCTTCCTCAGTCTGATTGTGGTCCCAGTATTCTTTCTTGGTACAGTGTCCTGGGGCAGAGCATCTGTCCTATGGAGTTGGCAGAATACAGGAGCTGCTGGATTCGCCCCTGGACTTATTAGAATATGCCCAACCTGCTGGTAACCTGTTCTCACTAGTAAGGCACAGTTTGCCCCACTGACCCAGAATGGAAAAAAGAGAGAAAATCCCTATTTGGACCATCATCTTGGTCTGTTTTATGTTGCTGTCCTAGGCTAGGTATTTTGCAAAGTAGGGGTTGTTTGTTTGTTTGTTTTGTTTGTTTGTTTTGTCTCATAGATCTAGAAGGTTAGGGGCATTTTCTCAGTTCTGGGGCTGAGACCCATGGTATTGTAAAATAGCAAGAGTTTGTGAGAAAGGGGGACAGAGGTCACAATGAAAGACAGGATGCAGGAGACTCGTGGGAGGTAGTGGCAGCGCTAGGCACGCATCACCACTGCATTTAGACTTCCCACAAGAATAAGAATGTCCTGTTAAGAAATCACTAATCCCTCTTAAAGACCTAATCACTCCCCACTAAGCCCATCTCCTAAAGCTTCTGCCAGCTCCAGGGGTGGGGGAGACCCTGCTTGAACCAGCTCCAGGGGCGGGGGAGACCCTGCTTGAATCTACTGGTTCTTGTCATTCTTACTACATCGCAGTTGTATTATGCTTCCTTGAATAGACCTCTCATCTAATGTATACCCTGAGGACAATTTCCAGAGACTTCTCATTGTCGAGATTTTAATAGCAGCTTCCAGCTTTGCTTTTTTTTCCCTCCTGGGAGTAGGTCTGCAAAGATCCTCATGTTGACATACCTCCGTACGTCTTATCAAAGGGTTGAATTGTCTTCTGAGGTCTTTGTACCAACTGACTACATTCTCTCCAGGACTGGCTTTTCCACACCCCCACAAGTTTTTCAGATGCTTCCATTTTAGCAGGGCCAATAAGGATATAGTATTGTGCTTTTAATTTGTGTGCCCCGGTAACTCAATGATGGTCAATTGTCTCTTCCTGTGCCTGTTTCTGTCTATCTGTATTCATTGGTGAAGGGCTTGTTCAAAACCTAGCCCATAAATTATACATATGTTCATATTACGTTTAAATTATACATATGTTCACATTTTATTTTTTCATTTTGGGTGCACACATGCTATAGTGTGCATGTGAAAAACAGGCCAACTTGAAGGAGTTGGTTCTTCTCTCCCACCACATGTATCTCAGGGACTGAACTCAATCAGACTTGAGGACAAGCCAGCACTTTCGCCTGCTGAGCCATCTTGCCAGCCTATGCCCATTCTTAAATTGGATTCCTCCACCCCTGAGTTTTGAGAGCTGGCCTATAAATACTTTTCTCCTGTTAGTGGTTCGTACTTACACGTTATTAATAAGGCTTGCTGCAAAGTAGAAGTTTCTAATCTTGTAGTTAAACTGATCGGTTTGTTAGGGTGTTGCTGGTACTTTAAGCACTGGAGCTGATTAAACAGTGCCCAAGTCAAAATCACAAGGTCCTTTTGTCTTGTCTAGAAGAAGACATATGTTTTATAGTTTTCGTTTCTTTTGGGGGTGGGGTGGCAGCTACATCACTATGATATCCCCTGAGCAGCTTAAATCCAAACAGAAAGTAATGGGTTTCAATCTTAGCAGTTAAGCCACTACTACACCAACAGGCAAATGACTTCTGGGACATGTATACTTAGTGTGACATGCAGACTCTTTGGCTGAGAAGGGTTATTGGTGACAGTTCTCTCCTAGCAACCTGTAAAGCACCTTATGATACTTCAAACACCACTAGTACGAAGAGACCTATCAGCTTGGTCCCAGCCTGATTTCTCCATGTCCCGCAACAAGAATATGTGATTTCGTCAGCCGTAATGACGAGGACAGGTTGAAAAAATTGAGCCTGGCTCAAGCCATTCCCCCAGACCCAGGATAGGGTCCAGCACCCCTTCCTTCCAACTCCTCCCAGATTCTCCCCACCTCCATACCTACCCAATTTTGTATTCTCTCTCTCTCTCTCTCTCTCTCTCTCTCTCTTGGTTTTTCGAGACAGGGTTTCTCTGTATAGCCTTGGCTGTCCTGGAACTCACTCTGTAGACCAGGCTGGCTTTGAACTCAGAAATCCGCCTGCCTCTGCCTCGAGTCCTGGGATTAAAGGCGTGCACCACCACGCCCGGCTCTCTCTCTTATTTTTAATCCTTGGAGTTTTATGGACATAGTATTAAAGTGACTTCTAATGACATCGCTTCACACATAGACTACTGAAATTCTGAACCCTCGTTAGAAAGGCTTCTTCTAGCAGTAGATAGTGATTGATACAGAGACCCACTACTGGTCAATGTGCAGAGAACGACAGACTGTGGAATGCTTGCCTAAGTGGGACGTCTATGTCACGGCCCCTTGAGTCCAATTTGTGCAGCTCAGACACTCTTGGATGTGAGATATCCCCTAGAATATGGCTGACCTACCAGGGGTTACACTTGTAAATAAAACTGACTCTCCGTCTCCCTGCCACTGTCACTAAGCAACACTTCTCAGCTATGGGTGGCACTTTTGTCAGCTTGAGCTTATGCAAATCTCGTGCAAGCTACCACACTCATTGTAAGGAGTTGTGTCATCTACCACCAGTGGCTTTTATAACCTTTCTGTCTGTCCCCTCTTCCATTATGGTCTCTGTCCCTTGATAGCAGGAGCTGGGATAGAGAGGTCCTACGTAGAGCTGATCACTCCACAATCTCTGCATGTTGACCCATTGTGGATCTTGCTGTGAACCACCATCCACTGCAGAAAGAAGTTTCTTTGATGAGGGTTCAGTAGTACACTAATCTATGGGTATAGTGATAAGTCTTTTGGAGTCATTTTAATGCTATGTCTATTTAGCAGAATAATAGTAATAGGTCATGCCCTAGGGCCTATGACCTGTCTAATTACAGGTCTTGGTCTGATAATAGTGAGGCAAGGGAAGGCTTTCATCTTGTGGAGCAGGCCGTCCAGTCAATCAGAAATTAGTTGGTTATGTCCATGGCACCTGTACCACCATTGTACATATGTAGAGGGCATATTTTACCAGGCCAGTTATTATTGTGGATTGCAGAGTTCACAGCTGGGTATGACTGATAATTATTTTCCCTTCTCTGGTAGAGTGCATGAACAGTACAGTATGAAAGCTGAGCGGTGGAGATGAAGGTTCCAGGCCAGTGACAGCTTGATTTCTCTGTGTTCTATAACTCGGTGTGTCCCATCTTCAGCAATAGGGTCCAAGTTCTGGAGGGTAACCAAGGAAATAGCCTATCATGTTCAGGGATCTATGGAACCCCACTAACCAACAACTACAAAAGTCAATAACCCATTCCTAGAACTGAGCTTTTTATTTGCTAACCTGCCATGTCTATGACAGTCACTGTTACCCTGATGTAGGGCAACTAACGTTAAGCTTTTTGTATATATATATATATATATATATATATGTAGATATATGTATGTATATGTAGATATATGTATTTTAGGAGATTTCTATACCAGTGGCTTTGATATGACTTTTCCAAAAGGTCTTTAGTGTTAGCTATCTCTCCCCATTTCTCTTCTACCTTCCTCTCCCACTCACCAAATCTATCTATCTATCTATCTATCTATCTATCTATCTATCTATCTAACTATGTATCTATCTGTACACACACACACACATTTGAGACATGGTCTTACCACATAACACTACCTGGCCAGGAACTCAATAGGTAGATGAGGTTGGACTGGAAATTATAAATATCCACCGGCCTCTATCTCCTGAGTGCTGAGTTCAAAGGCATTCACCACCATGTCCAGTTCTCTTCTTTGAGGCAAGACCTCTCCCTGAACCTATATCCCTGTTCTTAAAGGATCCAGCTTTTCATATGCCTCACCTGCATCCAACACCCAGCTGCCCCAACTGGTCTCAATTGCACTCCTGGGATCCACCCTCCTTGTCATGTAAAGGCTGTGCTTTGGGACCGTCATCTTACAGACAGGAGCACTGGCTTTATCCGCCCCTGTGATGTATTTCTGAGCCCCTGAGTGGAGGCCTACATTCTACCTTGCCCTCTTCCCTTTTTTCTCCAGGATCTGGAGATTCTAAGCCCTCCCACACATGCCTCGACCTCTACAGTCAGCCATCCTCGGGACTATCATCCCATTAGTTAGGGACTCAGCCACAGCACTCCACACTGAAGTGACAGTCTTCAACTCTGCTCATTCACAGCCACCGACATCACTCACCAAGTGCGCTATTAAAACCAAGCTTTAAACTTTTTAACTTTAACCAAATTAAACTTGGGCTTAATGTTAAGTCCATAAGAAAATCTCTGTAATTTCCTGCTGGGCAATGGGGTTGCTGTCTGGTTCCTACAGGCCATAATTTTAAGGGGAGAGAAATGTCCCCCACCACACGAATGATAGGAAGTCAGTAGTTATGGTTCTGGGCAGCTGTTCACACTGGGAAACAGCATGGAGCAGACTCCCACCTACCTCAGCTAAATGGTATCTTTATGAGATCAGCGAGCTCTGGCCTCAGTGAAGGGTAGCAAAGATAAACGAATAAACAAATAAATAAACTTTCAAAGTCTAAGCATAATTGGCAAACTGACCTTTGGAAAAATATTTTCCCACCCAGTTCCCAAGCTGAGGGAAAATGTGTACTTGGTACAAAGAGGAGCACCCTATGAGGAGCACCTGGGAGCACCACAGGCAGGAAGATTACTTGCTGGGCTCTGGGGGAGTCCTAGAATTAAAGGAAGGGCTGAAGATACACAGACCCTGAGATAGGAAGACCAGAGTAGTGCAGAAATGCTGGGTCTCCTCCTGGCAGTGGGCACTCAAGCAGACTGAAGGGGCCAGGCTTGGCCTCGCAGAACATACACTCCGAGAAATAGGCTGAAGAGACTGCACACCCCAGGCCATCTCTGCTTTCCACAAGGAACCCAGAAGGCCACTCTGAATGCCATTAGGGGCCAGAGGACTCAGCCGATGAACTTCTTGTTTCATCGGCGTGGTAACCTGGGTTCAGAATGACCTTTAACATCCACAGAAACGGCAGCTACAATAGTGTGAGTCTGTAACTCCAAAGCTGGACAGGACTGGAGGACCCAGAGGGCTTGCTGAACACGCAGTGCAGCTGAGACAGCAAGCTTCAGGCTCAGCGAGAGGAGGACCCTGTCTTAAAGCGTTTTAAGGTGGAGGGCCTGTGAGATGGCTCAGCAGGCAAAGGTTGCCACCAAGCCTGATGACTTGAGTTTAGTCTCAGGGTCCTACAGGGCCCTACAGGACTGACTCCTACAAATGATTCAGGAGATGAATCTGCTGTCCGTTGGGGTCCTGGCTCCCCTGGGGACTTGTCTCCCCAGCCTTTCCAGGACCTTCAGTTTGCATGCTATAATGGGGCACAGAAGTGGCATCTTTGTGACTCTGGCTTTTGTGGTCCCTGGAACAAGAGAGAAGAGGCTGTACAGCAGGTTCCCGACTCTTCCTGCTCCCTCTCAGATCTCTGCCTTGGGCTCTCAAACTCTGGGAACCTGCCTGGTTGAGCTATTAATGAAGCAGTCTGGGGGTTGGAGGTTGGGGGTTGGAGGAAAGGTGGTCGCCCACCTCATGATGAAAGTACTGTCATCACTTTGCATTCAGATGGGGAAACCGAGGCACACTAGGTCAAGTCAGATGCTCAGGGTGTCCCTTCCAAGTTTGGGAAACTAAGGAGAGGGGCCCTTTGGTGGGTTTCTCACCTCAGTCCTTCTTAGAAAAGGAACAGTTACTAATTACCACTCACTAATTACTGCTCAGGCAATTTCCATAATCGTCTCAAAGGGAAGGAAAAAAACAAACCCGCGATGAGCTAAGTCGTGAGCGAAAACAGCCCCAGGAAGCCAAGCCAACGGAGCATGTGGCCACCCTCGGGAGCCCTGGAATGTTTGCATCAGCCTACCCCCTCCTCAGCCCACAGAAAGGGAAACTGAGGCCCGCCAGGCCGGGTGTCAGACCTCACACACACACACACAGAGGGCCGGTGTGCAACCCAGAAGGCCGCGCTCCCCGTGAAGACCTTGGCACCCTCGAATCCATCAGGCCTTTCGCCCCGAGAGCCCTCCCTAGGCAGCGCACGCTTCCTTGAAGCTAATTGCCTTAGTTTGAGGTAATATTCGTCACAGAAACACCAGCAGTAACCTTTGGTCTTGGCAAATTCTCCCCTCAATCACATAACGTAAACAGCGATAAACGAGGGCTTTTTAAGGCTTTCTTCATAATACGTTACACATGCATTTGTTACCGAATCTGGGCTCTCCAAGCCCTGAAACCTGAGCTCAGTGGGGCGGTGAGCTGGCTGGGCCCCCGTGCTGGGGTCAGGGTCCCCCCAACCCGGACCATGCTGCCCCTCCCCCTCCCGGGCCTGCTCTCTCTTTTCTCCCCACCCCTTCTTGCACTGGCTCCCTTTGTTTCCCCCTCACTCTCTCTCTCTCTCTCCCATTCTCTCTTTTACCCTCTGGACCTGTTTTTCTTCTCCTTTGTTACCTTGTCTCGGTTTCTGTCTCTGAGGTTGCTCTCCTGGTCCATTCCAACTGGCTCTCTGCCTCTCTCTGTGTCTCTTTCTGCTTCTCCCTACACTCGACCCTCCAGTTCTTCTTAGACACAGGCCAAGTAAAGGATGGTACCCAATCCTGACTCTCCTTCTGCCTCAAGCTAGTTGATATTTGAGGCCCAGCCCGCCCAGCTTGGAGTAAAGCACTGGAGAATGAGCAAAGGCAGATAGATACAGGGAAGAGAGGAAGTGCCACGTTCAGGAGGGATGGGAGAAATCATGGTGAGCTGCATGGCAGCGGTGTCTTAGGAACAATAGGAACTGGCCACATGAGAATGAGAGGCAAGGGTATGGATTCCAGGCTCGGCAGAGAGTCCATAGGACAGCAGCATCAGATAGCTGGGAAGAGTTGATAGCCTCGTGGGTAGACTCCCCAGGGCCTGGTGCTGGTGCTAGAAGCAAGGCCTGGTACAGACATTTGCTGTGGGGGCAGATTTTTTAGTGGCTGCAGATGGAAGGGATGGACAAAGGGTTAGTCCAAGAGTCCTGGGTCAAGCATCACCCCAGGGCCTGCAAAGCAGGTCCTTGTCTGGTCCACAAGGCTGCCTGATAGCCTCGTGGGAATAACTTCCAAAGCCGGGCCAGCTGTCCCGTGATCTGTGGGTGTGGCCGCGAGGCTTGAGCTGGATGACAAGGAATGTTGACGGATACCATGTAGTACCCTCTCTGGCAGGTAGGAGTCTCACTTCCTAAAGATACCTGGCGAGTGGGGAAACCGAGGTTCAGTATGCAGGGCCAGGGACATGCCTGCCCTCCTGGGCCCAGACAAACCTGGCTCCAGAGAGACTCAGGAAAGTGACCAGCTGAGTCCTGTCAGTAGCTTCTTGGGTATGAGTGATACTCAGGCACACCATGGAGTGAACGGTTTGAGCTGCCAAGCCAGCGGGAGACGGGGAGGGGCAGAGGGAGATGCTGTGGGAGACGGAGGCTGAGGCAGGGATTCGGGAGCATGTTCTGTATACTCCAGATAAGCCACACAGGGAATAGATGGGGTGGCTAGCGGAAGGCCCAGCTACCTGCAAAGCTTGCTTCCAGAGAACCAGCAGGTCCACCCGCCAACGTCCACCCCACTCCCAGGCCGCAGAAGGATCCACTCCTTCCCCCTTCTTGCCCTTATCCAAGATGGCTTTCTGTCTCTGTCCAGCAAGGCCTCAGCCAACCCTCGGTAATAGAACAGCTTCCCCTTCAGGACCCAGAGCCTTGAGTTTCACTCCAGGTCTTACCCGAGACTCTCCCTGGTCTCTCTCTCTGCAGAACTGTCCAGTGTCACCTTTCTGGGGTCTCCTATCCAATGACCCTGATGTTTCTAGTCATCTTCCACTCTCCCCCTTGCACCTGAGCGGGCTCCCGAGCTGGGCATTGCCTGCCCAGCCCTATCTCTGGGATAGTGTGGATAGGATAAGAGCCCCTGGTTCCCAGGTAACCCCATCATTACTCAGACCCTTCTGCGACCTTCACACATGGAGGGGTCGAGTGGCGGATTGTTAGCTTATGAGCAGGGATGACATACAGAAGTCAGCCTCAGAAGCCAGCCTCTGTGGTAAGGGTAGCCACACTCAGGGACGAATACCCACAGGCTAAAGGCTAGGTCAAGGCTACAGACCTCCGAATCTCTCCCATCTCGCTGGAATTCAGAGAGCTGGTCTGTCCTGGAGATTCTCTCCTGTATACTGGCCACAGCTGGGACCCTCCCTCCACTGAGCCCGTGCGGCCTGGTGGTGTTCTAATATTGAGAAAATTGAAAATTGAAGCAGTTTATTGTAAAAGTCCATTTCCCTTCAGCAGTCACGTTGGTGAGACCGAGGAAAGGCTGAAAGTGACTTCCTGGGGGGCCAGGCCCAGAAAGGGACCACCTTTACACAGCCTCCGCAGTTCCTGGAGCCCCACCCCCATACCAGCAAGGACTGCCTGCAGCTGCACCCCTCCGTGGAGGCCACGGCCTCAGTGCATCTCCACGAGCCTCTGGTCTCCAAACTCCTCCTTCCAATACTGCATCTATCTCCACTCTACGTGTTGGGGGGGGGGGGGTTGAGGTGCATATCCCAGACACTCAGGCAAGTCGGAGATGGATGTTTGCAACAAATCTGTCCACTGCCAATCTCTGCCAGCCCATGTGTACCCTTGGGAATCTGGATCCATTGATCATCTTCTAGACATTGACTCCTCTGAGAAGGGGCCATCTTTCTCCCAAAGATCCTTGGTTTCATTCTGTAGGATGGAGATTAACTCACCCTAGGCAATCCAGGAGAACCTGGAAGATGAAGGTGGCGGTTCCACAAAGGTTAGCCGCACGATGACGCATAGTGCAGATAAAGGTGACAGAAATAAATTGTGTTCATATGTGCTTGTGCCATACATATGTATGTAGTGTGTAGGCATGTGCTTTGTGTGTGTGTATACTGTGTGCACATGTATGAATGTACAGCCTGTGTAACTGCATCTGTGTGTCTGTTATATATGCATCTAGGTTGTACATCTATGAATATGTATATGTACACACATATATATGTCAAAGGCCATTTCCTACTTGTATGTTAGTAGGTATCGTGAGTGTACAGATGTGTATTATGTGTATGTGTGTGTATGTGTATATTTATCTGTACATTAATAAAGGCATATAAACATATGTGATATGTACAAATTATATATATGCATATATTATGTACATGGTCATATGATATGCAATATGTATATGTGTGTGAAAACTGTCTGCCTATGTGTATCATGGGAAGTATGTATTGTGTGACATACATGTGCTGTGTGTTGATATGCACGTGTATATGTGAGTATGTATGTCTTGCATTTGTGTGTATGTGTGTGGGAGCAGGTTATACTCATGTATGTGTATGTACAATGCTCCAGGTAAGGACAATGGCTAAGGCAAGCGTGCAGATGAAAACCTTGTCCCAAACCTGTGAAGCACTGTCACCATGGGGCATGAAGGTGACACAATGGCACCCATTTCCTGAGGCTTCCAGAAGGTTCTGCTATGCAAGGGCGCAGCACACACTTGTAGAGTAGCTACAAGGAGAACATCAGACACCTAGAACTCTTGGAAATTCCACTCATGAGCAACATTGTTCAAAGAAAGAATTCACAGGAATGAGAACTGGGCACTGCTAACTCTATCCAAGGCTGCTTGTGTCCCCTGTGTGGTCAGCAGGGACTCCTGGAGAGCCATGGGAACAAGACCACCTTTGCACAATAGTTCCTCCTCTATTACAGCCCTGGAAGTAGCCAGAGCTGACTGTGGGAGCCCTGTCCACTGGAGTGGCCTGGGCAAGGGGTACTGTGTCCGCCACAGGGCTGGCAGCAGGGCCCTTGTCCAGAGTTCTTACACCCACTCCCACATCCTACGTCTAGATAAAGGGGCATCTGGACTTCAGACACCATGACACTCCCCACTATGTGTGCTCCCTGCCCAGGAAGACAAGGTCAGAAGGAAGACACAGTTCAAGATGACGAGCTCCAAGTCTCATGGCCATGTCACAACCAAGTAAGGCTGAGAGGGTTAATCTTAAGAGATAGGAGGATAACAAAAATCTCATACCTCTCTCTCTCTCTCTCTCTCTCTCTCTCTCTCTCTCTCTCTCTCACACACACACACACACACACACACACACACACATACACACACACACCTCACTCAAACACATATGTACACATCACACAAAATTACCCACACACATATAACACACCATATATATTATACAAGCACATATAACACTCATACACTGTCTTAGTGAAGGTTTCCATTGCTGTGAACAGACACCATGACCAAAGCAACTCTTAGAAAGGACAACATTAGCCGGGCGTGGTGGCGCACGCCTTTAATCCCAGCACTCGGGAGGCAGAGGCAGCCGGATTTCTGAGTTCGAGGCCAGGCTGGTCTACAAAGTGAGTTCCAGGACAGCCAGGGCTATACAGAGAAACCCTGTCTCGAAAAACCAAAAAAAAAAAAAAAAAGAAAGGACAACATTTAATTGGGGCTGGCTTACCCGTTCTGAGATTCAGTCCTTTATCATCATGGCCGGAAGGGTGGCAATGTCCAGGCAGGCATGTGGTCAGAGGAGCTGAGAGTTCTACATCTTGATCTGAAGGCTGCTAGGAGAAGCAGCTAGAGGGAAGGACTCAAAGTCCACCCCCACAGTGACACACTTCCTCCAAAAAGTCCACACCTCCTAATAGTGCCACTCCCTGGGCCAAGCATATGCAAACCACCGCATATACCAATACTCCATAACATATATGTACTGCATACAACAATGCACATCTACCGTGTATACACAGCACCTTCAACATGCATATACCATTGGGCTCTCATCCTGTCTCGGGCCCACTGACTGGTCCTTAGCACACAGCCCTGGGTTCATTGGCGGAGGGATGAATCTGGAGAGTGGTTACTCACTGAGCTACCCCATTACTGACCCCTGGTGTCTCTCACCCTCTGCTCCGACAGCTTTAGAAGCCAGCTCTCCTACCCACTCCTTTCTCAGGGGTGAACACAAATGCAGAGGCGGAGGTGGAGCTGCAGTAGGTGGCTGGGGGAGAGCTCCATTCGAAGCCTCATTGATGGTCTCCCTCGCTATGCTTTCTAGGCTGGCCACTGCGAAGGGTTCCACGCCTGCCTCAGCTCGCTGTTGCTGCTGCTGCAGACTTTGTGCTGCAGACTTTTAGAGATGGAATATTACTAAGTAGCCCAGTATAGTCTCAAACTTGTAATCCCCCTGCCTCAGCTTCCCATGTGCTGAGAGTTTAGATCTATGCCAACATCCCTGGCTTCCTTGGCTGCTTTTGCTTACTGCTCCTCTTAGAATCTGCTCCCCCAAGATGCTACCCTCAAATCCTGTCCCCCAATGCACTGGGATACTAGAACCCCAGAGCTCCATCCTTCCAGCCAGATATTCTGAGATGAGACTATCTAATGAATCACTTGTGGCCAACACCTAGCCACGTACAAGGTGCCTAAGTCACCCAATTCAGATATGTCTCAGTGGCCTTTATTGACCAAATACATAAAGGCACTTGACTATATCATGTTCTAAAATAGAGCAGACATGACATATCCTACTAGCTCTGCCTTCCAGTGCCAACTGTCACCACATTCTCAGGGTGAGCTTCGAGGGTCCTTGGCAGAACATTACGGGAGCTATAGATGCAAAGGAAGGGAGAATCTCCCAGAATGTTTATAGCATGCTGTGTTGGTCCTTGCCTGTGACTGTCAGTCAAGAACACGTCAGTCTTCGCTTTGCATGAGCACATGGTATGTCCCATAGGAGGCTTGGTGGCTACTGATTGACCAGCTTCACATCTGTCACTTCTACACTGGCTCTGCTTGAGATCTGTGACTGTCTGAGTCAGGACCCTGCTGGCTAGAAGGCTGAGTAAGTGCTGGCGTCCCGTGGGATGGCAGAAGCGAAGGGCTGCTTGCAGAGATGAGACTGCTGTGACTTCTCAAGACAGAAACGAAGCTAGCATGTCCTGGTCAGGGCGCTGGAGAGAAGGAGCAGAGAGTAATGAGGACAGGGACAGGCACTGGGGTTCCCAGAGCTGCACCAGCAGGAGCTAGAGAGACGGCTTGGTCAGTAAAACACTCACCTCACAAGCTCAAGGGGCAGAGTTCCCACTCCAGGATTCATATCTTGAAGGCTGTAGTGAACAGACCTGTAATTCCAGTGCAAGAAAGGATCCCTGGAGCTTGCTGGACAGCTAGCCTAGACTACTTGACAAGTAGAGAAAGAAAGCATTTCTGAAGATGACACCCTAGGTTGTCCTCTGGCCTTCATGTGTACCCATATGCACACATACAGGAACTTGCACATATATTAAAAGGAAAGAAACAGCAGCAACAGCAGAGGCCTTGTGGTGGCTTTGGAGACCCTCTTGTCCTGTGCTGGGCATGACTTGAAGAGAAACACATAAAAAGATAGATAGATAGATAGATAGATAGATAGATAGATAGATAGATAGAAAATGGAACCAAGGGGCTGGAGCAATGGTGCAATCAGTAAAGTTCATGCTATGCAAGCATGAGGACCTAGCTTGAGTCCCAGCACCTGCGTGAAAGCAAAGCATGGTGACACATACAACAGACAGACAGACAGACAGACAGACAGACAGGAGGAGAGGAGACAAGCAGGTCTGCAGAGTTCACTGGCCTAGCTAACTGGTGAACTCAGGTCTCAATAAGAGATCCTTATCTCCAAAGGGCAAGGCTGTGGCTGGAGCCTTGCATGGCAGAGCACTGGTCTCTCATGTCCAAGGCTCTAGATTTAAGTCCCAGGACCAAAAACAAAACACAAAACCTCAAGACAGCCAGGTGGCACCATGCCCACAGTTCCACACTTGGGAGGGATGGGTGGAAGGACCGGGAGCTTGAGGTTGGCCTGAGCTATCTCAAAAAACAAACAAAAGTTGGTCTGGGTTAACAAACAAACAAAACCCAACCAACAAAATAATAACGCAAACTGGATTGATGACCTGAGTATAACAACTAAAACCCTAACGCCCTCAGAATAAAACATGAGTGTGAATATTTATGACCTTAGACTTGGCCATGGGTTTGTAGTTACGATACCAAGGCGTGATCCGATAGAATGATAAAGAGCTAATCTGAACTTCAGATTGAAGTGAGAAGCAGGGCATGGTGGCCCACACCTCCACTCGCATGCTCAGAAGCTCTCATAGCAGACACAGAGAGGCACAGCTCTGGGTACATCTGGAGAGGGTTCCCAGAGAGGTTGCGCTGAGGGAGGAGGACACACCTTAGATGTGCACAGCACATCCCATGGATCTGGGGCCTGGATGGAATAACGGGAGAAAAAGATGGAAACTAACTGAGCCCCAACACGCAGCATCCCCTTCTCTCTGCTTCCTACGATGGAAACAGCTTTCCAGTCTCACAGCATGGCTGCCTAGGCACACGGGACCAAACGGCTATGAACTGACCTCTCTGAAACTGAGATCCAAAGCAATCCTTCTTCCCATAAGTTGTCTGTGTTGAGCATTTTGGTCACAATGGCAGAAGTAACAAAAGCATGGACATGAAGAAGAATCTTGAATTTGATGCCGGACTCCTTAGCGAGAACCTACCCCAGAGTGGGAGGCGTGGTTGGGGACAGGAGAGAGATTGCCTGCATAATGGGACAAAATAATTACAAATCGCATATCTCTGATCAGGAATCAATATCCAGAATATTGAAGAACTCAAATAATTTAACAACAACAAATACAATCAAAAAAGGGGCAAAGGACTTACACAGGCATTTCTTTTTTTTTTTTAAGATTTATTTATTTATTATTTGTAAGTACACTGTAGCTGTCTTCAGACACTCCAGAAGAGGGCATCAGATTTCGTTATGGATGGTTGTGAGCCACCATGTGGTTGCTGGGATTTGAACTCGGGACCTTCGGAAGAGCAGTCGGGTGCTCTTACCCGCTAAGCCATCTCACCAGCCCCTACACAGCATTTCTATACAAAAGACCAACAAGCACAGGAGAAGATACTGAGTCTCTCTAGCATTAGGGGAACATCTATCTAATCCATAGTGAGAGACACCTCATACCTGTTAAGAAGACCATTGAAAAAGCTAATAAGTAGAATAGAAGGTCTGCAAGAATATGGAGAAGTTTGAGCCTTCGTTCATTGATACGGTAACAAAAGTTGTTGCAGCCACTGTGGGAAACAGCTTAGAAACTCTTCAGAAACTCCACCATAGAACTAACTATATCCCAGGAAATCTCAAAGAACTAGGAGAGGACTCAGAGAGTCACTTACATGTTAATATTCACTTCGGTCCTTAAATCGTTGAAAGGTGAGATCAGCCCTGGTACTGATGAACAGAAGAGTGGATAGATTCACCGTGATACGTATGCACAGAGGGAAATTGCTCAGCCTTCAAAGGGAATGGGTGGCCATACTGGAAATGGCACACTCCGAGAGACGGGCCAGATACAAAGGGAAACCCAGGATGTCCGTTCGTGGACTGTCTAGAAGTGGTAGATTTGTAGATATAAAAGCTTGGTGTGCAGTCTCTGGGTGCTGGATGGAGGAGGAGGGGGAGTTAATGTCTGATAGAGTGTCAGCTGGAGTAGGTGAACCTTCTGGAACTAGACAGTGGTCAAGACTGTGTGTCCCTGCAAATATGACAAAAGATCCTAGAGCTGGAAGCTAAAAACAGTTCAAAACAGCAAATTTTGCCTTTTACACATACATGTCATAATTTGAAAATTAATTGGGTAAGGAATGTATTGTTGAAATACACACTAGAAATGAGTTAGTTATATTATGTGAGTTCAAAATTATATATATATATATATATATATATATATATATATATATATATATATATATGAATGAACGAGGCATTGTATATGCATATTTACAGCTCATCCTCTATATTCACAGACCCCAATTTGGAGAGTCAACAAGTCCCAGGTCAAAAATAATTTCAGTAAGATTATGTCTATATATAATACTTGTTTTCCCTTGGATTATTCTCTTTTTAAAAAAACAAAACACAGTAAAATAAGGCTGGCTCAGGATAACAACTCCGGCCATGGGATGCAGGTGATGTAGAAAATGTATTAGTGAGCCACTGCTGGGTAACAGACCACCGCAGAGCCAGGCGGGCACTCTGCATTCCTGCCTCGCTTGGTAGTTTGGTCTTGTCTGAGCTGACTTGGGTATCAGGGAGACTGCTATCTTCTCAGCCTACTCACAAGTTCAGAGGATGGCTGTGTGGATGCAGGCCAAGATGAGGCATGGCTTCCCACTGCTCTAAGCCACTTGTGATCTTAGGGGCTGCATGCGGACCACCCACCCCCAAGTAAGATCTTTCAGGATAATTAGTCCATGAGAGCCACGGAGGGTCTCATTACTATGTTAGTTTTCTCACCACTGTGACAAAATACCTGTCCAAGCAACTTGAGGAAGGAGGGTTTCTTTTGGTTCACAATTTGAGGGTGCTGTCAATCATGTCAGGGGAAGCATGGCGGCTGGAGTATAAGGAGGCTGGTTGCATTGCATCTTCATCCAGCAAGCACAGAGAGGTGAATGTTAGTGTTCAGCTCACCTTTTCCTTTTTATTCAATCAGGGCTCCAGCCTAAGTAATGGTGCCACCCACTCTGGGCCCCAGCCTACGTAATGGTGCCGCCCTCTCTGGATCCAGCCTATGTAATGGTGCCGCCCACTCTGGGCCCCAGCCTACGTAATGGTGCCGCCCTCTCTGGATCCAGCCTATGTAATGGTGCCGCCCACTCTGAGCTCCAACCTATGTAATAGTACTGCCCACTCAGGGTGGGTCTTCTCACTTCAGTTAACATAAAGTAGAAATTCGATTCTAGAAAGGCCCAGGATCTTGTCTCCTAGGTGAGTACATATCCTGTCATATTGACAATCAATATTGAGCATCTCAGTATTTCTTTAAGAAGGCTGGAAAGATGGTTCAGTGGGTAAAGGGTGATTGCTGACAAGCCCGAGGACCTGAGTTTGATCCCTGGGACCCATGTGATGGAGAGAACTGAATCCTATTAATACACACACACACATTTATTTAAAAAGGAAGTGTCTTAGTTACTGCTGTGAACAGACACCATGACCAAGGCAAGTCTTAAAAAAAGCAACATTTACTTGGGGCTGGCTTACAGGTTCAGAGGTTCAGTCCATTATCATCAAGGTGGGAGCATGGCAGTATCCAGGCAGGCATGGCACAGGCAGAGATGAGAGTTCTACATCTTCATCCAAAGGCTGCTATTGGAAGACTGACTTCCAGGCAACTAGGGTGAGGATCTTAAGCCCACACCCACAGTGACACACCTACTCCAACCAGGTCACACCTATTCCAACAAGGCCACACTTCCAAATGGTGCCACTCCCTGGCCCAAGAATATACAAACCATCACAGAGAGAAAAACTAAAATTCTACTTCCTCTCTACTCTTGGATGCACAGTGAAAGGCAGGCTGTCCATACCCTGGTAGACCAGCCCTCAGATCTGCTAATGGACTTCTAGCCAGTAGATACTGAGACATATGTAGACACCTATCCTTCGCTGAAGCGTTAGAGCTGCCTGGATCAAGTCAGAGGCCTGAGGAGCTCTTGTTCAATGTAGCGCAGGCCTGGCAAGTGGGATCAGACCTTTACTTTGTAAATAAAATTTTATTGACACTCAGCCATTCCCCCTTCTGTCGTACCTATAGATATTTTCACACTACAAAAGAAATTAAACAGCATGTGACTCGGTGGGAGAATGCTTGCCTCCTGATGGCCTCCAATCTCCAACACTGAAAAAAAAAAAAAAAACCATGCGCGCGGGCACACAAACACAATTCAGAAATTACAACAAAGTGACCTTCAAGATCCAACGTGCATCATCTGATCCTTTCCGTAAAATATTTGCCGACCCTCAAATCGACTGCAGAAGGGGAGAACCTGAAGGCACAGGCCTACTTCAGGAGGCGGCTACAGTAAGCAGGGAGGCGGGCTGCACAGGCTCAGATCATTTCAGAGGCACCAGGAC